>JASJOG010000063.1:1267500-1702199 GCA_030142905.1 Heliopora coerulea
CCATTTATCCATCCATTTATCCATTTATCTATCCATTTATCTATCCATTTATCCATTTATCTATCCATTTATCTATCCATTTATCCATTTATCTATCCATTTATTTATCCATTTATCTATCCATTTATCCATTTATTTATCCATTTATCCATTTATCCATTTATTTATCCATTTATCCATTTATCCATCCATTTATCCATTTATCCATTTATCCATCCATTTATCCATCCATTTATCCATTTATCCACTTATCCATCCATTTATCCATTTATCCATCCATTTATCCATCCATTTATCCATTTATCCATTTATCCATCCATTTATCCATCCATTTATCCATTTATCCATCCATTTATCCATTTATCCATCCATTTATCCATTTATCCATCCATTTATCCATTTATCCATCCATTTATCCATTCATCCATCCATTTATCCATTTATCCATCCATTTATCCATTTATCCATCCATTTATCCATTTATCCATCCATTTATCCATTTATCCATCCATTTATCCATTTATCCATCCATTTATCCATTTATCCATCCATTTATCCATTTATCCATTTATCCATTTATCCATCCATTTATCCATTTATCCATTTATCCATTTATCCATCCATCCATTTATCCATTTATCCATTTATCCATTTATCCATTTATCCATCCATTTATCCATCCATTTATCCATTTATCCATCCATTTATCCATCCATTTATCCATTTATCCATTTATCCATTTATCCATTTATCCATCCATTTATCCATTTATCCATTTATCCATCCATTTATCCATTTATCCATTTATCCATTTATCCATCCATTTATCCATTTATCCATTTATCCATTTATCCATTTATCCATCCATTTATCCATCCATTTATCCATTTATCCATTTATCCATCCATTTATCCATCCATTTATCCATCCATTTATCCATCCATTTATCCATCCATTTATCCATCCATTTATCCATCCATTTATCCATCCATTTATCCATCCATTTATCCATCCATTTATCCATCCATTTATCCATCCATTTATCCATCCATTTATCCATCCATTTATCCATCCATTTATCCATCCATTTATCCATCCACCTACCTACCTACCTACCTACCTACCTACCTACCTACCTACCTACCTACCTACCTACCTACCTACCTACCTACCTACCTACCTACCTACCTACCTACCTACCTACCTACCTACCTACCTACCTACCTACCTACCTACCTACCTACCTACCTACCTACCTACCTACCTACCTACCTACCTACCTACCTACCTACCTACCTACCTACCTACCTACCTACCTACCTACCTACCTACCTACCTACCTACCTACCTACCTACCTACCTACCTACCTACCTACCTACCTACCTACCTACCTACCTACCTACCTACCTACCTACCTACCTACCTACAGTTCCTATCTACCTGTCTATCTGTCTATCTATCTTTTCCGGCGACGTAAGATCTCTATTACTTTACTCTGGCGAACACCAGGCAATTTTACTCGCCATAGCGAGAGCTCACACCTGGAAGGAGTCTGTATAAGTATTTTAAAACCCATATTAATAGTCTGGTATTAATTTGATAGCACGGATGATTAATTATAATATAACAATTAATTATTAATAATATCATTATAATTATGATTAATTATAAAAGTAAAGGTAAAATGTCTTTATTTATACTGGATAACCCTATCAGCTACCCAAGATGTTCTCCCTAGAGGTCCAGTAAGGACCACCCGTCATGGCTCCAGTGTTACTACAGAAGGAAACCGAAGTACCCGGAGAAAACCTGCGATGCTTGGTAGAGTGAAACTGGACAACATTCTTTTTACATGTGACCAAGGTAACTTTAATCAGATAACTGGACGGAACCTGAATCGAACCTTAGTCACAGTGGTGAGAGACACGTGCACTACCACTTTGCCACCAGCACCCTCCTAGTCACAGTGATGAGAGACATGTGCACTACCACTGTGCCATCAGCACCCTCCTAGTCACAGTGGTGAGAGACATGTGCACTACCACTTTGCCACCAGCACCCTCCTAGTCACAGTGGTGAGAGACATGTGCACTACCACTGTGCCATCAGCACCCTCCTAGTCACAGTGGTGAGAGACATGTGCACTACCACTGTGCCATCAGCACCCTCCTAGTCACAGTGGTGAGAGACATGTGCACTACCACTGTGCCACCAGCACCCTCCTAGTCACAGTAGTGAGAGACATGTGCACTATCACTGTGCCATCAACACCCTCCTAGTCACAGTGGTGAGAGACATGTGCACTACCACTGTGCCATCAGCACCCTCCTAGTCACAGTGGTGAGAGACACGTGCACTACCACTTTGCCATCAGCACCCTCCTAGTCACAGTGGTGAGAGACATGTGCACTACCACTGTGCCATCAGCACCCTCCTAGTCACAGTGGTGAGAGACATGTGCACTATCACTGTGCCACCAGCACCCTCCTAGTCACAGTGGTGAGAGACATGTACACTACCACTTTGCCACCAGCACCCTCCTAGTCACAGTGATGAGAGACATGTGCACTACCACTGTGCCATCAGCACCCTCCTAGTCACAGTGGTGAGAGACATGTGCACTATCACTGTGCCATCAGCACCCTCCTAGTCACAGTGGTGAGAGACATGTGCACTACCACTGTGCCATCAGCACCCTCCTAGTCACAGTGGTGAGAGACATGTGCACTACCACTGTGCCATCAACACCCTCCTAGTCACAGTGGTGAGAGACATGTGCACTACCACTGTGCCATCAGCACCCTCTTGATCACAGTGGTGAGAGACATGTGCACTATCACTGTACCATCAGCACCCTCCTAGTCACAGTGGTGAGAGACATGTGCACTACCACTGTGCCACCAGCACCCTCCTAGTCACAGTGGTGAGAGACATGTGCACTATCACTGTACCATCAACACCCTCCTAGTCACAGTGGTGAGAGACATGTGCACTACCACTGTGCCATCAGCACCCTCCTAGTCACAGTGGTGAGAGACATGTGCACTACCACTTTGCCATCAGCACCCTCCTAGTCACAGTGGTGAAAGACATGTGCACTATCACTGTACCATCAGCACCCTCTTAATCACAGTGGTGAGAGACATGTGCACTACCACTGTACCATCAACACCCTCTTAATCACAGTGGTGAAAGACATGTGCACTACCACTGTGCCATCAGCACCCTCTTAATCACAGTGGTGAGAGACATGTGCACTATCACTGTACCATCAGCACCCTCTTAATCACAGTGGTGAGAGACATGTGCACTATCACTGTACCATCAACACCCTCTTAATCACAGTGGTGAGAGACATGTGCACTACCACTGTACCATCAACACCCTCCTAGTCACAGTGGTGAAAGACATGTGCACTACCACTGTACCATCAGCACCCTCTTAATCACAGTGGTGAAAGACATGTGCACTACCACTGTGCCATCAACACCCTCTTAATCACAGTGGTGAAAGACATGTGCACTATCACTGTACCATCAACACCCTCTTAATCACAGTGGTGAAAGACATGTGCACTACCACTGTACCATCAACACCCTCCTAGTCACAGTGGTGAGAGACATGTGCACTATCACTGTACCATCAACACCCTCCTAGTCACAGTGGTGAGAGACATGTGCACTACCACTGTACCATCAACACCCTCCTAGTCACAGTGATGAAAGACATGTGCACTATCACTGTACCATCAACACCCTCTTAATCACAGTGATGAAAGACATGTGCACTACCACTGTGCCATCAACACCCTCTTAATCACAGTGGTGAGAGACATGTGCACTACCACTGTGCCATCAGCACCCTCCTAGTCACAGTGGTGAGAGACATGTGCACTACCACTGTGCCATCAGCACCCTCCTAGTCACAGTGGTGAGACACATGTGCACTACCACGGTGCCACCAGCACCCCGTCAAAAAGTGAATGAGTATGATCCTGTATTTTACTCACAGCTCCTAACTAGACAGTTACATCTGGAGTTTTTCCTAGTATTATTGAGAATGAGAAACGAATATAAGTGCACCATTAACCTCGCTCAGATCAATGTACATGCACGAAGCCTTTTTCACGATACCACACGTTTCCCAGAAACCTAACAAGAAATGTCAGCATTTCATATCGTTGTAACAACAAGAGTTATAAAGTCTTTATCATTTAAGATGTTCTTTCAAGGGAGAAAGATTTTTCCGAGGTAATTTTCTCACCTCATGCACACGTTACAAATGAAATTCCCTGGTTGGATGAAAGGGACAAACTCACCCTACATTACTTATTTGCATTGCGTCCAAAAGCTTACAACGCAACAATCGTTGCTTGACGAGTTACTGGGAAATCGTGTATGTCTTAACTCATGAGTTTATTGTGAAATTATTCAGCAGCTTCATCGGAAACTTTGTCGGTTTATCACCATGACACAAATACACTCAAACACACTATTCCATGTAACTTTGTTTAGTAACTCAAGCGACATCCCTATATTTGCAACAGAACATCACGCAAAGTGAGGTATCCCAGCTACTACTTATTAAACAAAGCGTGCAGTAATATCTCGCAAATGATGGAAGCTATGGCAAAGTTATTAAGTCTTTATCATTTAAGACGTTCTTTCAGGGAAGGGAGATTTTTTCGAGCGTAATTTTTACCTCATACACACGTTAAAAATAAGATCTACCGCTTGGATAAAACAGACAAACTCACCCCACATTACTGATTCCAAATAAAAGACTGTTACGCTGTTCCATCTCGATTTCACATTCTACTTACTTTAATTTGCTTCGTTGCATTTTTTTCAGAAGTTTAAACAGTTGAGCATTAAAGAAATGTTTATTGTCCTTCGATGAAAATGACTACAGAATTCTACCATTATCTCGAACTTTCGAGAGAAACGGAAAATAGTTCGAGATAACGGGATTTTGAGATAACGGGATTTTGAGATAACGGAGGGTGGAGGAAAGATACATTGTTTCGTTAAAAAAAGAAATACTGCACCTGTATTTTATCCATGACGCGTATCTTTTCTTCTGACATAGTGTGAAGTAACTGCGACTATATAAGCAGAGACTATCTGTTACTATAAGCAGTTCAGTTGAAGGAAGAGAACAAAACTTTAAAAAATCTCTACTAATGTACATTATTTATAGTCTTGTTTCATCATCTTCCTCTTCCAGCGAATCATTTTCAACGCTTGTTCGAGATAAACAAGATTAATTTGTATCAAGGGGGGAAAGAAAAAGTGTTCGAGATAGCGGGGGATTTGAGATAACTGAGTTCGAAATACACTACAGTAAATTGCTGAAAAATATGGGTCAAAACCAAGGGAAACGCAAGTAGGTTGGGGATAGCGATTGTTCATTTTAAAAAATATGGTAAGTCTACTGTCAGATCTGCATTTCAAGTGTTTCTCATTTCAATTTTCGTGTGTTCGTTCATCACAACAGTGACAAGTCTGTGTAGGTCAAAGTTAATTAGAAAAAGTCTTCAATTCAATGAACGTGCCGTTTCTTTCAGTGACAGGACTAAAATTGCCCCTCCCAAAACCTCTCCCGATACAAAGTAAATCTACTCGTTCTTCTCCCTGTAGAAGTCCACACAAAACCGATTTTGAATTCCATGAACATATATTGGATCAGCCGTAATGAGCTTTCATGATGCTGTCATGATTACTGAAAACTAAACCAATCAGTGCCCAGTGCGGTGGCTCTTCATATTTGCCACAGATCAATATGTCCGTAATTTCAGCAATTATTTTGAGGGAACATTGTCAGTTTACATGTCCGGCGATATGGTGTCGGGACGTTTTACTGCACTAACAGTTAACGACCGATGATGAACGATGATTTTATGCCCTGGGAGACAAAAAATCGTGCCGTCGTTAAATAGCTACTGACGTCATGTCACCAACATTCCTAAGTCAAGAGGAGGCCAGCCGGTTGACGTCCTTGAACAAAGGAAAACACATGACAACAAAAGGCAGCCTGTTCTACAAAACTGTTTCTTATACTCGTTAGCTTTGCATTGCTCAGAGGAAACTAATTTACGAGAAACATAAACAAAAAGGTAAGACAAACTTACAGAATATCAGTTACGATGATCTGATATTAGATCCTAGAACACACAAGCTTACTTAAAAGCTGGAATCGGTTCTTCAAAGTCGGAATAGCTAATCTAGTGAATTAGCCATGTGCCGGGATAAATCCGATTTCCAGTGGTTAGCCATCAGTATTGATATATCAAGCGGGCAACAATGTCCACGATTTCTACACAGAAACCTGAGCGCTGGACAATTTTAAACACTGAATAACAAGCTAATAATAGGAGAGAAATTTTGCCAGACTTAGGCTAAGCAAACAAAGTTCTCCACGCTTGTGTTTAACAGTCAGTGCGCACTTTTTCGATAAGATAAGGTAAGGTAAGTCAGATAAGGTAAATCACACCACACACATTCAGCCAACAGCTACTCTGAGTCTGAGCAAGATTATTTGACTACGTTTAGCACACAAATTTCAACAGATGATGTTATTCTCGAAGGCCTCAAGCTGTTTGCCATCCTGTGAGTTGTGGAACGAAAACCAAATTGGCTACGCAGTTCATTTGATAACTTTGATAAAACAGTTTAGAAAAGAAGATAAAACGGTCGTAGTTCAATCTTACGTTGAGCATATTAGGGTTCTGTCTGGAGTTCACGAACATTTTCTGAAGACTTGTGTTTAACCGACATTCACACATCATCTGTCTACCTCCATGCTCGCAAGCGAATCAGTTATAGCACAAAATTCCCAAAGTCGACGGCTCTTTAGACTCCAAAATCGTATCTAAAGTTCAAGCTTTTGGGGGAATAGTGTCGGTTACAGAACAGGCTTCAAAAAATGTCTTTCGGGGTTATTTTTATTTCTACAAAGACTCCTACTACGTAAAATTAAAAACACAAAATAGGCTTCTTGTTGGAAACATGTCTTGACTTTTGTAAATCCAACCAATGACTCGCGAAACCTTCGGGGCTCATTCACCATCTAACTTCTCTCAACACTGATCGAAGACTCATAACAGAGCCATATGAAGACTTCTTCAAGTGAAATGGCCTAACGGCTTTCTACGTTTGTATGAAACAGCGATGCGCTCATCGGAGTCGGGGTTGCTGGTGGCACAGCAGTAGGATACGTGTCTCTCACCACTGTGACTTGGGTTCGATTCCGGCTCCATGCAGTTATCTAATTAAAGTTATCTTTGTCACATGTGAGAAGAGTGTTGACTAGTTTGTCTCTACCAAGCATCGCAGATTTTCTCCGGGTACTCCGGTTTCCTCCTGTAGTAACACTAGACTCATGAGGGGTGACCCTTACTGGACCTCTAGGGAGACCAGCTTAGGTGGCTGATAGGGTTATCCAGTATAAATAAAGACACTTTACCTTTTAATGCTGCTTAAGTGACGAAGACCTAAATTAAATTGAAACAGTTTTATTCCTTGCAAGTTTTACAACCATATTAGTCAGCTTTAAAGTAAATTTTAGACAACTGCGTGCTTCTTGTCCCCTGCCCAGCTGGGTGTACTCCGGACGTTTACGGCTAGACAAGCGTACTTAACACGCAACTGTGATCCTTATACAGATGAACAGAATTAACACTGACATCTTTTAATTGTTTGTTTGTTTCTTTTTCTTTTATTTTCTCTCCCAAAAAACTCCGCGGTTTCAAAACATTGGAAATGAACAACAGTTCTGTGGATGAAATCAAACGGTTCGTGAAACCCGTTTTAATAGTAGCGTATCCCTAACTCACACAGTTAGACATGTGTACTTAATACGAAACTGTAATCCTAATTCAGAATAACAGACCCTACACTGACATCTTTCTCTTGTTGTTCTTTTTTCTTTCTTTTTATCGCTCTCCTAATCAACTCCGCAATTTCAAGACATTGGAAATGAACACCAGTTCCTGTTCCACTGATGCAATCGAACAGTTCGTTAAACCTGTTTTAATAATAGTCTCAGTCTTCTCGTTTTTTGGCATCCCAGCTAATCTTCTCAGCATTGTACTGATAGTTCGAGCTAAACAGAAAAAATCTACAACAACATGTCTCTTGCTGAACCTTGCCATAGCCGACATTGTCAACTTATCTGGTGTGCTTCTGGTCGCTACGATACTCTTCGTTCTGAATGATAAGTCATCCCATAGTCAAGAACCATTTGAAATTATTTTGGTACCACAAAACGTCGCGAATTTTACCTTAGCGTTCATAGCCTTGGAACGCTACAACGCACTGGTGAGGACCATGAATCCATTTTTGGTGCTATTAAGTATGAAGAACGTAAAACGTATTTTGGTATTGTTCTGGTGCGGGGCACTCATTCTACGTGTGCCCGTGCCAACTGTAGAAATGGTTGTTCCCAAAATTCCGTTGGCCGCGACCATTTATAATAAACTCAGTTTTATTTGCACTTATGTACTGTCACTTTTAGTGATCACCGTTTGCTACAGTAAGATCCTCAAGGGAGTCTTCTACGACCGAACCATCTTGGGAAAAAATGTCACCAATGAGGCCGAGCTACTTGAAAACAAACGCCTTGCCCTCGTCATGGTGATCGTAACAGTGGTGTTCTGGTTGAACAATCTACCAGTTTTAATAATGAAGATCCTGGCACTCGCTCAATACGAAAGCTTTTCAAAGAAAACAACTCACAGGATTCAAGCAACCATGGTGATCATTGGCTGCGTGTCATCCACCATTAACCCATACATCTACGGACTGCAAAGCGAGAAGTACCGCAGACAAGTCAAGGAATTGTTCGGTCACAAAGAAACAAACACGGCAAGAATAGAGAGCAACCAATATCAGGCCACACATTTGTAAAGGGATTTTGAATTGACGTAGCAGTCATGCTTGTGTAGCTTCCAAAGTCTGAAAAACTTTATAAAGACACCGAAACAAGTTTTCCTCCTTCATTACAATAATTGTAATCCATGAAAAAACAGCGACATTACAGCCAGCGGGATCGTATTGAGTAGATAAGGCCTTAGTCACTCAATGTTCGTCGAGCAAGTAGATGAAAACATTTTTAACGACAGTTTCAGCAGTCTTCTCGTTTTTCGGAGTTCCAGCTAATCTCCTAAGCATCGGCCTCATACTTCGTGCAAAACAGAAGAAATCAACGACGACGCACCTCCTTTTAAACTTGGCCCTTGCGGACGTAATCAACTTACTCAGTGTGCTTGTGATCGCCTTGGTGTTCTTCGTAAAGAAGCCGTCCTTCGACACCATTATGGCGTTATTTGCAATGACAACGATCACAAAAAACGTCGCGAATCTCACCTTATCTTTCATAGCTTTGGAACGCTACAATGCCCTTGTCAGAACTACGGACCCTATTTTGGTGCTGACACGCAAGAAGAACGTTATACGTACTATGTCGTTGTTCTGGTTCGTGGGCCTTACACTGCATTTGCCCATGCCAATTAAATGCTTGGTCAATAATGAAAGCATAATCGGCAAGGGCACTGGCGTCTTAATATACATGGTATTCTGTAACGCTTTCGCTTTCATACTGCCGCTTTTGGTGTCTTTGTTTTGCTATGGAAAGATCCTGAAAGGTGTATTCCACGACCGTACAATCTTGGGAAAAAACGCCCCGAATGAGGCCGAGTTGAAGGAGAAGAAACGCATTGTTCGCATCATGTTGCTCATCACAGTGGTGTTTCTTGTGTGCAATTTGCCCACCATCTTAATTAAGATAACGAAGAAGGTTTTACCCAAACAGTATCTCCTTATAATGTACCAAATGAGCTGCGTGTCCTCCACGGTAAACCCCTATATCTACGGACTGCAAAGCGAGAAATACCGTGACCAAGTCAAGAAATTGTTCTGCCACAGAAAAACAAACACTGCAAGAACAGATGGAGACAAGTATCAAGACTCGCATTTTTAAACGCAGCAGCGAATCAAGGATTTTACGGAAGGGGGGTGTGCCAGATCGGGTGTGGTTCCAAGTTTATGAGAAGGGGGGATGTTAACCAGGTTATTGGTTGTTCTAGGTTTTTAAATAGGTGGCAGCTCCTTTATCACTTAAATGGGATGCACAGTTAAAGAAAACAGATGCATATAAAGTTTATTATGTAAATATAGAGACTGTGGGGACGAATCCCCACATTGTTTGTTGCCTCAAACGGGGCATTTAACCCCCCCCTGACCCTCCCCTTGGATCCGCCACTGAAACGTAAACAGACTCTGCATTCCCATAACAACAGCCCTGCCTGTACGATTTCCAGAGTTTAAACTTGAAAATATTTAAAAATACAATGAAGCAAGTTTGCTGCTTCAATACACCAGTCAATACGCTGTATGTATAGCAATGTAAATTGCAGCGTCGTGCTAACTTCATATATAAAACCTCTACTGAGCTTTCTCTTTCAATAACTACGATTTTCGCAATGTAGATAACTAATTTACCTTAGTTCCAGCAATGTTTCAAAGTTCCAAACTAAATTACTGAACCTTTAGCCATGTATAAGCTTGCTTGTGTACTTGGCTTCCAGACACACTAGAATTGGTTTCCTGTGTCGACAAGTAAGGCTTTAGCAACCCTGAAGAATGGTGAATTAAAGAACATTTAGTTTGTAATGCCGTCGATAGAACTAGATAACCAAAGTAAAGCTGTAGGAACGCAATAATCCGACGCCCAAGACTAATAATAGCTAATGTAGCTGGCTAGTTGTTCTCGTCACGTACATCGCCCAATAGAGTTCTAAATAGAGCAGTAGAGGAGATTAGATGTAGATTGCCACCCCGAACTAAAAGTTATAAGTTCATGTCAACCTTTAAGGCATAATTACCAGGAATTTTACGTAGGTTGCGAAGCTCGTAGGTGGCAAAGGGTGCGGGTGTGTGCAAAGGGTGTGGCAAATTTTACGTAGGTTGCGAAGCTCGTAGGTGGCAAAGGGTGCTTGCACTTTGCTTTTCTCCCGTAATTCTGTTGCTCGTCGAGTTTGCAAAAGATGCATGGAGTACCCAGCGAAAATGAGAGGTATCTCGGATGTTATTCAAATAGTAACAAAATGCACGAATAATATCTCAAAAACAAAGTGAAGTGTGCATGGGTAAGTTATGAAGTCTTTATCAGTTCAAACGTTCTCTCAGGGTAGGGGTATCTCCCAAGCTTATTTTTTCCCCTCAGATGCACGTTAAAAATAAAAACCCCAGCATAGGACGAAATACACAAACTCATCCTACACTGTTCATTCAAAATAGACGACAGATATGCTGCTCTAACTGGATCTCACATACTGCATATTTTCACTTGTTCGGTTGCAATTTTTCAAAAATTTATATGGCAGTATTAAGAAAACGTTCTTCGGGTATCGATGAAAATGGCTAGCACGTTCTAAATTGCCCGTCCTAAAAAGTTGATAGGTCTGCTGTCGTATCTGGATTTCAGATACTTGTCATTTCTGTTTTGGACTGGAGTGTTCGTTTATCACATGTGTCAGGCCAATGTACTTCAAAGCGGATCCGAAAAATTCTTCAATTCAATGAACGTCTTATTCCTGTCGGTTCAAAAACTAATATTACATCTTCAGATGACAGAGGAATGATCGTCAAGCCCTATACTCAGAAAAACGATTTCTGAGTCCCAGACGGGGATCGAACCCGCAACCTTCGAGAAATCGTTTCTCTGAGTATAGGGCTTGACGATCATTCCTCTATCATCTGAAGATATTTCCAAGCTCTCATACATCAACATAAAAAATTAGTTAAATTACATCTCTTAAAATCTCTCTCAACACCAAATAAATGTAAAGATCGTTTACTCCGGAAGAAAACCAGAAAAAAACCTAATTTTGAGTCGCGTGAACAGAATTCGGATCTGCCATAACGAGCTTTCATCATGCTTTCATGAGTAGTCAAAACTAAACCAATCAGCGCCCAGTGCAACAGCTCTTCATATTTGCCACAGGTCAATATGTCCGTAATTTCAGCAAATATGTCGAGGAAATGTTGTCAGCTTACATGTCCACACTACAGTGTCGGGACATTTTCCTGCACTGACAGTCCATGACCGATCAATAATGATTTTATGCTTTGAGACACAAAAAATCGTGCCGTCGTTATTAAATAGCTACTCACGTCATCTGGCCAGCTTTCCTAAGTCAAGAGGAGGCCAGCCGGTTGACTTCCTTGAACAAAGGAAAACACAGGACAACAGAAGGCAGCCTGTTCTATGAAATTGTTTCTTATACTCGTTAGCTTTACATTGCTCAGTGGAAACCAATTTACGTACGAGGAACATAAACAAGAGGGTAAGACAAACTTAAAGAATACCAATTACGATGACTTGACATCACATTCTAGGATACACGAGCTTACTTATAACGCTGGGATCGGTTCTTCAAAGACGGAATAGCTCTAGCTGCAGCCATCAGTATTGATGTACCAAGCGGGCAACAATGTCCATGGTTTCAACACACTGAAAGGTTGGATACTTTTAAGCTAATAATAGGAGCGAAAATTATTTAGACTTTGACAGACCGAACGAAGTTCTTCACATTCTGGTTTAACAATCAGTAAGTACTTACACGAAAATCTTGGTCAGCTAAGGTAAGTTATAAGAAGAGTACTTGGATTCAACAGCACACCACACATACGCATGTAGCCAACACCTAATCTGAATATGACCACGACTATTTGAAAGAAACGTCTGGTACAGAAAATTCAACAGATGTTGTTGTTTTCGAAAGCTTCAAACTGTGTGTCATTCTGTGAGCAGTGGAAAGAAAAGTAGACTGGCTTCGCAGTTCGTTTGAGGACTTTGATAAAACAGTTTGGAAATGAAGATAACACAACCGAAGTTTAGCCTTATCCGGAGCTCTCAGCGTCTTGTCTGGAGTTCATGAACATTTTCGGAGGACTCGTGTTTAACCAACATTCATATAGCATCTGTCTTCCTCCAAGCTCACATGCGCATCAGTTATGATACAACATTCCCAAAGTCAGTCGCTCTTTAGTCGCCATAATCGCACAGAAAATTTAGGCGAGTAGTGTCGGCTACAGAACAGGTTTCAAAAAAAATGTTTGGTTTCTTTTTCCCACAAAGACTGCTACTTTGGAAAATTAAAAACACAAAATAGGCTTCTTCTTAATACCATATTTTGACTTTTGAAAATCCAAACAATGACTTGCGAAACCTTCGATGCTCATTCGCCATTTAGCCTTCTCTCGACGCTAATTGAAGATGCACAACAGAGCAGTAAAAAGAGAAATGGCTTAAGGGTTTTAATGATCTGTCATCCGACGTTTCCAACCTGATCTGGAACAGCAATGCGCTCATCGAGTTGTAATACTGCTTAAGTGACGAAGGACTAAATTTTACATTAAACAGAAATTCCCGCTCCGATTACAACCATATTAGTCAGCTTTAATGTAAATTTAAAAAACAGAACTACGAGCACTGTGTTCCCTCCTCAGCTGGGTGTGTGCTCCTGACCCATGCGGTTAGACATGTGTACTTAATACGAAACTGTAATCCTAATTCAGAATAACAGACCCAACACTGTCGTCGTTCTCTTGTTCTTTTTTTCTTTCTTTTTATTGCTCTCCTAATCAACTCCGCAATTTCAAGACATTGGAAATGAGCAGCAGTTCCTGTTCCACTGATGCAATCGAACAGTTCGTTAAACCTGTTTTAATAATAGTCTCAGTCTTCTCGTTTTTTGGCATCCCAGCTAATGTTCTAAGCATTGTGCTGATACTTCGAGCTAAGCAGAAAAAATCTACGACAACATGTCTCTTGCTGAACCTTGCCATAGCTGACGCTGTCAACTTACTTGGTGTGCTTCTGGTCGCTACGACACTCTTCGTCGTGAATAAATCTTGCAATATTCGCGACCTACTGGCAATTACTTTGGTACCACAAAATGTCGCGAATTTCACCTTAGCGTTCATAGCCTTGGAACGTTACAACGCCCTAGTAAAGGCCATGAACCCATTTCTGGTTCTGTTAAGCAAAAAGAATGTGAAACGTATTTTGCTGGTATTTTGGTTTGTGGGACTCGTAATCCGCGTGCCCATTCCAATTGCACAAATGACCGGTCACATACCTAGGCAAATCGCCAAATATTATTATCGCTGCAGTTATATTAGCACTTATTTTTTGCCACTTTTAATGGTCACTTTTTGCTACGTTACGATCCTAAAGGGAGTCTTCTACAACCGAACCATCTTGGGAAAAAATGTCACCAATGAGGCTGAGCTGTTGGAAAACAAACGTTTTGTCCGTATCATGGGGATCGTAACGGTGGCGTTCTGGTTGAGCAACTTTCCAATTTTCATAGTGAAGATTCTGTATTGTACTCCATACGAAGAACAAATTTCAGGGGAAATAACGAAAGTGACGACGGTGATACTTGGCTGCGTGTCATCCACCGTAAACCCATACATCTACGGACTACAAAGCGAGAAATACCGCAGACAAGTCAAGCAACTGTTCGGTCACAGACAAACAAACACCGCAAGAATAGACAGCGACCAATATCAAGACACACATTTGTAAAGAGATTTCGGACTGACGTAGCAGTCTTGCTTGTGTAGCTTCTGGAGTCTGAAAAACTTCAAAAATACAACGAAGCAAGTTTCCAGCTTAGGTATACCAAGTACTGAATTTGAGTCAGCATCCAAAGTGATTTTCGCGTAAACGGATAAACATTCTCTAAGTTTTCTTCATAAACAACGAAGAATGATTTTCAAGGAAACTACCATACAATTTTGGGTATTAACTGCGTATTAATCATAACATGCTCAAATTAGAAAAACGTGGAGGTAATACTGTGAAGAGATGGTTTATTTATCAAACAACCAAACTTTGGCATAATTAACCTACATCATAAAGAACCCATAAATCTCCGTTTTATGGGAAAATATGGCTATATAAATGCGAAATACGATTTACGTAATAAAGATTTTGCTGTTTTTAGGTTTAATTCAGTGACATATTCTAAACATTCTGTCACATACTTAGGCCCTAAAGTATGGGATATTGTACCCAGTTATATTAGAGAGTTGCCAACATTATTATCTTTTAATGTAGATTTAAATTCCTTTTTAGTTGACAACCAATGTAAAACGTGTATTTTATGCAGTACTTAATCATTTTAGTGTACTTATTAATACTTTTATCTATTTAATTTAGTTTAAGGGTGTCTTACATTTGTAACATATTATTATCCATTTATCCATCTATCCATGTATCCATCTATCCATGTATCCATCAATCCATCGATCCAATCTCAGATCAGATAATAATATCCAGATACTAACAGTTAGAACTAAATGCTTCAAAGACAGTTCTGCGATATCTGGATCTATGATGTGGAATTCGTTACCAAATTCACTAAAAAACGAAAGTGATCTCTCAAAATTTAAAAAAGAAATCCGGAAATACAACTTTTGCATTGAGAACGTTAACATTTAGTTTTATTCTTCTGTACATATTGCAAATATCTTTAAAACAAAAAAACAAAAAAAAACTTGTAAATATAATTTATTACTATTTACACGGCTTCTAGGTAGACCAGAGCTAAATGTAATTTTATTTCTGATAGAACTACCGTGTTTAAATAAATTTTATCCATTTATCCATCTATCCGTCTATCTATGTATTCGTCTATCTATCTATCTATCTATCCGTCTATCCATCTATCCATCCATCCATCTATCCATCTATCCATCTATCCATCTATCCATCTATCCATCTATCCATCTATCCACCATCTATCCATCTATCCATCTCTGAAAACCTAGAATTAACTGTTAATGGCATCTCACTAAAACAAGCTGATGAGGTTACATGCCTGGGTCTAAAAATTGATGAAAATTTAACTTGGAAGGGTCATATTGAAAGTATTAAAAAGAAAGTTACAACAAGTTTACGCATTATGAAAAATACCAAACCATATCTTAACCAAGAGCTTCTAATTAAAATCTACAATTCAATAGTAAAACCGCATTTTGATTACTGCAGTGTTGTTTGGGACAGTATTGATATGAGCTTAGCAGATCAACTACAAAAGTTGCAAAACCGTGCTGCTCGTATTATTACTGGTGCCCTATACACAGTTCACACTTGTGAAATTTTTTCAAAACTGGGCTGGATAACATTAGCTCAAGAAAGAAAATGCCAAAAGGCCACAATGATTCACAAAATTATGAATAACTGTGCACCAAGCTATTTATCTGAAATGCTTGAAAAGCAATTTGGCCCAACTAACTATAACTTAAGATCATCTGAAAAAAGCATTCTGATACCAAAGGTGCGAACCGAATGCTACAAATGGAGTTTTGCAGTGTCTGGCCCAATTCTTTGGAACTCATTACCAAACTCTCTGAAGGAGGAGAAAAGTTTGCAAAAATTCAAACAAAAAATCAAAACCCATAATTTCTGCTTTGACAACATGTAAAGCTCTTCAATGTAATATAATGTTCATTCTGTAAATACGTAAAACTATTAAATTTTGTAAATATAGCTTCTTAGGGTTACACGGCTTCTAGGTAGACCAGACTTAAGGATTTCATGCACTTGTAATTTTTAAGTCTGATAGAACCACCGTGGTTAAATAAATATTCTATCCATCTATCCATCCACCCATCCACCCATCTATTTATCTATCTATCTATTTATCTATCTATCTATTTATCTATCTATCTATTTATCTATCTATTTATCTATTTATCTATTTATCTATTTATCTATTTATCTATCTATCAATCTATCTATCAATCTATCTATCTATCAATCTATCTATCAATCTATCTATCTATCAATCTATCTATCTATCAATCTATCTATCTATCAATCTATCTATCTATCAATCTATCTATCAATCTATCTATCTATCAATCTATCTATCTACCTATCTATCTACCTATCTATCTACCTATCTATCTACCTATCTATCTACCTATCTATCTACCTATCTATCTACCTATCTATCTACCTATCTATCTACCTATCTATCTACCTATCTATCTATCTACCTATCTATCTATCTACCTATCTATCTACCTATCTATCTATCTACCTATCTATCTACCTATCTATCTACCTATCTATCTACCTATCTATCTACCTATCTATCTACCTATCTATCTACCTATCTATCTACCTATCTATCTACCTATCTATCTACCTATCTATCTACCTATCTATCTACCTATCTATCTACCTATCTATCTACCTATCTATCTACCTATCTATCTACCTATCTATCTACCTATCTATCTACCTATCTATCTACCTATCTATCTACCTATCTATCTACCTATCTATCTACCTACCTACCTACCTACCTACCTACCTACCTACCTACCTACCTACCTACCTATCTACAGTTCCTATCTACCTGTCTATCTGTCTATCTATCTTTTCCGGCGACGTAAGATCTCTATTACTTTACTCTGGCGAACACCAGACAATTTTACTCGCCATAGCGAGAGCTCACACCTGGAAGGAGTCTGTATAAGTATTTTAAAACCCATATTAATAGTCTGGTATTAATTTGATAGCACGGATGATTAATTATAATATAACAATTAATTATTAATAATATCATTATAATTATGATTAATTATAAAAGTAAAGGTAAAATGTCTTTATTTATACTGGATAACCCTATCAGCTACCCAAGATGTTCTCCCTAGAGGTCCAGTAAGGACCACCCGTCATGGCTCCAGTGTTACTACAGAAGGAAACCGAAGTACCCAGAGAAAACCTGCGATGCTTGGTAGAGTGAAACTGGACAACATTCTTTTTACATGTGACCAAGGTAACTTTAATCAGATAACTCAGTGGTGAGAGACATGTACACTACCACTTTGCCACCAGCACCCTCCTAGTCACAGTGGTGAGAGACATGTGCACTACCACTGTGCCATCAGCACCTCCTAGTCACAGTGGTGAGAGACATGTGCACTACCACTGTGCCACCAGCACCCTCCTAGTCACAGTAGTGAGAGACATGTGCACTATCACTGTGCCATCAACACCCTCCTAGTCACAGTGGTGAGAGACATGTGCACTACCACTGTGCCATCAGCACCCTCCTAGTCACAGTGGTGAGAGACATGTGCACTACCACTGTGCCATCAACACCCTCCTAGTCACAGTGGTGAGAGACATGTGCACTATCACTGTGCCATCAGCACCCTCCTAGTCACAGTAGTGAGAGACATGTGCACTATCACTGTGCCATCAGCACCCTCCTAGTCACAGTGATGAGAGACATGTGCACTATCACTGTGCCACCAGCACCCTCCTAGTCACAGTGGTGAGAGACATGTGCACTATCACTGTGCCACCAGCACCCTCCTAGTCACAGTGGTGAGAGACATGTGCACTATCACTGTGCCATCAGCACCCTCCTAGTCACAGTGGTGAGAGACATGTGCACTATCACTGTGCCACCAGCACCCTCCTAGTCACAGTGATGAGAGACATGTGCACTATCACTGTGCAACCAGCACCCTCCTAGTCACAGTGGTGAGAGACAAGTGCACTATCACTGTGCCACCAGCACCCTCCTAGTCACAGTGGTGAGAGACATGTGCACTATCACTGTGCCATCAACACCCTCCTAGTCACAGTGATGAGAGACATGTGCACTACCACTGTGCCATCAACACACTCCTAGTCACAGTGATGAGAGACATGTGCACTATCACTGTGCCATCAGCACCCTCCTAGTCACAGTGGTGAGAGACATGTGCACTACCACTGTGCCATCAACACCCTCCTAGTCACAGTGGTGAGAGACATGTGCACTACCACTGTGCCATCAACACCCTCCTAGTCACAGTGGTGAGAGACATGTGCACTATCACTGTGCCATCAGCACCCTCCTAATCACAGTGGTGAGAGACATGTGCACTATCACTGTACCATCAGCACCCTCCTAATCACAGTGGTGAGAGACATGTGCACTATAACTGTACCATCAGCACCCTCCTAATCACAGTGGTGAGAGACATGTGCACTATCACTGTACCATCAACACCCTCTTAATCACAGTGATGAAAGACATGTGCACTACCACTGTGCCATCAGCACCCTCCTAATCACAGTGGTGAGAGACATGTGCACTACCACTGTGCCATCAGCACCCTCCTAATCACAGTGGTGAAAGACATGTGCACTATCACTGTACCATCAGCACCCTCTTAATCACAGTGGTGAGAGACATGTGCACTACCACTGTACCATCAACACCCTCTTAATCACAGTGGTGAAAGACATGTGCACTACCACTGTGCCATCAGCACCCTCTTAATCACAGTGGTGAGAGACATGTGCACTATCACTGTACCATCAGCACCCTCTTAATCACAGTGGTGAGAGACATGTGCACTATCACTGTACCATCAACACCCTCTTAATCACAGTGGTGAGAGACATGTGCACTACCACTGTACCATCAACACCCTCCTAGTCACAGTGGTGAAAGACATGTGCACTACCACTGTACCATCAGCACCCTCTTAATCACAGTGGTGAAAGACATGTGCACTACCACTGTGCCATCAACACCCTCTTAATCACAGTGGTGAAAGACATGTGCACTATCACTGTACCATCAACACCCTCTTAATCACAGTGGTGAAAGACATGTGCACTACCACTGTACCATCAACACCCTCCTAGTCACAGTGGTGAGAGACATGTGCACTATCACTGTACCATCAACACCCTCCTAGTCACAGTGGTGAGAGACATGTGCACTACCACTGTACCATCAACACCCTCCTAGTCACAGTGATGAAAGACATGTGCACTATCACTGTACCATCAACACCCTCTTAATCACAGTGATGAAAGACATGTGCACTACCACTGTGCCATCAACACCCTCTTAATCACAGTGGTGAGAGACATGTGCACTACCACTGTGCCATCAGCACCCTCCTAGTCACAGTGGTGAGAGACATGTGCACTACCACTGTGCCATCAGCACCCTCCTAGTCACAGTGGTGAGACACATGTGCACTACCACGGTGCCACCAGCACCCCGTCAAAAAGTGAATGAGTATGATCCTGTATTTTACTCACAGCTCCTAACTAGACAGTTACATCTGGAGTTTTTCCTAGTATTATTGAGAATGAGAAACGAATATAAGTGCACCATTAACCTCGCTCAGATCAATGTACATGCACGAAGCCTTTTTCACGATACCACACGTTTCCCAGAAACCTAACAAGAAATGTCAGCATTTCATATCGTTGTAACAACAAGAGTTATAAAGTCTTTATCATTTAAGATGTTCTTTCAAGGGAGAAAGATTTTTCCGAGGTAATTTTCTCACCTCATGCACACGTTACAAATGAAATTCCCTGGTTGGATGAAAGGGACAAACTCACCCTACATTACTTATTTGCATTGCGTCCAAAAGCTTACAACGCAACAATCGTTGCTTGACGAGTTACTGGGAAATCGTGTATGTCTTAACTCATGAGTTTATTGTGAAATTATTCAGCAGCTTCATCGGAAACTTTGTCGGTTTATCACCATGACACAAATACACTCAAACACACTATTCCATGTAACTTTGTTTAGTAACTCAAGCGACATCCCTATATTTGCAACAGAACATCACGCAAAGTGAGGTATCCCAGCTACTACTTATTAAACAAAGCGTGCAGTAATATCTCGCAAATGATGGAAGCTATGGCAAAGTTATTAAGTCTTTATCATTTAAGACGTTCTTTCAGGGAAGGGAGATTTTTTCGAGCGTAATTTTTACCTCATACACACGTTAAAAATAAGATCTACCGCTTGGATAAAACAGACAAACTCACCCCACATTACTGATTCCAAATAAAAGACTGTTACGCTGTTCCATCTCGATTTCACATTCTACTTACTTTAATTTGCTTCGTTGCATTTTTTTCAGAAGTTTAAACAGTTGAGCATTAAAGAAATGTTTATTGTCCTTCGATGAAAATGACTACAGAATTCTACCATTATCTCGAACTTTCGAGAGAAACGGAAAATAGTTCGAGATAACGGGATTTTGAGATAACGGAGGGTGGAGGAAAGATACATTGTTTCGTTAAAAAAAGAAATACTGCACCTGTATTTTATCCATGACGCGTATCTTTTCTTCTGACATAGTGTGAAGTAACTGCGACTATATAAGCAGAGACTATCTGTTACTATAAGCAGTTCAGTTGAAGGAAGAGAACAAAACTTTAAAAAATCTCTACTAATGTACATTATTTATAGTCTTGTTTCATCATCTTCCTCTTCCAGCGAATCATTTTCAACGCTTGTTCGAGATAAACAAGATTAATTTGTATCAAGGGGGGAAAGAAAAAGTGTTCGAGATAGCGGGGGATTTGAGATAACTGAGTTCGAAATACACTACAGTAAATTGCTGAAAAATATGGGTCAAAACCAAGGGAAACGCAAGTAGGTTGGGGATAGCGATTGTTCATTTTAAAAAATATGGTAAGTCTACTGTCAGATCTGCATTTCAAGTGTTTCTCATTTCAATTTTCGTGTGTTCGTTCATCACAACAGTGACAAGTCTGTGTAGGTCAAAGTTAATTAGAAAAAGTCTTCAATTCAATGAACGTGCCGTTTCTTTCAGTGACAGGACTAAAATTGCCCCTCCCAAAACCTCTCCCGATACAAAGTAAATCTACTCGTTCTTCTCCCTGTAGAAGTCCACACAAAACCGATTTTGAATTCCATGAACATATATTGGATCAGCCGTAATGAGCTTTCATGATGCTGTCATGATTACTGAAAACTAAACCAATCAGTGCCCAGTGCGGTGGCTCTTCATATTTGCCACAGATCAATATGTCCGTAATTTCAGCAATTATTTTGAGGGAACATTGTCAGTTTACATGTCCGGCGATATGGTGTCGGGACGTTTTACTGCACTAACAGTTAACGACCGATGATGAACGATGATTTTATGCCCTGGGAGACAAAAAATCGTGCCGTCGTTAAATAGCTACTGACGTCATGTCACCAACATTCCTAAGTCAAGAGGAGGCCAGCCGGTTGACGTCCTTGAACAAAGGAAAACACATGACAACAAAAGGCAGCCTGTTCTACAAAACTGTTTCTTATACTCGTTAGCTTTGCATTGCTCAGAGGAAACTAATTTACGAGAAACATAAACAAAAAGGTAAGACAAACTTACAGAATATCAGTTACGATGATCTGATATTAGATCCTAGAACACACAAGCTTACTTAAAAGCTGGAATCGGTTCTTCAAAGTCGGAATAGCTAATCTAGTGAATTAGCCATGTGCCGGGATAAATCCGATTTCCAGTGGTTAGCCATCAGTATTGATATATCAAGCGGGCAACAATGTCCACGATTTCTACACAGAAACCTGAGCGCTGGACAATTTTAAACACTGAATAACAAGCTAATAATAGGAGAGAAATTTTGCCAGACTTAGGCTAAGCAAACAAAGTTCTCCACGCTTGTGTTTAACAGTCAGTGCGCACTTTTTCGATAAGATAAGGTAAGGTAAGTCAGATAAGGTAAATCACACCACACACATTCAGCCAACAGCTACTCTGAGTCTGAGCAAGATTATTTGACTACGTTTAGCACACAAATTTCAACAGATGATGTTATTCTCGAAGGCCTCAAGCTGTTTGCCATCCTGTGAGTTGTGGAACGAAAACCAAATTGGCTACGCAGTTCATTTGATAACTTTGATAAAACAGTTTAGAAAAGAAGATAAAACGGTCGTAGTTCAATCTTACGTTGAGCATATTAGGGTTCTGTCTGGAGTTCACGAACATTTTCTGAAGACTTGTGTTTAACCGACATTCACACATCATCTGTCTACCTCCATGCTCGCAAGCGAATCAGTTATAGCACAAAATTCCCAAAGTCGACGGCTCTTTAGACTCCAAAATCGTATCTAAAGTTCAAGCTTTTGGGGGAATAGTGTCGGTTACAGAACAGGCTTCAAAAAATGTCTTTCGGGGTTATTTTTATTTCTACAAAGACTCCTACTACGTAAAATTAAAAACACAAAATAGGCTTCTTGTTGGAAACATGTCTTGACTTTTGTAAATCCAACCAATGACTCGCGAAACCTTCGGGGCTCATTCACCATCTAACTTCTCTCAACACTGATCGAAGACTCATAACAGAGCCATATGAAGACTTCTTCAAGTGAAATGGCCTAACGGCTTTCTACGTTTGTATGAAACAGCGATGCGCTCATCGGAGTCGGGGTTGCTGGTGGCACAGCAGTAGGATACGTGTCTCTCACCACTGTGACTTGGGTTCGATTCCGGCTCCATGCAGTTATCTAATTAAAGTTATCTTTGTCACATGTGAGAAGAGTGTTGACTAGTTTGTCTCTACCAAGCATCGCAGATTTTCTCCGGGTACTCCGGTTTCCTCCTGTAGTAACACTAGACTCATGAGGGGTGACCCTTACTGGACCTCTAGGGAGACCAGCTTAGGTGGCTGATAGGGTTATCCAGTATAAATAAAGACACTTTACCTTTTAATGCTGCTTAAGTGACGAAGACCTAAATTTTAAATTAAATTGAAACAGTTTTATTCCTTGCAAGTTTTACAACCATATTAGTCAGCTTTAAAGTAAATTTTAGACAACTGCGTGCTTCTTGTCCCCTGCCCAGCTGGGTGTACTCCGGACGTTTACGGCTAGACAAGCGTACTTAACACGCAACTGTGATCCTTATACAGATGAACAGAATTAACACTGACATCTTTTAATTGTTTGTTTGTTTCTTTTTCTTTTATTTTCTCTCCCAAAAAACTCCGCGGTTTCAAAACATTGGAAATGAACAACAGTTCTGTTGATGAAATCAAACGGTTCGTGAAACCCGTTTTAATAGTAGCGTATCCCTAACTCACACAGTTAGACATGTGTACTTAATACGAAACTGTAATCCTAATTCAGAATAACAGACCCTACACTGACATCTTTCTCTTGTTGTTCTTTTTTCTTTCTTTTTATCGCTCTCCTAATCAACTCCGCAATTTCAAGACATTGGAAATGAACACCAGTTCCTGTTCCACTGATGCAATCGAACAGTTCGTTAAACCTGTTTTAATAATAGTCTCAGTCTTCTCGTTTTTTGGCATCCCAGCTAATCTTCTCAGCATTGTACTGATAGTTCGAGCTAAACAGAAAAAATCTACAACAACATGTCTCTTGCTGAACCTTGCCATAGCCGACATTGTCAACTTATCTGGTGTGCTTCTGGTCGCTACGATACTCTTCGTTCTGAATGATAAGTCATCCCATAGTCAAAAACCATTTGAAATTATTTTGGTACCACAAAACGTCGCGAATTTTACCTTAGCGTTCATAGCCTTGGAACGCTACAACGCACTGGTGAGGACCATGAATCCATTTTTGGTGCTATTAAGTATGAAGAACGTAAAACGTATTTTGGTATTGTTCTGGTGCGGGGCACTCATTCTACGTGTGCCCGTGCCAACTGTAGAAATGGTTGTTCCCAAAATTCCGTTGGCCGCGACCATTTATAATAAACTCAGTTTTATTTGCACTTATGTACTGTCACTTTTAGTGATCACCGTTTGCTACAGTAAGATCCTCAAGAGAGTCTTCTACGACCGAACCATCTTGGGAAAAAATGTCACCAATGAGGCCGAGCTACTTGAAAACAAACGCCTTGCCCTCGTCATGGTGATCGTAACAGTGGTGTTCTGGTTGAACAATCTACCAGTTTTAATAATGAAGATCCTGGCACTCGCTCAATACGAAAGCTTTTCAAAGAAAACAACTCACAGGATTCAAGCAACCATGGTGATCATTGGCTGCGTGTCATCCACCATTAACCCATACATCTACGGACTACAAAGCGAGAAATACCGCAGACAAGTCAAGGAATTGTTCGGTCACAAAGAAACAAACACGACAAGAATAGAGAGCAACCAATATCAGGCCACACATTTGTAAAGGGATTTTGAATTGACGTAGCAGTCATGCTTGTGTAGCTTCCAAAGTCTGAAAAACTTTATAAAGACACCGAAACAAGTTTTCCTCCTTCATTACAATAATTGTAATCCATGAAAAAACAGCGACATTACAGCCAGCGGGATCGTATTGAGTAGATAAGGCCTTAGTCACTCAATGTTCGTCGAGCAAGTAGATATGGCGGGACTCGGCCTACGAGAAATGTGAATAGTCTCCTTGTCTTCATCGTCGGTAAACTCGGGAACGTTCTTGGCATCGTCGGTTAACTTACCATCCGGGGGATACTTGACAAAAGCACGCTCGTCGCTTCCTGGATCTGTCACCAGATACGTGGTTGGAATGCACGGTAGACTGGACATCTTCCTCAACAGGGCACCACGTCTGTTTGTAATGAAGCCTGTGTTCGACGTCTTACGTCTCGTAAACGATTTCTTCTCTTCTTTAACATAGCTCTCTTTTGTTTCAGCATCTCGTCCGCTCTCCACCGTCTTTACTTCCATCTGCTTTGTGTGCTTCATCCGCGAGGAGTTGTTCGAGATGGCGTCGCAACTTTTCGACGACAACGGTCGCGGCTCGCCATCATACCGTGCCATCCTCGTCTCCACGGATCCGACTTTTGCCGACGACGTTTGTCGAGTGACGCTCGTAGCTGGCCGTCGTGTTCCTGCTTGGAATATCGTCTTAGAAAAATTCGGCTGCACGATAACGGGCTGCAGAATGCTCTTCTTTATCTTAAGCTGTGGGGCGTCAAGTTGCCGCCGAGGTGCCGGACGCGGAGCATCTTTCTTGAAAAGATTGTCCACACTGTTTGATTTACGCAAAATCGACGTTTTTCGTTGGGTTTTGACGGCATGGCCGCACTTGGTACACTTTGCTAAGCCGCCAACAGTCGTCCAAACCTTCTGTTTGTTTGTCTCCCCACCTTTGATTGATGTTTTCCCATGGTCAGTGACGGTCACGTTTGGCGGAAAACATCTCGCCTTCTCGCTTCTCGAGTATGCATCCGTCACTTTCCTGAACAAACGCTCGAGACACGATTCGTGAAAATCCGTTGTGTACACTACGGCATTGCGAAATGACTCGACGAGTAAATTAGCTAAAATTGCCTTGTACCTGGCGTTCGGCCGGTTTCGAGTGTCGCTCGGTCCGCTTTCGGTGAGGTCCACGACCTCAGTGGAGTAGTAATACTCTGGAAGAGGATTCGGCATTATATAACTAGGTTCTCGTACTCCAACAACAGGAACACCACAGGCAAAAGCGATTCCGAGTTGGTTCAAGTAAAATGCGTTCATTGTTGTCTGTTCGCTAAAAATGAAGAGAAATGCATAAGAAGTGGCAATGTTGTTGAATAGAGTTTCTTTGTCACTGCGTGGGTCCATTCCGTTCGCATCGTGATGAGTGCGAATTGGCCAGTTCGACGCTAAATTTGCCAGGAGTACGTTCTTGGTGGACACGATTGAGTCGTCGTCACACGAAGAACTTTCTCCGCAGATAAAGATACAACCGTTTGATGGCGTTTCCATGTTTGGCTGGTGCCCGGAAAGCAGATAAACAGCCGCTGATGACAAATTTGTACTTCTAGAAAACTTTGAAAAGTTGGGTTGCAACAAACTCTTCGTGTAAACCACTCCAGTGGAAAAAAATAAACAAAAAAAACGCTGTGGCTTTAAGTTGTCGTCATACGACGACGAACGTTAACTGTCTTCGTCAAATACGTCTCAATCTAATCTCTACTTATTTATTTCTTGCAAATAGTGTCCCGCACAAAATTCCCCCAAAAAAAATCCTTTTGGAATTTCAGTCAATGGATGGTGAATGGTCTGCCACAGGAAGAAATAAAACTTTTTTAAAACTTCATTGTCTCGCTTGGCTCAGTTGACAAAGCAGCACACTCGATGTGTTCTTCTGTCTCCTAGCAAAATGAGGCAGGTGCACGTATGTCGTTATTGTTTAATCATACATTAAAACGAAGAGCTGTCATTTTAACTCAACTGCCTTTTGAATTCATTTACGCGTAATATTCTTGACAAACATAATATCCTCTACCGGTAACAAACCGAAATCGTTTCAAGGACTCCCGTGTCACTAAAGTAGAAACAAAACATCGCTCCTAGGTTTCTGACTGTAAGACCTGTGTAAAATGAGCTGCCAGCCGGGCTCACATGTTTGCGATAATGTATTTCAAAGTTCATCTGATAGCACGGTGATAGAAACACACGGGTAGCATAATTGTTGTTCAGCAGACATTCTTATTCATAGTTATAATAAGTCTTGAAACTGGAGAGAGGATTGTCAAATGACCTACTAAATTGACTTATTGGTAATATTTGTTCAAGTTGAGAAATAAACGATTCAGTTTTGACCCTTGTAAACTCTACTCGTAAAACTTAGTATGGACTTAATTTCTGTCAATGTTTTATTCCTCACGTTAATTTAACTGCAACGACATGCTGGGAGACAACACCAGCCTTGGAAATCTGTGGGAACTAAGCAGCTGACACGATGGTTTAAAACCTAAATGACAAACGATATGGAACAGTGCTGTTTTGTTCTGAAACAACAGTACCTACTTTCTTTTTTAATGATGTTTATTCTTAATTTGATAAGGAACGCAAATGCATAGCAAATAGCTCCAAGATGTAAGAGTAAACGTCAAAGATTTTTACGATAAATAGAGTGTCGCTTAGTTTTCTTTTTTCTCTTTCTACAAGAACAGAGTTTTCCTATCCGGTCCATGCCAGAAAGGACTGTAGTGAAGGCATAGAACGGCCGAATGAGCTTCGCACTGCCGGAGGCAACGTCGCATCAAAATTACAGGCGACTCATGACCCTGTCATTAAAAGATCGCGAAAGTTTGACGTTAACTATCACGGATTCATATAAAAACAATTCGGAAAATACTCATCAAATCTTCACGTATGACCACTAAGTTATGCCCCGTTCTGGATGATACACAGGTGTTATACATTTGATACATTAAGCGACCAAGCAAACCTTTCATCCCAGCACGAGAAACCGAAAAAAAAGCTAACAAAACAATTGATATATATTGGCACGACTTGTACCTGTAGATCACTTGGTCTCGGTGTAATGTAAGCAGCTGAAAAAGTTTGGACACCATTCAGAATAAGTTCAAACTATGACGAAGTTCGCATAGGTGGAGCATCGTCTCTTTTTTCATGTAAACAAGAATTTCACAGATCTTAACAGAGCTGGTTTTGAAGTGGGGGCATTGATGATGAGTTTAGTGGACTCTTTGTACTGGGCAACACTAACAGACCGAAAGTGAGTGACACGGAAAGAAAAACAGAATGGCAGACGGAAAGGCAGACAGACGAACTGACTGAATGATGAGAAAGAGAGAGAAAGAGAGAGAGAGAGAAAGAGAGAGAAAGAGAGAGAAAGAGAGAGAAAGAGAGAGAAAGAGAGAGAAAGAGAGAGAAAGAAAGAGAGAGAAATTTATTTCACTTCGAAATCTCATCAGTATTCGTTGCTTTTCATGAGAGCCAAAAAAATAATACAATGTAACATACATTAAATACAAATCAGGTAATTCTAAGAAATGAATGTTGGTAATTCACGTTTAAATGATGCCAATGAATTCTGCAGTTTAGTGTATAACGGTAAATTATTCCACAATCTTGCTCCAGAAAACTTGAAACTCTTTCGCAAGTATTCCGTTTTAGGTGTCGGTAATAAAACATTTTTATTTCTTTCTCAGAGATCAAAGCTCAGTACATTCGAATTAATCTGAAACAGATCGGAAAGATAAGGTGGCGCCAAACCATTCAGAACCTTGTACATCTTAATTGATCTATGCTTCAAACGTCTGCAGGAAAGGGTTTCCCATCCAAGCTCTTCCCTAATGATATGCGATCCAATGTTATAACCTACTTGATTGACAACACGATCTGCCTTATTTTGTAATCTTTGTAGTCCAGTTGCTTGTGATACTAAAAAATTATCCCAAACAATGTCACAGTAGTCAAATATAGGTTGAACTAAAGAGTTGTAGATGGTGATTGCTGTTTCTTTATCAACAAAAAGTTTGACTTGCTTGAAAGAGAGAAGGATAGAGAGAGAAGGGAGAAAGAGAAAGAGAGAAGGATAGAGATAGAGATAGAGATAGAGAGAGAGAGAGAGAGAGAGAGAGAGAGAGAGAGAGAGAGAGAGAGAGGGAGGAAAAGAGTGTGTGTGTGTGTGTGTGTGTGTGTGTGTGCGTGTGTAAGAGTTTACGTACAACAGTCAAATGTACACTACAGAGCACAGAATCTGGTGGGGATTGGGAAAGGTCGTGCAACTCTTCCAACCTCCCCTCCCCTCCCCTACGATCGAGCAGAAACAGAACGCCTTCACCCACCGTTTCTTTTACAGATAACTAGGACAAAGAGAAGAAATTTTAATGTAAACCCAAGACCAAAAATTCATTATGAAGGCTGTTATGTACCAGACGTATATTCCGCACGAAGCTACTTTTTTCTGTTTTTGAACTCAGTGGCTCTGGGGAGAACTAATGGGAAATCTATTTTGTTTGTGCAAAGAAATGTCGTCTTGGCGATAAAGTTCGCCAACCGGAAAACGACCAAAAGACCCAGTCAAGGCCAGATGCGAAAAATAAAGCCGAACAACTAGCGACGTATTTCTTTCAACTTGTCTAGGCTGGGTTTAAGAAAGGGAATTAACTGCATTATTCATGTACGTAATTGCATCTCTTCATGTGCCCATTTAATGATAATTATAAAATGTAATATGTCAAAGATTAATCACTGAAAAATTTATGCGCGAGTGGGATTTGGTTCGAAATACTTTTCGATAACATAAAGGTAACAAAAGATTGGAAAAACCAATTTCAATTTCTGAAATCATTAAAACTTTATATTTCTACCTCAGCATATACAGCCACAAGGATTGATGCGATTGCAATGCGTTTGGTTTTTAAACACAGTTTTTAAATACGTAGATACCATGGTGAATGGTAATTTAAGATAAAGTAGGAGAAGATGAAGAGTAATATACGCACTAAAGAGGTATACACAGTTACCAAAGACTGTTGGATAGTTTAGTTCTTAACAGAACTGTTTGAAACTTAAAGAGGTAATATTCTACGTCAAGAATAAGCCTAAAGAATCAGAAAAAAGCACGATGCATTGGTCTGCCGAAATGCATCGTGCTTTTTTCTGATTCTTTAGGCTTATTCTTGACGTAGAATATTACCTCTTTAAGTTTCAAACAGTTCTGTTAAGAACTAAACTATCCAACAGTCTTTGGTAACTGTGTATACCTCTTTAAGCGTATATTACTCTTCATCTTCTCCTACTTTATCTTAAATTACCATTCACCATGGTATCTACGTATTTAAAAACTGTGTTTAAATTTGTTACCACGACAAAATCGCTGTTTTATCGTTTGGTTTTTAAATGATCACAACGACACGGTGACGTAGAGAGGGCCGAAGCGGGAGGGGACACATTTCCAGGCGTAGTTTATTAAGGGTCACCCAGTTGAGGCAGATCTATGTATTCAATAGAAAATATTGTAATTTTTAGAAATCAGCTAAATTCTTAGTATTTTTTGCTACTGTGATTAGTATATATGTATATAGTTATTTTTAATCCCTTCATGTTTTGTAAACTACTGCTTCTTCTTAATTTGTATGTATATGTTACACAGCTCTCTGGAAGAGCATTACATAATGAGGAGATGCCACGTAACAATAAAGTTCATCGTCATCATCATCATACCACTGTCCCATATAATTGTTCCTTCTGATGTCTAATTGAATCACACAATTCTCTGTGACATAATGTAACATTTACAAACCAATGGTAAGCAAGAAATGTTTTGTTAAGAGACTGTCACACATTTCAAGGCAAAGTACTGTATGTAAGAAATGCTTACTGAAAATAGACCTTTATGAGAAAATATCCGTTATCATAAGTGTAACTGGGACTGAAATGAGTTGATTGAAGCCATGTGAACCATTTTAATCGTTTCTTTACCACAGCAAAGTAAATATTATAAGTTTGTAATTATGCAATTCAGCTTCTGGCTGCTGCATAATTTACTCAAAACTATACTATACCATATTATACCATATCATACCATACGATACCATATAGTATAGTAGCTGTACTACTAATATATGAAATATTCTGTTCATATTATACTATACTATACAATACTATATAAAACTATATTATACTACACTATACTATACTATACTATATCATACTATACTATATTATACTATACTATATTATACTATACTATATTATACTATACTATATTATACTATATTATTGTTATACTATATTATACTATACTATACTAATACCAAAACCATACTATTAGATGTGTCAACTAAACCTTTTATAGAAGAACAGACTTTAAAATCCCACAGGCAAAAAATGGGTTAAAGGATTCAATACTGTTACTCAATATGAATCAAATATTTGGAGTTACCATTGTTTTCTACTTCATCAAAAGATTGATTATGATCATTAACATTCTTCGTAGATGTGTAACAAAACATCATCCATAACTGTAAACAACAGTAATCAAAATTGGGCCTTTTTAATAATATTTGCAGATACTGTACAGATGGTGACAGTGCTGTCAATTGAGACATGAGGATATGCTTTCCATGGAAATTTTCAAAATTTGAAATTTCAAGATAGTCTTTTTGGCATTAAAGCGATGACCATACAACTAGGACAACCCTGTGAATCTCTCAGCTAATTTGAATTTTACATGCTGATTTTGAGCAGGTATTTTCATGCAAGAGACAGAAAAAGTTGACTTTAAATTTTTGCCAGTTTCTCACAAGCCATTTCACTTTTGTTATCCATCAGTAAGTTATGGCATGATTTCTCAGCTGGTTTTGATTTCTTCAGAAGACAGAGACCCTGCACCATTATACCAAGTAATGCATTGATAACTTGCATTAATAGATCTTTCTCAATAGAGTTTGACATAATTTTTTTTTTTTTTTTTACCCTGGCTAATGTCGGACAATGTTACTCTATAAAGGGAGATCTATTTGCTGAGAAAGAGTTTGGTAATACTTGGGGGACCAATCATGTTCATGGTTGTTCTAAACAATGACTCTGAAGATTGACATCATTTTTATTGTTTTTTTAATTTTTATCTTTAGTGTCGGCACTGTTTGGTATTTCATTAACACACTTGGTGGTTGTCAAAATTCCTTCTGAATGAGCCACAGTTTTTGCCATCTACAGCAAACTCGGTATGAATTGCATGAAGCACAAAATATGAGTTAAAAGATTTGTTAATACCTTCAAACCAGACAAGATATCAACCTTATGGCGTACAGTTATACCTGTATCAGTGGTGCATTCCAAGTTCATTTCTTGCAGAGCAATTTTGGTCTGCAAAATAAACGTAAAGAATATTCCCAACTTTTCGAAGGGGCGCACCACAGCAGATTTGTACCATATCTGAAGTTTCTCTCTCGGTATTTTCGCTGGGAAAAAGGTGGCATAGTTTTCTTTTGGCTGTCTGCATTAATTCACATGGTAACATGACTTTATTCCTCGAGGTGGATTCGAATTTGACTAACTATTTAAAATGTGTAGCCTAAAACATATTACAGTATAACTCACGTATAATATGGCTATCCACTGAACCAAATTCAGCAATTATTAAACAGAGATACGGTGCGTTGAACGTCCAGATACCAGAGAAAGAAAATCTCCAAAATATCTTCCATGATGCAAATGACTTTGCGCATGCGCTCGTGTTCTTTGAAGATTGACAAGGATGACAAAATGAATGGTTTGCAGAACGTGACGGACAAACAGACGGCAAAACTCACACAATGGTAGAATTCTGCGTAGGCCATGCTGAACGAAATGTAAAAAGCCAAAAACTTAAGAGAGAAGGTGCACAGACATTTCGAGCGATGGTCCTTCGTCGGAGTGAATCGTGAGTCAAACGTTTCTGACTCCGATGAAGGGCCTTCGATTGAAACGTCAGTACCTCTCATAAGTTTCGGGAGTTCCCTGACTTTTTTAAAAGAAAAGTCTGAAGTATGAAAAAAAATACTGATACGAGAACTTGAAAAAGCCTCTGTTGTGAGAATCCCTGAAAGAACGGCACGTACTGATAAGTCAAGAGCCTCTTCGTCTAATTATATTTCCTATTCTGTGCTCTGATCTCGACCACCCTTGTGTCAAGACGCAGATATCACGTCGCACCAACCCACTGAAGTTCCTGATAAAATATTATTTTAGACGTTTGCTTCAGTTAACGTTTTGTGGACTATTTTAATCGGTTTTAACCTCACAAATAAACTCCTCAAGATTTCACTCCACAGGGTAAAACCTTAAGACGTGAAAGAATATTTCACTTGGTTTTGACATTGCTTTCTTTCAGTCATAAATTGGAAAAAGGTCAGAGTAATTAGCCTCAATTGATTGCCATGGTAACGTTATGCTATCTCACCGCGTCACCCATTGATCAAGTGTTGGTCATCTTCAGAGATTCCTGGAGATTTATGAACGGTTTTTTGTTGTCACTAGAAAACGAATAGAATCGGGCGTTTGATTGCCTGTGCAAGCATAAGTTCTGACAACGAGGGATTAAACCGCATCAATTGCCGCAAATGAAGACATCAGATTTAAATCCGTGACAAAATACAGCACACAGACAGAACCATCCCGATGGACAGGGAACACTTCAGGACGAAGAGAGAACAATTTCAACGAGATATACACCGTCTGTCGGAAGAGAAAAACAGACAGTTGTTTGAAAGGGAAGAGGATAGGGAAGCTTGGGTAAAAGTGATACGAAGATCCGTTGAAAAGGAAATCGAGTCGAGAGTTCGACAAGTTTTGGGAACGCCACCGAAGGAACGCCAACGGAAACGGTTGGAAGAACTCACCGCACAGCGTTTAGCTAAGATTGAAGAGGAGAAACGCGCTATGACCAGTAGTATTTTAAATTCTAGAAGCTCTTTGGAGAGAATCAGCGAAGAGGACAAGGAATTTTTATTGTTACGGCGGCAAAAATACCTCGAGAAATTCAGCCGAAGGAGAACTATGCGTGCGATTCCGGCAAACTTCAGTAGAACTACACAACGTTACGCTGCTAAGATAAAGTTAAAAGATAACGACTCGTACACTTCACCGATTGTTTGGGAAAGTTTTGAAACTGTCCCCACGAATTTATTAGAGGGTAAAATACAATGTAAGCGTGGATTCAGCAAGGACAACGAGGAAACTGACAAGTCAGTTCTCGGCCCGTATTTCCCTTCAGGTCGCTTGCCATGCATGGCAACTCCGAAGCATCTGCAATCTATCCCGACTTTTGTGGAAGGTTTAAATATTCCAGGTGGGTATTGGAACCTGAGAAAGGTTTGAAGAAGGGGTTGGAAGTTTGCTTAAAAGCTGTACTCTAATTGTTTCGCGCTACGGAAGAGATAAGCCACAAGTAAACATTGTGCCTTCTTTGTAAGTGAACGTCTGTCCTAAAACAAATTAGGTGATTGCATTGGGCCGTGGAAAATGTAAACGACATATGCGAAAAAATCCCAAAACTACATGTCATGCCATATCTATTTATGTATCTTCTTAAGTTTCTGAAAGGACTGAAAAGCTGAGGTGTGAATTGGTTTTCCTTTTGGTTGAATGCTATTCAGCCCTCGTGAATAAATTGAAGTAACTTTACAATTAACGGGTAGCAATTATCTGCACGGGTGCCAACGCTTTTGAAAAATCGCATTTGTTCCGGCGGCAGGTTTGAACATCATGAAAAACCGTGGAAAAACTTTGAGACTAGCTCGTCTTTTTATGACACATAATCCAAAGTACAACTGTTGAACACGATTTTTCAATTTTAACGTGACAGCTTAAGTTGATTGTTTGGTGATTTTAGAAGTTTATGGCTGTTTGAGATGATGATTTTGCAGCGTTTAATCAATTTCAAACATTGCTGTGATGATGACTGGTTGGTACATATTAGCAACACAAGATGTTCTACTTTGCAGTTTCCCTGGAAACATGAATACAAATTGAATTACCTGATATTAACATGACAAAAACAGGACAACAACAGGACAAGAAAAAAAATTTGCTACTGTCCCGGTACAAACCCTGTAAATTCTGGACAGTTTTAAGAAACCAGGAACCTATCATAACCATTAGCAATTGGTTGCCTGCTGTACAGAGCCTAGCTGCCAGTTTTGGCAAAGTCAAGGGTTTGTCTTATCAGTAAACAGAGCTCCAGTCACTCTAGTTAGTTGTTTTAAATGATTTTAAATGACGTTTTTAGAAGAGAATGAGAATATCCCTAAAGCAGCAAAACATCCTGCCTATCCAAAATGCTGGAAAGGTTCTGTAATAGTTTTTGACACAGAAAGAAAAAACACCCTGGTAAGTCTTGTCTTTGGTTGTTGCAGTGGTAAAATGGCCATGTCAGACACCTTATAGTACACATGCAAAAATCTCATGGCTTGTTCAAACAGGTTTGTTATACATCTGTGAATAATTTGCAGCAATGGTGTTTGTCAAGCTGCTACAAGCTGGGTATGGCAACTAGTAAGGCCATGCAAACAATATTGGACTTGCTGGAACAATGTGTCACAAATCTGATGCAGTTGTCAGCTTTGTTAAAACCTGAAACAAGCTGTTTGAGACTCACCGACAGTTGAGAACAATCATGACAAAACACATCCTGATGTCAGCTAGATGAAATGGTTCATAACACTGATCTAGGTTTTGTAACAGGTTGGGCATTTTTTCATGTGTAGAGGACCAGTACCTCATTCACTTGTATGTTTTCTATTTAATTAAGGATTTATTGATGGCATCAGTCATCCATGCATTTTAGGTAGCAGATTCAGTTGTTTTGCTGCAGGGTTAGAGGCTTGGGGTAATTGATCCAGTAAGAATCCTAGCCTGTCACACCTGAATTCCCAGATGCTTGCCAGTGGGGCTATATATCAAGACTTTTTGTTTAAAAAAGGCCCAAAAACAAGTCAGCCAAACACAGGGGAGAAATATGAGGAAACAAAAAGGCCAGCCATATCCACCAAACTCCCTTTGACCTCATTCCTAAAGTATAAAAATGAAAGTGCTGCTTGAATTTTAGAGAAAAATAAAGTCCCCTAAAAATTTACTTGATTGAAGCAAATATGTATGTTTCATGTGATAATTAGTCCATTTGACCTAACTCAGCATTTAATGTAATATCAGGAGCTGACTGTTCTAGCCTTGCTGACATCCTAGATTTATGCGAGACAGTTTGAAGTGTTGGGTGAAGCATTCAGTGAGGTTTTTCATGGTTTAATTCCATGTCATCTTATTACTCTAAATTCAGGACCCTGATGCAGTTCCTCCAGGATGTCCACCACATTTGCAGTTTGAGTCAAGATTTGAATGTGGAAATCTGAGGCAAGCACGAAGAATGTAAGCAACTGGCTGTGGTTTATACAGTTTAAGGCTAAAATATCCTTTAGCCATTCAAAGATGTTAACTGAAAACAAGTGATTCTGTTTTAAGTCATGATTGATCAGGTTTATAAACTAATTAAAATAGTCATGTAGAATATCTAATCATTTCTTTGTTAATTGCCCATCTGCAGTTCCAACTCCATCTTAGTTTATAAATGATCAATTCTCATGTATAAATATCTCTCCTCTTCTTTCCATGACTCAATCCTTATCCATCCCTTCCTTCTTTTTTCTCTCTCTTCCTCCCTTTACCTCTCACACTCATTATCTTTCCCTGACTGTTCCCCTTACTCTTATTATCCTTCTATCCCTCCTCTATCCCCCTCCATCCTTCTTGACACGTCAGCTTCTATTATCCCTCTCGTGCTTTCTCTTCCCTCTCTTTATCCCTTTGTTGTTGTCACTCTCTCTTAATTTTCCATTCTCTCTCTTTAGATCTTTTTAACCATTTTCATCCCTTACCATCACCTTCTTTACCCCTGTTTGTCCCTCTATCCCACATTTCCCTTTTTCTCACTTCCTCTCTACCCCTTGCCTTAACCCCTTTCTTCATCCCAAACCCTTCTGTCCTTTCTATCCTCAGTGTATCCCCCTCACATTCATCCCTTGCAATTTATCTGTTTCTTTTACCTTTTCCATCACTCCATCCTACCTTTTGTCTCTCTTTCTCTCTCATTGTTTCTTCACCTTTCTAACCATTCCACTCTAACTCTGATTGTCCCAAATCCACTTTCTCCTTTTGACCTTTCTCAAGTTTTCTTCCATTCTTTTTCTTCTCTACATTTATATCTTCTCTGTATCACACTATGTTTCAAATCTTACTTCATACTTAACTCAAATTATCTCAATCGCTGAATTCTTCTTGATAGCCCACCTTTATCTGTATCTGTTTCCATCTTTTGTTTCATATATTTCATGTTTCACCACTAACTATTACCTCAAGTAATTTTTTTAAATGGTAACTCTACCTTATCACCATGTGTTTGTTGCATGAAGCCTAACCTGTTTTCCTTCTTCAACTCATTCCAAAAGCTATATCCAAGTTATCACGCATTTGAAACCACCGAAATCTGAGGTTATTTAAATAGAATTCCAACAGCAAGCGTTATTTCAATTTTCCCCCACGCCAAAATCCGACCAAATTGCGCAATCTGGTTGGCCAACAAGCGGTCCTCAGACCTCGCAGATTAAACCCACCCTCTGTCCGAAAAAGCAAAGACTGACCAAAAACAGAGATGCCAATGAATAAGTTATTAATTACCAAACGCGAGGCCTGTACAAGTAAATTTTTGTTTCGCCAATACGAATCTCCACTTGAGATAATAACGTAAATGTATTTTTACATTCACTGATGTTGTTGAAGAATTCCTTCGTTTGTAGAAGTAACCAGAATTTTTCTAGGTCTTTCCCCAAATTATTGCCTACTCTAATGTTATTATTTTCTTCAGTGGCAACTACGACTACGAACTAGTATTAAACACGGACCTCTACACCAAACGACACACGCAGTGGTAGGTATTTTTCGTCTTCATAATATCGTACGACCTTAAGTCTTCTGATGCGTATTAACTAAGCGATAAGCCATCCACCCTCACTAAAATCACCGAGTATTATAAATATTGTTCTCTAGGTACTATTTCCAGCTGAGAAAAACTGTCCCTGGCGTGACATATACATTTATCATCATCAACCTTCTCAAGAGAGATAGTCTATATAATCATGGTACGAACTTGAACCAAATATAGCATTGTTAGTTGTACTTTTTAGGATGGTTTTACGTTCTGGTGGTACATGTTAAAGCTTTTCACAGAATCATTCGTAGCAATTCCTTGCAGAGCTAAGCTGAGAGGTCACTGGTCTGACGATGAGAGTGCAACAGATATCGAAATAAAACCAACACATTTCGAATAATGCTGTAAAAGTGTAATGGGGTGTAGACAGTGTTGGACGATATGAGGTGAAGGTAAAGGGATTAGGGAACTGTTGAAACTTAAGAGAGATGAGAATGGTTCAGGAATAACCTACACTGCCGAAGTCAACTAGAAAAGTTGGCTACAGCGGGATTTGAAAGAGAGAAGAGAGAAGATACTGAGGTTTCGAACAAATGCCCTTCCTTGGAGTGCCACACTCACATTTCACACCAACGAATGGTCTTTGTTCGAAATATCAGTACCTTTCTTAAATTTCGGGAGCTTACTCACCCTTCTGGCTTCTTACACATTTACATTTCGGTCTTTTAGCTGAAATGTTGGGCTTACAGAATACCTATTCTCTGATTTTGTGATCACCTTTTGCCTAACTGAACACTACATTCTTTTTTTCTCTTACGTGCTCGATTCATGTCCATTGGAGGAATGAAGCCACTCTTTTATTCCGAGAAAACGGCCGAAAAACAAAAGATTGGTTGGACCAGAAAAGGACACCACATCAAGTATTTCCCGAACTATATCAAGAGACACCCCCTTCTTTCTAGAGACTGCATTTACTATTCCCTGACTTTTCAGATGGTAAGGAAGACGACATTTTACCCTTCGCTTTATAAAGTTTTTTCACTTCTTGAATTCTCGGTGTGTATGAATACTTTTAACTCAATGCGGGCAAGTTGGTTTGCTGTTTCATTTGTAAATATTTTGTTATGGCATCAGTAGCATTGCTTTCAAAACGAGTTATTTAATAGATAATTCCTGAGGCACGCGGCATTGCTGGATATAATGCAGGCAGCTGAGGTCGCAAACCGAAGCTGCCTGTATTATGTCCAATAATGCTGTGTGCCGAAGAAGTGGTCAATTATAATTACTGACCTTCATCGAAGCACATTATATTTTCTCTGCATTATATCAGCGAATACAGCAAAGCAAAATTTTGCAAACTCGACTTGCATGTTTTTGCTCTCTGCATTATTAGATATAATGCCAAGTGAAAACAATAGGTTTTGATGTGGGTCAGTAATTATATGGCCATCGTTTTCTGAAGTAAAATTTGTCTACCCTGGTTAAAAACTGTATCATTTCGTGATGTTGCTTCATTAAGGTTTTACTCGTAGCATACATAATAAAGAAATATTTGAGTGCAAAGCAGTGAAACTTTGTTTGAACGTATAATATATACTGACAATTACATGCATGATGAAAAAACAAGAAATGCCTGTATACCTATTAGTTTAGGTCAGAGAAAGAACTGTCCGCCTTTTCTTAAATTAACTTTCCCATCGATATACTTGACTCAAATGACTTGTATCTCCAAAGTAAATATTGCGTCCAAATTGTGTAGGATGTATGATGACTTGTCATTTCTTATATATACTTGTTCGAAAAACTGAATGAACCTTAGAAAACGGCAGTCATTGTTATTGTATTTACTCGTCGTTTCTCTCGAGCTGTCTCCGCTTGCTACGTACATTTTCTTGCTAATGTCGGGTTTATGGTGTCATTCCCTTTCCAGGAATTTCCCGAAGTAAACGATGTCTGCTACCTTGCTCACTGCTATCCCTACTCCTACACAGACTTAGAAATTTATCTTAAAGAAATCGCTGCTGAACCACTCAAGTACAGATGCTGCAAACAACAGGTAAGGTTCAGCTTCACCGTTCAGTTTGAAAATTTTCGAATAACTCTTTAGTTTGTCGTATATTTTGTGGAAAACACATTAATCTATCTCGAATTTATTCCTTCAGGTTTTGTGCAAAACAGTTGCTGGCAATAACTGTTATTTATTGACAGTAACCTCTGAAGGTATGAGATGAAAGGCCAAACCACTCATAAATCTCGACATGGTAAAAAAAGGCTGGTAATAGCGGGGTTATTCATTCTAGGTGTAACTTGCTCTTACGCTCCACTCACTTCACGAAACTTCAAATGACCGCACCTTTTTTCTGACCTTGTTTCAGACTCGTGTGATGGGAAGTCGGGCGTGGTCGTGACCGCGCGTGTTCACCCTGGGGAGACCAACGCCAGCTGGATGATGAAAGGCTTGCTGGACTTCCTGACGTCCGATGATCCAGTTGCTGAGGTAATTAGAGGTGGAAAAGTGTACGATTATACAATACTCCAGTCCACTTTTACGATTGACTTTACCGCAGAAAGAACAGCAAAAACGCTGTGAAACTCCTCAAACCAAACATTTAAACCAACTCGCTTGAACTTGTGATGTTTTGTTTAGTTCTACTTGAGAACGTTTTGACCAATTGAACCAAAACTCTCAGATTTACCAGTTCGATGCAAGTATGGTGGTTTGTGGTCTATTCAGAAGTTGGTCGTAATAATCGATCTACTAGATGAATATGTGATGACAAAGGGAGGACTTCGGATGTGGTTAGGATGGAAAAATGAATATTTTTTTCGAGTTCATGATGCAGCAAGAAAGATAACATTTTCGATTGACAACCCATAACCTTCAGTCACAACCTCAGGTTACAAGTATAAACGCGGAAATGCTCTGACCTCTTTCTTTCATAAGCTACAAAAATAATTCCGTCCGTCTTGTTGCAGAACCTTCGGAGGAAACATGTTTTCAAAATAATCCCAATGCTAAACCCTGACGGCGTGATTGTTGGTAATTATCGCACAAACCTCGCAGCCAAAGACCTCAACAGAACTTACAAGAACCCAGAGAAGGTAATAAATGAGCACTCGAAGTTTTCCTTCTCTTCGAAGTACATATCCTCGCTATTTCTTAGAAATAACTCGCTTGTCTTTATTTTTTTCCAGGAAACCTCTCCAACAGCCTATCATACCAAGAACCTGGTGGAATCCTTTTCCTCTAAACACGAGGTATGATTCCTGAATAGTCGTCTTAAAAAGTCGTAAACAATATTTTCTGTCTATATTTATTATACTTACTTGTCTGATGTTGTCGTTTCGTTGTCGTTTGTCCTTTTTCATGGAATATCTTAAGCACTTTCTGAGAACGTTGTTAATTTTCCTAGATCGTGATATACTGCGATCTCCACGGTCATAGTCGGAAGCCCAACATATTTATGTATGGTTGTACTCCCGACAGCCGCGGAACGTCAGTGAAGGACTTCGTACAGGAAAGGTTATTTCCTTGGCTGATGTCAAAGAAGGTAAGAATACTTGACAATTGGTCAGCGCCACCTTAAGTCCAGGATGGCTTTGGCTGCTGTGCTGAAGATGCTAAAATGCGCCCTCATTACGCCTCACCTGGCGTAAAAAGAAAAGCGTGAATAGTTTTCGCGAAATTACATAAAGATATTAGATCGATTCCTGCTCTGACAAAGAAATTAACGAAAAAGAAAACAGACGTAGAAACGTAAACGACATTGTGTTATACACTAATGTATCCTCGATTGAAACTATTGACCGAGGTGTAATTCTTTTATAATCTAATGTGAATTTTGATATGTATTTTATTATTATTATTATTATTATTATCATTATTATTATTATCATTATTATTATTAATGTTGTTGTTATTATTGTTATTGTTATTATATATCATTATCACCGTTGACTTTAAATTACCGGCATGTTCATCGCCTTTCAAGTGTTCATTTGAAATTTTTACCTTAGTTACCCATGGTTCACCAGAGTTGTTAACTTAGCGTATTCTTTCATTTAGGCGCCTGACCTTTTCTCGTTTCGTGAATGTAAATTCAAAGTTAGAAAATGCAAAGAAAGCACAGCCCGGGTAGTCATGTGGCGACAGATGGGAGTGGCCAACAGTTTCACCATGGAAGCGACCTTTTGTGGCGCAAATTTCGGAGATCTGTAAGTTAGGTTGAGCTAAGGCTCGCGCACATTAGACGCGTAACGCGACGCCGTAACCGAACACCGTAACGCTTGAAAATGAGCTTCATGTTATTTTAATGATATCTCTCACACTGAACGCGTTGTCAACTCTGCAATGGGGACGCGTTCATTGTGAACGATGCCATTAAAACAACATGGAGCGTATGCTTTTGTAAAATGGGATTTACCTTCATCAATTTTGCACTTACTTTGCAGTGCGAAAGGAAGACATTTCCATTGTGGCGATTTCGAAGCTATGGGCCGTCACTTTTGCGAAGTACTTATGGACTACACCACAGCAAGACCAAATGGTTCTAGGTATGAGCTTCTAACAGTGCTATGTGCACCTTTATGTTTCGCCTTGTCCCCGTTTCCTATCTTACCGCTGCCTATCCCATTTCAACCCTCGATATCTCTTAACGAATTTCTTTTTCTTTAGTTTCAACTGGTCTTACCTATTTTTCCCTTCGTATTTCTCTTCCAAATATCCTAAACCGTGATATTTGACCCTTCATGTCCCTTTCCTCACGGCATTTCTGTTATTTTCTGTCAGAAGCGAAGTGACGGAGGCTTTCTTAGAAATGGCATCTTGCATGACGCAGGATATCGCGCGACACGCGCGGCTGCTGCAGTTGGAGAAAAACGAGCCTTGTTGTTCAGCCAAAGGACGCACGAAACGCGTGGGCGACTCGAGAGTAATGGGCGCTGGTGAGGTGAATGTATTCGATGTGCTTGTTGGTGAACCAAGGTCAGCGGTTGAGTTTCAAGAAGTTGAGGTGTCCGTCAGGAAAAGTACTGGAGTCTGTCTGGAGGATTGTTTCAAGCAGTTGGACCAGCTAGACCTTGATGCTTTGTGCGCCGAGTCAGAGTAAGTGAAGTCAGCGGACGTGTTGCTGCTAAAACATTAAGCTTGTTTGATGTTTATAACCCGACACCACAGCCAACAGTAAAATATGGAATCTTGTACAACATAAGGTCGTTTTTTTAAGAACAATTAGCAAAATAAACGTCCGTTCGGTATTGGAATATGTGTAGACACCAGGCGAAGCTTTGTGTCTTAAAATTCAGGAACAGAACGAGCAGGAATTTCATAAATTACTTCTAAAACTATCAGTAATAGATGAACTGAACGCCCAAAGTTGCTTTTCTTCGTTTCTCCCGCCCGCAAGAGGATTGCAAGACCCCAGTTTCAACTTAAACTGCTGTAAATCGTTTTTAGTTCAAGTGATTCAGATAGCGAGTCGGAGGACGAAGACGATGAAATCAATTCAAGTTCAAAGCAAAGTAAAAAGGTAGAAACATGTGTTGCTTGCATTTATACCATACCAAGCCCGAAGACTAAGTCGTCGCTCTCTTCTATTGCAGAATGAAGACAGAGGGAAAAAGAAAAAGAAGAAAAAACCGATGAAACGATGGGAGGTTTTAGCGGTTAGTGTTCTTCAATTTAGCTGGACAAGGTCGTCCAGTTTTTGAGTAACAGTTTTCAAATGGCGAGAAATTTAACAGCAGACAACAAGAAACAGCTTTTAGTTACCAGTTACTAGTTCAATACCGTTTACGTTATGTTATATAAAACTTCTTGCATGTAATCACAGTTCTTATAATGGATTTCGGAATTAGTCAAACGTTCAGAAGCAGTCTCAATGTCTTGTTTTTTTACAGGCTCTGAAGAATAAACCAGAAATATATGCCAAAGGAAAGGAGGACCAGAATAATGAAAAATCCAATAAAGAAATCACGAGAGTGCGTTTGTTAGAGAAAAATCCTGTGTTGTTCGTTTTGGTTTGTGTTATTTTTTACCCAGTTGTAGTCTGCTGTGCATTTCTTTGCGATACAGGGGCGAAAAATGTCGTGTTCTGCCCGATACAGAGAATACTGTAGTGCTGTGTTTCGCAGTATTTTACCATTTGGTTACTATAGCGAACTGGGTCTGGTGCTGCATTGTGCTGAAATGTGTGGCAATGCAGTCTTTAGTTCCGCACTGAGCTGTAAAATGGATTGAACTATTCATTAACGACTCGTGAAGAAAACGCAAAAGAAATTGAGTCCTAAATAGTACGCTGTAAATCCGATGTATCACCGTCCTGATTTACATAAACTTTTCCTTCCATTCTCTCAGTTAAAATCTCCTGAAACTTACAAATAGTTGGCTAATATGGACATTTAAGTGCATACATATTTTAAGAAAGATAAAATGTTCGCTTCCAAACTGTATGGAATTTACTACGGTTCGCCTTGTAAATCCCAAATATTTAGGCCGCTCATATTGTATCTACCAATGCAATTCTGACCAAAATCCATTGCCTGCCGATAACTTGAAGAAGCATAAAACGAACCATACTCCAAATAGTGACATCTTGGAACTCAAAATTTGAGAGAGATGTCACTATTCGGAGTTTGCTTCGTTATAATACAATTCTGTACATTACATTTCCGTTGTCTTTTCTTCCTTCTTGTGCATGGTTGATTACCCTCCGCAGAAAAAGATCAAGTTAAATCAGGGGACGTTCGTGAACCCGTACACTACCAGGTACAACAACGGGATACCTATCTATTCCCAGGAAAGAATTGAAGAAAGACTTCGAAAGGTTGGTGGATAAATGTCGCGTTTGTGATCTGTGTTGACTTTAATTATTTCTGTTTTGCTGCGACCGCACATTTCATTCGAGATAGTCCTGAAACACTTGTTCATATTTTCCTTCAGAGGAGGGAACAGGTTCAGAACTTTGAGCTTTTCGCTATATTTTTATATATTACACTTTTCATCGACTTTTCAATTCTTTTACCCATTACTGCTTAAACGAAGGGATTTATTTACTTCGAAGTCTTTGGTACCTTAGATAAATAGTCCACTTCCAGACTCGTTTTCCCTCTACATTAAAACAAAGTCCTGTTAAAAATCTTTCATACATGAAAGTGAGCATTGTATATGAATGAAAGATTTTGAAGTAGGCCTCTGTAAACAGGGGAAAAAGGAACGTTGGAAATCGAGAATTGAAAACGCGCTTAGAGATGTCTCCAGTTTCAAACAGTTCTAAAATGGTGTTTTTTAATTTTGGTTCGTTAATCATTAACAAATTTGGGAATTTTACCGACGAAAAATCATTTGTACTTGTTGCAGAGAACTCAAGATAAATCTGAAGAAGAAGACATGGATCCGGAGTACAATTCTTTGGTGAGACATTAATCGCCTTGTCAACGACTTCCTTGTTACGTTTAAATAAATTCTCATTGGTATGCACCGCTCACAAAGCATTCAAAGACCAAACGGGAGGGTTAACAACAGGGAACTGCATTGGAGAGTAAACATTTCGGAGACTTATATTTGAGCCACGCCTATTTTTACCATACACCACATCCGGGTGTCAACTTATACCGGGCATTTAGTGTTCCCTTCCCTCCATCCAGTCTCGTGTTCTCAGTGGTCTGACAGTCCCACATCACATAAGCATAGGAGAGCTGAGGAGGGCACAGGTGGTCGTCGAATCATGTCCGTCTTAACACATCAGGGTTAAAGTTACAGTTCGAATGAGGATCTTGTTTAAGGTTCCTGTGGGTGTAATAGGATAATGATTACCCTAACCCTGCGCGAATTCTGCTAGTTTGTCGTAAGAAGCTGAAGTAATTGACCGCTGACATGATGAGACTAAATCACGGAAGGGGTTACTGAAGGCCCAAGACAAACCGATTTCGGCCACATCCAATTTAACCAGCCCCAAGCTTCTTGTACTGTATTGTAAGAGAATTAAGTCTTATCTCAAAACAATTGTGCAAGGTTTTCCAACACTCGCCAACATTGGGTGCTAACCGTGTAATTTCTCGGACCAACAAATGCTAGCCAATGTTTTAAAACATTGTTTTAACTAAATAGCCGGGACTTAACTTTCTGTCTGCCTATTCAACAAATATTTCCTTTCAACTTAAGACTTGCTATCCAGTTCATGTACCTTAAAAATACTTTCCATTCCTCCAGCCTGTTTTACGGCCAGATGAGCATCCTGGAGTTGAGACGTTTGCACCAGACAAGGCAATCTTCGCTTTAAGTCCACAGCGTAACCTTGCTTGCTACGTGGTGTCCCGCGGGCCGAGGTCTCTGCGTGTCGAGCCAACGTCATCGCTGCCTGGCAGCTCTAATGCTGGAAAACCTCATCCTCTTGAGGTTGACACCTTTAAATTCGAACCGCTCAGCGATTCCACCTCGAAAGGATTCACCGTACGTATTCCGGAAAGGCACGAACTACCGCTACGACGGAACGACGATGAACTCCGGCTTAACCACGAACTTTCTCAATATCTACCCAGTACTCGTGAGGAAATAAACAGTTGTATACCTGCTTGTAGAGAGGAGAATCTTGGCGTGCGTAATACGGTTTCTCTGAATCCTTTGCAGCATCCACAAGGCAGTGCGTTTGTGTACGATCTGAGGGAATTATCGAGAACTGGAACTGAGTGTGAGCGAGCTCACGTGGTCAGGAAAGACTGGGATACAAAACACGGAGGAGTTAATGATTTCGTGTCGAGTCCTACTCGCCGTCTTCGCAGGATTTCCGCCGAATCTTTACACGAACCCATTCCGAGAAGCGAAACCAAGCTTCGTTCTTTACAGAAGTTAAGACACATGTCCCTAGATGAGCCCATGGAACGATCTCATGATGCGGACCCAGCACACGATAGATAAGCTCAGCTAGAACTTTATTTTAAAGTAAATGTAATATAAATAAGCCTTGAATGTTGAATGGTGCAATTGAAATGAAAAATAGAGTGCAGAAAATGGCGTTTGAATGATGTGGAGCGTTTTGAAGTATAGTCTTGAGAGTGGTGCAAATTTGCTTGCCTCACGACTTACAGAAAATGTGACGTAGAACCTGGAATTACAAGAAGCCATTGTTTAAGTGGAAATCGTAGAAATTTGAATAATTTTGGTAGCTTTTTCGCACGATCCGGCGTTGACCGCAAGTTATGGCAGAGTTCAGAGCTCTTTTTGCAGGGATGGAGCAACGTTCCTGTGCCATGAAACACGAACTTGGTAATAAATCATGTTTGGACTATTAACAAAAGAATCCTATTCCTGTTTTGAAGGCTTGAAGTACGAAAACTAGGCGTTTACAGGCACGCACTTATTCAAGCCCCACCATTGAAAGCGTCTGCTGACGGTATGGAATACGGGGATAACTACAACGATGAGTCAAGTTTCCATTCGATAACAAAGTCATAGCCATGGCCATCTGTAGTTCACAGTCTTAAAGACGTAGTGTTAAGGTAGAGGAACATGAATACACCATTTTCATGTTTGAGGGCTCAAATATGAGAGCTGAACGTCAAACGAAACGTTTAGCAATAACTATTTATTAAAATAATATTTGATCATTCTGGGATTTGTCGTGTCTGGGAAGTATCCCTCGTGGAAACAAAATAAAATTAACCAATTGCCAAGGTTAAGGATACTAATTTGGAAAATTATTACTACTTTGGTATTTTTAAATGTAATTGTTCTACGATGTTTACATGACGGAATCAAACGTCAGAACTAGCCATTTGGCCAGACTGGGTACTGGGTAACTAGCGCGAGTCGTGATTGGTGGAGCACTTAGCCAATCAAAGGTTGCGCTGGCTACCCAGCATCCAGTTTTTCCGGTGTTTCTGTCACGGCCAATTAGGAATATTGTACAATGTGTAGCTAGTAAGAACAGAACTGCATCGCACACACCACACTGAACGGCTGTTGCTAAAATACTAAACTACAGTATTCCAAACTGTAAATTTGCGTTTGTCATATAACAAACGTGGGGTGCTGATGGCACAGTGGTAGTACACGTGTCTCTCACCACTGTGACTAGGATTCGATTCCGGCTCCGTGCGGTTATCTGATTAAAATTACCTTGGTCACATGTGAGAAGAATGTTGTCCAGTTTGACTCTACCAAGCATCGCAAGTTTTCTTCGGGTACTCTGGTTTCTTCCTGTAGTAACACTGGACCCATGAGGGGTGGTCTTTACTGGACCTCTTGGGAGAACAGCTTAGGTAGGTGATAGGGTTATCCAGTATAAATAAAGACATTTTACCTTTACTTTTATATAGATACTGTTTCCATTTCTTCCATAAAGCTTTTAAGGGCAAAAATTTGAAATTGCTTGGGGTTGCGACTGACTCATGAATGCATTTCAACGAATATTTGGGAAATTTAGAGTTAGGATTCCAACTCGTTTCACTTCTCTCGGAGAAATCTTTTCCTGAAATCGCAATAATATCGCAGTGCATACTAAATTAGTTGGTGTTGCCAATACAGCATTGCAAAATAACTTATTACTACCCAAAGTGAATTCAAAATAAAGCAAACCTAGGAAACCGTTACTTTTTTGATGTAACCATCAAGATTTAATCAACATTGGTAAATTCCTTAAAATAAAAGTGATTTTCTATGAATTCTAGGTCAACAACGGATGCCATACGCACAATGGATGAAAAATACCCCGCGTCTCACTTACAAATGTTGGTGTGTATAATGAAGAGTTATGTCCTTCGTGGGATATTCCGGGGCACAGAACAGCAATTCAAAACCTATTTTAACTTGTTTTTCTGGTCACATTGTTGACGGTTTCTTATCAAGAATGAAAATGGTTTAGCTTGACCTGGTAGAGTACATGTCCTTGTCCTCAGGATCTGATTGTCCTGGGCTCCCTGGCTCTGGGGATTTCGTCGGTTTCTCTTCCGGCTCTTTGTTGCGTTCCGACCTGAAACCGCGACCTGTCTGGATATCAATATCCTCCGCGATTGCCTGCTCAATTTCCTCAACGACCTTCTTGGTCAGCTCTCTCGCATCAATTACAATATTTAAGCGCCTTCCTTCCCTTGCGCCGCCAGTCTGAACCTCAATATCTTCCTGGATCGCTTTCGTCATACTTTCAACCACCCGCTGCGTCAGGCTGCTGAACTCTTTGACCACGTGCAATGGTTCGTTACCAGGCCGCGGCGTCACAAGAGAGTCGTCGTCCAACTTCTGTTTCACGATCGAACTAACGTTCCTTCGGATTTCATCCATGTCATTGATTAAAATTTCTCGCTTGTCGCTCACCTCTCCCATCGCTTTCGCGCGGATGTAGCTCGCCTCAATCCTATCCTTAAGCTGACGGCCAACAGAGTCGGCCAACGACTTCACGTCGACGTGAATCCGACGGATTTGAAGGCCAATAGCAGTTGAAGCAGACTCGATGTTCTTGTCCAATTCTTTCGTCGCCAATTGACCCAACTCCTGCGGCAGCGAGAACAGAAACGGTCCATCCAACTCTTTCGCATCAGGCTTCTTCATATCACGGTCGACTTCTTTCATCAGCACGTCAACGATTTTTTCGGAAAGCAGCGTGCTATCCAAGAATAAATCACGTTTCTTTTCCAACGATCCACCCGTCTGAATGTTCATGTCTTCCTCGATTGCCTCCATGACTTCCTTGGCCACCATCTTGACTAGGTCTTTGGCGTTCAGTATGGCGTGAGGTTTATGTTCGCTGGAACTCCACCCCCCGGTCTGAATTTCAATATCTTCATTGATCGCGTCCACGACTTCGCTCGTTATCGCGTGAGCCATCTGGTCCAGTTGTGGCACGACCACGCCCCGACCGTGAAGGCCCTCAGAGATCTCCGTGGCAACTGCGTCAGCAAGATCTTCAAGGCCGGGTACGTATATTGGACTCAACATAATACCTTCTAATGCAGCTGCCTCACTCTCGCTCAACGTCGGCGATGGTTTCCGAGGTTTGGGCTTTCGGGTCTCGGGTGGTCCAAGGAAGCCCGACCCAGTTTGGATCTGAATATCTTCGTTGACAGCGTCGGTCACCTCTTCACCAATGATCCTTGCCAATCCCTTCACATCCATCGCGATTCTGGTCCTCCTTCCCTTCACTTCCCCTCCAGATACTCTTATATCGCCAACAATGGCCTTCGTAGCCTCTGTGGAAGCCTTTTGGACAATATGTCCTGCTTCCGAGAAACCATAATCCTTCCCCTGGGACGTTTTGACGTGATTTTCTATGAAATCGAGGAGACCCGACGCTACACGTTCGCTGACTGCTCTAGAATCCGAAATCTTTACCGGACGCTCCGAAGCAAGGTAAGAGGGCCGTCGCTTCTTCAACTTCTCGATTGCATCTCGAAGCTCTGCCCCAGTCTTTCTAGCGAGGGCGGTGGAGTTTAAAATCACGTGACACCGTCTCGAATTCACTTGTGCGCTTATCGCGGCTTCGACGCATTTCAGATACTCATCGGATACTATTGCTTCGAGCCTGTCCGCATCGGAGAACAAGAAAGACTGCTGACCAGGGGAACTGGAGAGTACGTCGTCCTCAAGACATTTGGTCACCCTGACCGTGATGTCCTTAGCGAGGACACTGGAGTCGAGAGCAATGGTGGGCACACCGCGGTGGACCCCTCCCGTTTGAATATCCATGTCTTCATCGATTGAGTCAAGAACTTCTTGAACGACGCGTTTGGTGATATCCTGAGCACGCAGTAACACATCATATGGTTCATGGGCGGTACCCGGTACATGCTTCCCGGCAACAAAACCTCCAGTTTGTACCTCAAAGTCCTCATTGATCCCCAACAGAATCTCATCCACAACCTCCTTACATATGGCTTTGAACTCTGGCAAGTGAACATCCTCAACCTGGATTTGCTTGCGCAACTCATCGTAGACCAACTGACTTAGTATTATTGCTTCCTCAAGCATCAATGTCTCCCCACTTCGAAACTGGTCATCAGTTTCTCCATATTTGACGCCGTTCGTGGAGGAATCAGTTTTGAAACTTTGGATCAACGACGACATTTTGTGGTAAGCGTCTTTCGCTGTGCTCGCCGCTTTATTTGGGTAGCATAGTGCGGCGGTGGCTGTACCCAGACCTCCGGCGAAGAACACTCTACGAAGTGGACGCCCTTTTGAGAGACAGAGGATACGATTCAGTGAAGGCAGTCCGAAATAGCTATGTTGAATGGAGCGTCAAGAAAACTGAACTGCTCGCTCCGCTATACTCTACTCGAAATTTCTCTTCGTTACCTATCATTCAATGTTGTATATCAAACGGTATCAGCTGCTACTACTTGTAATATACCCAATTATTTACTTCACCACTGTTGCCACTATGCTGAACTCATGGTCAGCTCGCCCTTCAACAGAAGCTTTTCACTGCCCAATTTCTTCCGTTTTTTCATGACTACCGAAATCACCAAGCCTATGCTATTCACCCGACCAGTGATATAAAAGTAAAGTGTTGCACAGGCAGTAAATAAACATGTTAAAAGTAGTCCCCTCGTTATTTCTTCCTTCTTTAAAAACCTCGAAAATGTGTATAAACCCTAATCCTAACCCTAACAAGTGGCTTTATACACATTCTCGTGGTTTTTAAAGAACGAAAAAACAATGGGAGGGGGGCCTATTTTTCACATGATCCATGTTAAATGATGTTTAGTGGATGGTTTGCAGAACGTGACGGGCTGACAGACGACAATAGTCAACTTCCATTTCACAACAAATTCAATCCCAGTTATGTAGCAGTAGAATGCTGAGTAGGCAGTATTGAACAACATGTGAAAAGCCAAATGGTTAGGGAACGACCAAAATTGAAGGAAGGAGATGATGATCGTCGGATTAAAATGCCGATGAAGGCTTTTGCTCGAAAATTCAGCATTTTCCTGCCCATGTTTTCTTAGCAGTTCCCAGACCCTCTTGACTTTCTGAACTAGCCAAAACCCTTAAGACGCATTTTTCGAAATGAATCTCAGTTGGGTTTTATAGAAGGCTGTAGCTCCATTATTATGAACGCCCAAAAGCACTCCTCTTTTACCCTTCATGTAATAAAAAAGGTCTCCCTCACTTCTCGAGTGCGTCATGAAATAGAGTATTGTAATTCCCTTCAGAACAACTGAAGGGTAGTACAATTAATGGAACGATCAAAATAGGGCATTCCAGAGTATTTCCCCAAATGGAGGTGGGATATACTAAAACTGATCAGCTAACCTTCCAGGAGTTTTTCAAACATAGGACTTACTTCCTTTCCCAGCCAACACAAGACCTGTGACTGATGCAATGGTAATTGCTCCAGTCTTTAGCTGCAAAGTTCTCTCAGTTTGTATGTCTTTGGTAAAGTCTGCAATGACAAAAAATGTAAATAAATTAATATCCAGTTGAACAGCCTCCTCAGCAACATTTTGAATTTGGCAAAAGATATTTGGCCTAAAATAGGCTGATTATGGGCAATCTACTTGGGCAATACCATCCTTGGAGTGGAAATTTTGAGTTTAACTCTCAGCAACTCTTCTTACCTCGCACATTTTTTACAAATTTCTTAAATCCTTTGGCAGTAGAATCTGTAGCCTTCTATGAAGAAGGAAATTAGGTTTGTTTCAGTAATTTTATAGGTGTATTCCATATACAGTAACATTAAAAATAAAATTTTGGTGTCAAGTTAGGGGACATTAATAGCTAACAATTAGTGCTATGGAATTCGAAGGTAGAGCTTTCAGGAAGCATTTGAAAGTTAAAAGTATTGCGTGTTCAACAATCTGATGATTAACACCTGAATGCTGCCCATGCATGATGGGTTGTATTAGAAGCAAAAGGTTGAGTTAAATAGAAGTACTTTACTTCCTTAATTGTCTACAGTCTTTACTGTCATCAACACCTTCATCACCATCATCTCCATCATCATCGTTGCCATTACCATCACCAATATTACCATCACCATTACCATCATCACTATCACCATTATCATTACCATCATCACCATCACCATTACCATTATTATTATCACCATCATCACCATTACTATCATCACTATCACCATCATCACCATTACCATCATCACTATCACCATCATCACCATTACTATCATCACTATCACCATCATCACCATCACCCTTACTATCATCACTATCACCATCACCATTACCATCATCACTATCACCATCATCATCATCACCATTACCATCATCACCATCACCATCACCATTACCATCATCACCATCACCTTTACCATCATCACTATCACCATCATCACCACCATCACTATCACTATCATCACCACCATCACTATCAACATCATCACCATCATCCCCATTACCATCATCACTATCACCATCATCACCATCACCATTACCATCATCACTATCACCATCACCACTATTACCAGCATCTTCATCATCCACATCATCACCATACCCATTTGACCCATTCCTTTCTCTGGCAACCTTCTGACTTATTCTGGCTAACACAAGATGATTTCATAGAGCAGAAGGGAAGATTGCTACTAAGGCTAGTGTACCTATGCCATTTTTCATGCTTAATGGGTTGGAAGTTTTCTTTTCATCAAAACTTAACCCAAACCCTAACCCTAATTTTAGCATTAAGACATCAAACTTTAAGTAAGAAAAAATAACCCAAAAAAACTGTAAGTATGGTGGTCATTTGAAAATGATTTTCTAAAACACAATTTGTACAGTTTTACTTAAAAATTATTGAGTGTAAAGCACTGTTTGTAAAATGAAATTTTAAAAACCTTTGCCGTCTCTGAATGTTTCCACACAAACTTTCTCCCTTTTGAAATCTGTTCTTCTAGAGCAGTGGATGAAGTGTCTTCAGGCTTTGCAGTCAACTGCTGCTCATTCATTTTATCATAAATTTCAAGCTGAAAAAATAGTATTTACCGTTATTTACTTTTTGAATTATGTTTTCCATACCAACTATGCTGGCTAGCAAAACCCCTAATAGTACAATGGAGAACTTTAAAGCCCATTCAAAGCATTAGTTTATTTATTTATTGATATAGAAATTGATGACTTACATGCCACACTTACTACGTTAACATAGCAATATGCAAAAGTATTAACATTCTTACATCTTTTGGATCAATCTTCTTGTTGACATTATCAGCAGCCTTCACGGTAGATAAATGGTACGTCAAGCCAATTGCAGGTGGGGTTATCCACCACAAAACTTTACTTCTTCTCTGAAATAGATTGGCCCATAAATATGAGAATCGTTGCAATATACAAACCAGTAAACATTGCTGTTCGTACACGCCCCCATTCACTCCCTCACGTTAATTTTTAAATTTTCTTACACATAAATTAGAAATGTTTTGTAACCTGGTCAGCAAAATAAATATTCTTTACCTTCGTTATCGTGACAGGAATATATTTTCATTTTTAACTATAAGGGACGAGGGTGCTGAATTGCAATTTATTTATCTGGTTACAAACGGGATTTCTCGATAAGAATGATAACGACACACATTTTTAGGAAAGCGATTATAGCAAAACTCCGCGTAACTCAATCATTTTGTTTTGCTGTTAATTTCTGGTTTTTATTATAGTTAACTGAGCTATAATAGGTCGCTAAATTACCACCAACAAAAGCTCCCTTTTAGCTACGTGCTTAATATCAGTCTGGAACTAGAATTTCCTAAAATCTCTCACTTTTAGTTATAAAACCAATCGGTTGTGTACAGTACAAAAAAGACAGTAGAACTAGCGTAATGTATATATTAGTTTTTATGAAACAGAGATGAAAATAAACCTTTCGTTTGTACGTTAAACTAGCACATGAACCAAAGCACGACTTACCAACATTGCAGAAGCCATCTTGCTAAACAACTCTTCCAAACCTCGCGCGGTCTTTGGACTTTGTTTGGTCTTGTTCCTGGGGTAATACTCCGGGATACTTGTTGTACCAGTTATTCACCGGAAACCACGTTGTTTTGGTTTATATGAATCATATCAATTAGGCTTTCCGGATCAAATATGTGCATATCTTTCGCAAAAAGCCGAAAACGATTTCTCGCCGGTTGATCCCGGGTGGAGAACTCGTGTAGGTGATATTTTAAAAATGTTGAACAGAGCACGCCTGCCGGTAGGATTCCGGTACCCGGAGGTTCTTTCTAATCCCTTCGCTCTCGTATTTCAGTTAAAATACCCGAAGTGGGTGAAACATTAAAATGTCAGTTGAAGAACAACTAAAAGAAAGAAATCGACGAAAGAATTCAGAGAACGTCGGACAGAAAGCAATGTTCAAAGAAAGGTCTGACGAAATTCATGGCGAAATTCCTCCAGCTCCGGGAACAGAAAACCGAAGTATAACAGAAAATAGCGTCAGCGACAAGAGATTCCTTGTACTTGTGATTCACTTCTGCAACCTTCTCTATGCCACCAGTTATTGGATTAATGTTGGAGTTTTTCCTGTAAGAAATTATCAGCGTTGTTTTCAAGGCTCTAATGAGGAATAAAAACCACACAGCCGGCTTTACGTACAATTATTCCATATTCATTAAATTTTTTATGATATTCAGACAATAACTTTACTCCAGAATAATTTATTATTATACTTCTAGTTACTCATCTGATAAACGTAATGACATATAATAACATATGGCAGTATAGGAAGTCGAGCACTATATATGACAACGATTTTATGTCTGAGCATCATCTGGAATTGAATAATGAATTGTATTATTTTTTATAACCCGGTACAATAATTTGGATAAATCTCACCATACTTATTGCACCCTTGCAGCGAGGTACCTTTGTTGCCTTGTTCAAATTTTAATTTGCCTACCAAATAAAGATAGCAGCCATCTAATGAATGATAAATATTACACTGCGGGTTATTAAATTGAATGTTGTTCGGGAATACAATTAAAATTCATTTGAAACTATGAATATGCTGTGCTATTATAACTTACTGTAAAGAATGCTCAATATATTTTTGTTAATTCTGTGTTTTATAGTACATAACCAAGTCCATTGGTGTTGATATGATAACCTATGGGTACCTTCAGACTACATTTGGAGCTGTTCAACTGCTGGGAGGACCAGTATATGGACGTCTTGGAGATATTTTTGGAAGTCGTGCTGTGCTCGTGTTAGCCCATTCTTGTGGCCTTTCATCTTACTTTCTCCTTGCATGTGCTGTCAATCCAGCCATGGTATTTTTATCAAAAGTACCAGGACTCCTAATGCATGGGGCACAAGGTGTGTTTAGTTACCTTCTGAAAATTTAAATAATCCATACACTTGCCCATTATTTTCATCATTGAGGTTGGCTTCCAGCTGATTTTTAATTTGCAGAATTTTTTGCCAATATAGTTTGGAAAAGTTCACATCAGTTTCCTAAGCAGTATTATGCACAACTTACTAAAAGAATTCTCAGAAGTACTCTGCAAACATTGTCCAAAATTTTAGTTGCATAAATTGGTGTACATTTTAGCATAAAATTTTCTTGTGCAAATAGAATTGGCAATAATCATTTGGACAACCATCCAGCACACATCTCAGAAAAATGGTTTCTGAGCCCCTGCCAGGGATCAAACCTGCTCTCAGAAAAATAATTTCAGAAACTGAGACATTCATCTGACAAATACATTTAATAATGATTGTCTCAAGTTTAATCCATTCAAGGGTGTGCATCTGACCCTGCTGAATAAAATCATTATTTTGATGATGGCCAGAATAAAATTCTGAAGTGTGTCCTTGCCCCTTAGGTTAAGGCCTTAACAAAGGTTCCAATTTTCAACTCTTGAAAATGTTCTAACGGCACATGTGCTCAAAATGATAGATGTTGAAAGTCTCAGAAAGAACAAAATATAATGAAGCATTATTAACTTTGTGAATTTTTCAACAAAATTTTGTAAAAATGTACCAAACAATAGAGAAATTCAATTAAGAATGGGGGAGTAAACTATCCTGGAACTCATGTCACCAAAATACAATTAAACATTTTAAGTACTTTCCCTATGTGCTAATTTCCCCTCGAGTACTAAATTTTTATATCCATTCAATAATGACTGTAGGTGCTCAGATGGTTATGACTGACTTGACAAACCATAAAGGTAATTTAATTTTAACAAAATTTTGACATAAAACACCAGTGTTTTTGAGGTTATACACCATCTAAAAGATAGAAAAAAAAGCTTCTTGACATTTTGAGCGAAGGCCCTTTGTCCAGAGATTAGTAGAAAAATTAGTAGCCAAAATTTTGACATCCTTATTTTTATATTGAAACAGCTAGCTCCATTAGATTGAGTATACTGAGCAACTAGGGAAACAGAATGTACATAAAAGACAAACTTGATTATTTTTTATTTTCTAAGAGCGTGCTGTGGCTTTGGGTCAACTTGGTTTTTCCTATGGTGCTGGTGTAATCATTGGTCCTTTTCTCGGTGGACAAGTATCCAAGTATTTTTCTCAGAAAGTAGCCATGTTGTTTGCTGCATTCTTGTCCTCATTTGCAATTGTAGTTGTAATGCTGTTTGTGCCCAAGTTTACTAGAAAAATTGGTAAGTATTTACAAGCTGACTCTTCCATATGGAATTCATTGCAGTAAAACTAACACAAACTATTTTGTGTGCAGTAAAAATTTGAGGGCAAAGATCAACATACATTTTGAATACTCATGAAGGTCTGTTGCAACTTTAAATTAATTTACAGTGTAACATTTGTAATATGTTACTTTGTGCCATGTCAGTTAACGTGTATACTTCATTCTTCATCAATTGAATAATTCACATCTTTTGATAGAAAAACCAGTTAAAGAAACAAGTTCAGCCATATTCAATGTCCAAAAAATTCAAGAAACAATGCGTTCACCTGGTGTAGGATTCATTTATCTAATTAAGTTTGTGGCTGGTATGCCATTTGGGATATTTCAGTCCATGTTCGCCCTAGTTATTGTAAACAACTTCAAATTAACACCAGCACAGCATGGCATGTTTATGTCCTACATAGGATCTTTAATGATTGTAAGTATACAGATGTCCCAAACAATGAGTGAGTTAATGAGTTGACAAACACTTTTGAGTTAATGAGTTGACAACTTGACTGCAACATTTGTTGTTAGTCTTGGTTAACATACTGATAAGGTACCAGAAGGGGCATAAGGAGAGTGGTCCAGTTCATTCTGTCAAGCTGCTCTATGAGCAAGGCAATAAAAAATTACATTTCCTTGTGCTATGTAGATTGTGCAAGGTTTTGGAATTGGATTCATCACAAAAAGGCTGAATGAAAAAAATACTCTTGCCTTTTCTATGGTTTTGTGCACATTAGCCTACTTCCTCTGGGTAAGTTTTTCACTACTACAACTTTAAACTTCACTCCTCTGGACAGAGTAGTTACACAAACCTCTCCAGCTGACCTTGGTAATCCTATACATGCCAACATTCTAGATACTCCTGTTTTGAGTTCCTTTCCCTGGTTTTTAATTCTTTGAGATTAGTCATGGCAGTTACCAACCTTTGAACTTTTTACCTTTTTTTTTAACTAATTGTCTGGTTTTCTTCGGATTTCTACCTGAAGTGAAGGGAATGTTTCTATAAGAGAGACTGGCATAGAAATAAAATATAAGAAAGTTAGCAGACAAGATCAATTTAAAAAAAAAAATGCAGGGATTTCTGAGTTGCCTTTCATGTTAGAATTAATAGTGTCTCATTCCACTAATTTCACAATGTTCAATCTTCCTTTTTAGTTCCTCAGCTATAATGCTTATCATCTTTGTGTTTTGGTTGTACCTTTGGTGTTTGGTGGTGCATTGTTTTCTGTGGTAACCAATTCTATCCTCACTAAATTAGTACCACCAGAAGATACTGGATTTGTCTTGGGACTCTCATTTGCAACGCAGTCGTTTGTCCGAACATTGTCACCTACTCTTGGTGGCATATTGCTCGCCCATTTTGGTTACACATCATTTGGTGTTGTGGGGTTTACTGTATGTTCAACAGTTGCCATGTACTTATTTATAAAAGAAAGCATTCGTGCTGAATGATAGTGATTGTTTTTATTTTATGCATAAAATAAAATGTGTACATAGTAATGAAACAATAAATAGAATAAATAATTTGAACATCCAAATATTAAATATTAATAAACACTTACAACCCTTGTTTCATTATTCTGCTGTAAAAATTTTGCCTGAAAGGACTTGGGACCAGGAATTCAAAAAGACAGATGTTGTAAAGAAACTCTGACTCTCTTCCCTCTCCCTGACACCATTTTGTGACCTTATTTTAACAGCAAGATGGTCACAAAACTCCACTTCCAGAAATTGGCATAGTAATAATTCTGCTTTGTTTGGCAAATACCCAAACTTCTCAATTTGCTTGAGGTCTTTTTCTTTTGCGAGCAGCCATGAACCAGCCAAAAAAACTTGCAATCTGGTCACAGTCTATCCATGATTATTTTACCCTGAAGTGGATCATGTTGCAACTCTACAGTAGGCCATTTAATGACAGTTATTGCAAAAAGTTCCACAGTCTACTAATACTAGAATTTCAATCCATTTCTACTGAGATGACAAGCCCTTCATTCTGCTGAATAAAATGATTAATTCTGGTGTCAGTAAGGATAAAAATACTGTAACTGAAAAAGGTTGTCTTAGGTATTGACAGAGTGGGTTAATGGGACTAACACATCCCTGGTGTGCATAGGTTGGTTGGCACTGTCCCTCTGCTTAAAAGTTGTCTTGAATGAAATTGTCTGGTGTAAGGCAGAATAAAAAAGAAAAAGGCTGTCTTCCATGGAAATGGTTTAAAACTTTGACATTACACCATTCAACGACGTTGTCTGGTTGAACGGTTGTGTTGTATACCAAGTGGAATAGCTCTTTGCTTTGGTGGTGCTGGTCGGTTGGTGGTGGTTGCACATTTTGGAATGTGACGAGCTGCAGTCTCAGGGGCAAATCTTCTAGTGCAATATTTGCAGAACACATAGTCTGGATTCTCACTTGGAGGTGGTGGTGGTAGATCTGCTATGTTTCCTCCACTTTTAACATACTGTTGTACTTTCTTGGCATCTCTTATTGCCCTGATGAAGTCCTCTGCAGAAAACAAGGCAGAATTGATTAAACCACAAGTACCTAGTTTAGATATACATTATATACTATGCAACTGTAGAAGCAAGATGTTGTTCAGTACTAATCATGACTATGAAACTAATTTCTCTGATGAAGTTGCAACACCATGACCAATCTTATCTCAGCACATGTCAGGGAGTTATGCATAAATGTAGTAGGTAGCTTTTGCCTGATTACTGTGACGTTTTTTTGTGATACTGCAGTTTCCTGGACCCACGAGGGGTGGTACTGACTGGATATCCAGGGAAAATATTTTTAGTTGATAGGGTTGTCCAGTTTTAATAAAAATAATTTATATTACTTTCACTGTAAAGTACCCTATAAAACATACTTTCAGATGGTGTACACAAATACTATTTTGCTTCAGGAGGCTGTATCTGTTGCTTTTCAAGTCTGACTGTCTGAGGAAAGGCAGCAGGGATGGGTATTACCATCACAGCACAGGCAGGAATAGTCATACACTGCCCCTGGTAGCACTTTTGAAGGGGCATCATCTTGACTAGTTTCATTATACCGGTAGTAAAGTTTTCAATCACGAAACCAGCTTATAAAGAAACATATCAGTATCCCTTCAGTTTTCCCATGGAGTAAGGCTGCTACTCAGGGTAATGAGACATACATGTAGTATAAAACAAAGCAGACTCTGAATAGCAGCATCTTGTGCACTCAAGATTTGAGTAATAAACAAGACAGAAGGATATACAGTGATATTCTGATTTTAATCCAAAATCATTGTCAAACCTGATTTGACAATGATTTTGGAATAAAATCAAAATATCACTGCACGCCCTACTGTCTTGTTTATTACTCAAGTGCTGCTATTCAGAGTATGCTTTGTCATATATTTCTTAAAATTGTCAGTTGGAAATGGATTATGGGGTATAACATACCATGGTTTTTCCTCCAGTTTGATTTTGGCTTTGGTATGGGTCTACTGCTCCTCCGTGGTCTGCCATAAGCAGCCATCTCAGTTCCCTCCACTCTCTTCTTACTGGAATTAAACACTTTTCGCTGCTTCACTTTACTACAAATGAACTGGTGCTTATCAATTCGATCCTGAGCAAATGTTCTTCCACACTTGAAACATGGGGTCAAATTGCCAGAGCTGCCACCTTGCTCATTTATTTCTGTTGAATTAAATCCCCCTGGATTACCAAATGAACTCCCTATAGAACTTCTGACAGGTCTAGAATTGGCATAATGCACACTACGTTTCTTCAAAGGATTCACCTTGGTTTGTGCCAGGTTTGGCACTCCAGACTTTTCACCAATTTCCACGTTTCTATCAATATCTTTGTGTCGATTAAATTGCTTTCTGAACCTTACATGGCCCTTGTCAACTAGACGCAGTCTAGATGGAGTCTTTGGTTTTTGTGGCTGGAAAGTCTGCAAGTGCTGTTGGTTGCTGGCATTATAGTTATTGTTTTGATCAAGAGAACCTCTGAACTTTCCTGAAAATGTGGACAGCAATGTAGTATCAACAATAATGCTTTAAAACTAAAAAACACATACAAGGCTAGTGTACCATAACTATTTCAAAGTTCTATTAATGCCAAACCTTTAAAACTTAACTTCTTTGACATCCCCTGCCTTTAATTAAGTTCCACTTATCCTTACCCAATGTAAAGTTTGAATGTGAATTCATCAATTATGTAATCAGATAGGTAGCTTATTCAATTTTTAATCAAGACCTAACATAAGACATGTTCAGGGGATGATATCTCACAGAAACACATTGCTATATCAGCTATTTCTTTATTAAAATATAAATTATTGCTTGCCAAGTTCAGAATGAGAATACTGGTAATTTTTTGAAAGGGAGCAGAGAATTTGATGATTGACTGGTTCATTAATGTTATGAGAGTATCTCATTCAATCATCCAACTGCAACAAAACATTGTTTACTTACCATCCTGAAATGCAGGCATGGTTCTGGATGAAGGTCTGCATGATTTCAGGTGGACATTCAATCTGTCAGGTAGAAATGTTCGTGTGCAATTTGGGCATGGTAACAATTGCTGTTGTGCTGACTCATATGCAAGTAAGTTCATACGTTCACGGTCTTCTTCTATATTCCCTGACAGACTTGGTAATAAATCAGGTTTTGATGGCAATGGACGCCTCATGTGTTTAGGCAAATTATTGTTTTCAATTTTCCATTTCTTCAAACACTGTGGCTCATGGATAGAAATTGAAGCAGTCCCAAATTCTCGCCCACAAATATAACAAACCACTGTTTTTGGTCTAACTGGTACTGGTGCAGCCCTGGGTTTCCCAAAGCCACTTCCGAAGTCTCCCCTTGAATGTGACTTCAAATTTCCGCTTGGGGCAAGTCCTTTGGCTCCAAAACTAGAGCGGCTTGGCTTGTGGACGTTGCCTGGACGACAACTTCTTTGATGCACAGACAGCCGATCAGGTAGAAAGGTTCTGCCACAATTCTCACACGGGATGAGCTGTTGTTGGGAACTTTGGTAGGACAGTTCGTTCATGGCATCAATTTCCTGTCCAAGGGCACGGCTGTTTGCCCTTTGGGAAAACATTCCAAATCCCTGAGGCCTGACAGGCGGCCGACGTCTCATGCTTTTTGGTAGCTGGTTATTCTCCATGTGCCATTTCTTAAGGCACTGTGGTTCGTGAATTGAAATTGAGGACGTCCCATATTTACGGCCACAAATATAACAGATGACAGCTTTCGGACCGAGAGAAGCCATGGGCGTGTTATGCTGACTTAATATTAATCGTCAGTTAAATCGTCAGTTTTCCGTTCACTTGTTTGGTCAACTGTCAATGCATTTTCAAGGTTTTCTGCGTCTTGTATCTCGCGATGCCTTCATAGAAACTCCGCTCAATGCAGAAGAGCAATATTACGCAGCTATTTACAAAGCATTTCTTTGCAAGTGACTGAACACTGTTCCAGGGTTATGTCTACAGTTTGACACGTCAATTTTCTGGTGAACCTCTTCCTTGACTTGTGGACAACAAAAATTAAGGCAGAAGCAGATTACTAAGGCAACGATGTCATTTCAGCTTGAATGAATATCTAGCAAATCGAATCATCCAGAACTTCGGAGAAAGTTGATTACTACGGAAAGACTTCCGGATGGGTACCTCCCGGAAATACCCACCCGAGAATTGTATTCCCAAGGTCCGACTGATCGCCCTTTCCATGAAAGGAAAGTTCAAGTATCACGCAAATTCTCACGTTTCTGTTCGGATTTATACTGCTGCGTTTCCATCATTTGGCTTCCGAAGTCACGTAGCGTTTTATACAGGACTAGTAGGTGGTATTTGTAATAAATTTTTAAGACAACAAATTAGCAAACTAACATTTACTTAGACTTCAAAAGACGGCTAAGTTAGCCTTATGTTAAACTCACTCCCTTGACTACCGTCAAACCAGATGGTTCCGTAGGTTTTGCCAAGATCGACCGTGGAAGTATGATGATGACCGGAAGCAGCGTTTTTACCGCTATTTTGTGGATGAAAAAGTAACACGTAGTGTGACGCATAGTTTCGCATAGTACACCATAGCTGAAGAGTACTTCCTGTTTCCAGACGTGACTCAAGAACCGCTATTATTTCATAAACTTTAGTGAGATACAACGTTTTCGACCACTGAGAAAAATGGTATCTTATCACACCTAAAAGATACGATATTTTTACATCTAAAGACACGACATTTTTACAGGTAAAGGTATTGGTTCAACGATCCAATGAAAAGCTGCGTAGGATATTTTATTAGGCAGTCGTGGCTACCGAATTTCCAGGCGGAAAACGAGAACGTAATAATAAAGCAGGAATCTCATCTTTCAATTACGTTTATTTTATTAGATCAGACCTAATGCTTAATAGTTCGTATCTTGGTGGCGGTTTCAGTTTTCTCTATTTCTCAACATTTGTAGGTACTATATGAATAATATGTTAAGAGGCTCTAACTGATACCATACAGGAATACAGGCAGAGGATGTTGATCGAGAATAGTCAGGTTTTGTTAGGCACTGTGTGGATTGGACCATTGGGGATCACGTGTTTTGGGGGTCATAAAAAATTTGATGTGTAGATATTGTACAATGTCATTTGAGAACAATCTTTAACCAAATTTTGTCTTTAATAATGTTTATATCGTTCTGTAATCGCATCAGCTGACTGATAACAGCATTCAATTTTAGGATTGTTGATATGTGGGGAGGATATTAAAGGCCACTCACCATCTACTTTTTCTACCCGATCACCATGAATTCCGAGCGGTTTTTAACTGACCAAACACCATTATTTCATGGTGAAGCAAAGATCATTCTTATTAGCCCTCTTGTGACATAGTAGTAGAATTATGTTCACATTCACTCGATGTCTGATGACGCGGACAAGGTTAGTGCAACAGAAGCAATATAATACACTCACGCTTAAGAAAGGCCACTTAATTAGATTTTCCGTCAAACGCAGTTTGTTGACTTCCTGACCACCGTTCTCATCACCAACTTATGAAGGAAGCTGGCTGATCATACTAGTACACCAGCAGAGGAATGTACTCTGAATATATTTATACATAATTAGTTGATCAAAGTCAACAGTGAACACCCAATTTTTGTGATTAACTTTGGATTAACTATCGCATTTCGTGGCTTCGTAGGAAAAAAACTCCCGATTTTAAAAAGGTCGTTTTCCCATACAATCACTAAGAAATAGAAAACAAATTTTTAAATTTTTTTTACCACTTTAAGAAAACAAAGACAAACTTTGTGAAGGTCCATTTTCCCTTCCGATTCGTTCTTCGACGAATTCCCAATTTTTCCACGATGGAGGGCCTTGAATTTCCTGACATTGGAGCTGTAACATCCGGCCCCCTCTTCTGGTACCACGCCTACTTGTAAATTCTTGGCATAAAATATCCTTAACTTTACTTCCTAAGCGTTTATAGGGAAATCGTGCATCAATTTTTCATAAGCCTTGAGAAGCAGCCTTTTTCAAAAGCTGGCATGACGAGGTTTCGAACCAGCCAACTTGTAAAGGAAAAACTTGTCATGGAAAACTCGCTTGGTCGCGTGTTCGGGGATTTCGCGCGCGTATTTCGTTTTAGGGGTAATTTTGCGGTTTATATTAGCCACGACTGATTCTGCTGGAGAACAACTTCATGGCTGAGTCACTTATAGAAGCGTTTTCGACGATGTTGCGACTTATTTTAGCCTAAGTTGATATTACGCAAGGCCTATATTCACATGAATTTACGCCATAAATTAATAAAGCCTTGGGACGGCGTTAACGTCTTCTATTACACAAAAGGCCATTGGAAATTCAAATTAGATATAATATAAAATGTACTATTCCAAACTGAAATTTTATAAAACTGCTCCCGAAGGGATTTTAATAACTTTTGCGCGTGACGTTTTTCCCAACTTTCACGGCTTGATCTGGGCGCGGAGCCCAGTCCAATATATTTGGAAGTCAAAGGAAGGAATATTTAGAAACCAAAAGAAAGATACGTGATGCTCCTTCACTGTCACGCGTGCAAATGATCATTGTTAATTTCGTCAAATGGTCGTTCATCACAAGCAATAATGTCCCACAGAATTTCAGGCTTTCTGGGATAGAAATCCCAGTTAGTAGGACCACGGTCTGCGTGGTTTTGACTTTCGTGTTACCAGTCTTCTTACAGGAGTCTCTCTTCAAGCACTCGTACGTCAATCTGTGGTTGACGTTTTCAACTTTAATCATTAATGATATTGTACGCAAACTTGAATAAATAATCTCTTAGGTCTTCCTCAACTATTCTGATCAAAAAATTCTTCGAACAATTGCTTGTTTTTGAAAGAGCGACGATATAATTTTTGATAAAATAATTACTGCTTATGGGCGAAGGGATGAATCAGTTGAGCTAAATAATATATATAAATCAATTTATTTCCAAAATTGGCGAACTATAACTATCGGTATATTGGTTGATTTAAATATTTGTTTAAATAAAATATTTATTTAGATATTAATGCCAACATTGTTTCAGTGCCACTCCTTCAATTTTGATCTTCCTTTAATGTTTCACCAAGTCTATCCCCGTCTCACAACATTTAGCATCTTTACGACTCCATCGTAAGATTTATTTTTATTCTATAATCCTATGGGTTAATATCCGTAATTACTATGCACTTGTCACCACATATCTTTAAATTCTATTCTCTTAATATGTCCCAAGCATGGCAACGAAATGTTAGATTTTAATATAAATTTTGAATATTCGTTGTTTTTGAATAATGCAACTCGTCCGTATTCTATGCTTGGCTCATATCACAACGAAGACAGCGCTACCCACCCGGTGAACCTTGGCTGCATCTATTTAATTTCAACTACATCTCATTTTACCCCATCATTCAAAAGTCTTGGGAGTAATAATGTAATACAATATATATTGCCACTAACGATGTGAGAAAAATTATTTAGCTTTTATATCAAAATTGCAGTCGTACTCACTAAAATGTCTTTACAAAGTGAAGGAAATGGCATGTCACAAACCGTGGATTTTCAAAATATTTTAAAGATGAATGTTTTATTTTGCTTTCAATATATTCCTCAGCATTTTGCGAGGGCTCATACTTCCGCCCCCTGGCAACGCGCCCCGTTTCTTGTCGAATAGAAATCAAGTACCAATCTGCCCCCCTCTCTATGTTAAAACCACGCCTATACATTTTGCACAAAGCACAGCCAAAAAAGGCTTGGAACTTTCAAACTACAAAATATAATGAGTTAATTGAACCGCTTGCACTCAAACTACCTTATTCACATAAAGCATTAATTTACCAAACTTTATCCACATTGGGGAACGAGACGTCCGTAAATCCGAGCCAGTCTGGCCTGTGGTGGTGTCGGTGTGTCAACCGCGTGTCCTCATCATCTTTTCCTGTCTGATTACCAGAAATGTGTTACGACTCAGATCTGAGAGTGAGTTTTCCGGTTTTATATATGTCTTTCCCACTCTATTCAAGTCTGAGGTCTTCTTCGTGCTGACTGTACGTAAACGGAAGTACTGTACTCTTACAAGGGTATTAGGAGAGCTAAATGCAAATCTTTATCTACGAGGCTTTATATATTGGCAATAACAAGGGTAAATAAAGGATTTTCACAGTGATCTAAAGGAATGTCGCGTTTTGGGGGGGACGCATACAAACCTCGAGTCTTAAAGGAAGGCTTCCTCGAAAAGAAGAGCACCGTGCTTAAGAAATGGCGGAGGCGATATTTCAAATTGAACGGAGAAATGCTGTGCTTTTTCAAGAAAGAAGAACAAACGCAGGCGACCCAACCAATGGGCCGAATCTTTCTCGCCGATGTTGTGTCTATAGGAAAGTACTTTTCAAAGGCGAAGGGGAAAGATAACTGTTTCAGTTTGGATACAAAATCCGGAAAAACTCACATTATGAACACTTCGACGAAGGAGGAAAGGGATGCTTGGATAATGGTAATCAATTTTGCCAAAGACGACTTCTTCAAGCAAGAAGAATCTGACCCTGTGCGAAGACGGAGTATCAAGTTAAAAGGTGACTTAAAGAGAGTGAAGCTGTTTAAAGATCCGATCAAAGGCATTGGAGTCAGCATTAAAAGTGTCAATGGTTGTGTATTTGTTACTCGTATAGTGGAAGATGGACCCGTGGCAGAGACTGGCGTCTTAAGACCAGGTAATGTTATTCACAGGTGGTATTGTTAGTTAAAGTGTGGTCAACAGCGATTGACCTGTGGCTCTTTCTTATGATGCTTTTCGAACGTACAGGTTGACTATCGAATGTTTTGGTTGAAACAAAGATTTCGAACAAAATCCTGAAATAGCGAAATGCATATCCCCTGAGTTGGATGCTGAAATTCGATCACAGTGTATTCCTGTAGTATCCTAAGAAAACTTGGAAATGCTAACTGCGAAGAAGTTCCTGGTGGGAACCAGTTAAAGTTAATTTATTTAGTCTTTAATGATATTTAACCTAAATTTCCGTTGTAAACTTAATAGCACGTGTATTCTTACATTTGTCCTCATTTTGTGTACAGGCAATTGTGTTCGTGTAACTGTCCACAGGTTAAGCACTTTCACCAAGTTATCCATTATGTACTCACCCAACCGTTTCTTTGGTTAAAAACATTTGATTATATATGCTGTGTGCATGCTACGAAAAGTAGTATTTGACAAGAGGTGGAAGTTTTGATTCCATTTAGGTTACGTCCCTGAAATTGGCAGAAAATATGAGACTTGGAATCAGAAAATAATTCCCTAGGAAATAGTTCTTAATGGAACCATAATAACTATGTGTGTTGATCGATATTTTGATGTACAAGTGACATAGATAGCAAATGTTAAAGAAATAGAGGGACAATGAAATGGCATCTTATCCTTTATCCTGTTTCATTATGATCTTTATTTTTGTATCAGTCTCCGATTTCAGTTCAAACCTTGCACAATTATATCCTGTAAGTATTTCATGTGACTATACACTCAAAACTGTTTATTCATTTGATAATTGGATAATCCTGTCCTTCAATGTGGATGCAATAATGGTATCATACTAGAATAGAGTTTCTTGCTTTTGTAATACACGTACTGAAATATTAATATACAAGAAACATTTTTACTTGTTGGATATTAAGGCTATTTTATGGCACTACAGAATTATTTTCAGATTTATCAATTAGACCTTTGCCTGTCCCATGCATCACATGACACACGCTGGACGTCTGAGCGATAACATCAAACAAAGGCTAGACAGGGAAAGGGTTAATATGCCTATTTTGCATGTTTTTTGCTGGGCTTTATTTATTATTTCTTCTTTGTGTATGAGACTGTAATATTTCGACTTTTAACCCTTTCCCTGTCTAGCCTTTGTTTGATGTTATCGCTCAGATGTCCAGTGTGTGTCACGTGATGCATGGGACAGGCAAAGGGTTAAGTAATTTTAGCTTTTTTCTAATTCAGTAACACCAGTATAGTGATGCTGTCTCATAATAGGAATGCTTCATATTATTTCACTTAACATTTTTACAGGGGACCAAATACTTGATGTTGATGGTACAGATGTGGGCAAGATGACAATCGAAGAGGTGAGCAAGGTTCTGAAGGCAGCACCAATCCTTATCACATGTACAGTGAAGCCAGCTAATCACTTCCGCTATTGTGAAAACCAGAATGAAAACAAGAATAGCAGCTATGCAGAAATTGATATTGGTTCACTGGCAGCAACCAACAAAGCCTTGAGCATTGTAGCAGATTATGAGGAAGACCATTCAAGCACCTGTAGTGAGGACTATGTAATTCCTTTCCCTTCTGATGATGAGCTTGAAGACAATGATTCAAAACATTATGTGAATACCAGTCCACAACCACCTCTGGATGATGCAGACTATGACCAAAATGATTATGTTAATCTTCCAGAGATGCAAACTGAGCCAAGGAAAAAGAAAGCAGAAGTTCCACCAGGGCAAAGGAATTACCTTGAACTGTACTTTGAAAAGTCCTAGATACAGGTGTGAACACCATGGTTTCTTAAACCAGAGTACCAACTGAGGCATTTTCAGAAATGAATATTTTACAAATTTATTCACAGAAAACCCTTAGTTTCTAGAAAGTGGCATTACATTAAAGCTTGTATTACATAGCATTTTCATTAGCAAGGCATTTGAGTTTAAAACTTTGTACAGCTTATTACACATTTATCCAGACTGTAAAATTGTCATTTATCAGGCCAGTAAAATGTAGAATTTTAAGCCCTCAAAAGAATTTCAAAATAATGGAAGCATGACATGAAGGTAACTTCAATTTGAGGTGGTTCAAGTAAAATGGTATTTAGTTGGATATAACAAGACTGGAATAACCAAGATAACAGAAGTCTACTGAATAAAGACAGAAATAAAATCTACATTGCTGGAAAATATGGTAGTTACTTGCTTAATCTTGAAGATTATAAAAGGTGTTATACTTCAACATTGCCAGAGGAATGCATTGACTTAGCTAGCTAATTCTGGAATATCTGCTCTGAACTTTGATCACATGGACTTCTAGCAAGATGCAAGTTAGATGTTATGTTATCAGACATTTTTATCAAATTACGTTATTTTGTACCCAATTCTGTGCACCATGACTCTGAGTAGGAATACTTTATAATTACCTCACTTTTACTGATTCTATGCAAGTATTACACTCTTTAAAACTTAGTATCAGTTTTTCCATTGCCATTTTTTTGTCTGAAATAATTTGTACTGTATCCCTCAATATCCAGAACCAGCTGACAACTTTAGCAAATAAAGGAAGAAACAAACTCCGAATAATAATGCCATCTTGATAACTCAAGATATGAGTTAAAACCAAGAGAATTTCAATGAAATTGTGATATTTCATCTTTATTTCAAAGACATCATCAAACAGACTGATGTAAATCTTGCTGTAAAATCATTAACTCACATGTACATTGGGTTCTTCTTTGTAAATCTTTATTAAAGTTTACAAACTACAAAACATGAAATATTTTTCACTTTTCTTGAGACTCTTGACCAGTAGGCATTGAACGGATGATGTCGGAGTCTCCAGGATCAGTGATGCTGAGGACAGACACTCTGAAATATTTCCCACAGGCTGTTCCAAGCTCAATGTTGTTGCCAGTGTAATGATGAACCCCAGTCTTTGCCAACATGGCATAGTATTCAATCTCACTCTTTCTGTTTGGATAAAGACAGTGTTTTATTACAGTTACATCAAATTTACTGAACAAACTAGCATACACTCTTCATAAACTGTAAAAGTCCTTTTAATTTTTCAGAAAAACTGTTAAATCAAACATTTTATAACTATAGTTATACTTAAAATCTACTATAACAGACCACAACAAAGGTAAATGCAGATCAAGGTGCAGAGATCCTAACTGCCATGCCAAATGATTGCTTTATGGACAAATGTGCAAACTAAAATGTATAATCTGCTAGCTGGAACTTACAAGATAGCTGTTACTTGCAGAGTAAAGTCAATTTCATGCCCTAAATACAGGATTTTATATACAGGTTATAACAAACTACTTACCGCAACTGAGGAGTATTGTTAGATATAATGACCAACTTAGCTTTCCCTTGTCGAAGAGTTTTTAATGTTGATTTGTATCCCAAAGTGTACTTGCCACTTTTCATGACAAGCTGTAGCCGAGAGTTTATGCTCTCTTGGGACTTTTTCTAAATTAAACATCAAAATGTAAATAAAACAAAACTTAACAAAAGTACAACTTTCAGCAACAGGTACTTCTTGACCAATATGGATGGACAAAAATCCACCACAGTGTACCAAAACTTACCAAGGACAACCCCTTAGTAATTGCCTACCCACAGTCATAACATCCAAGGTTAAGTCATTAAGACACAACCTTAATATCTGATAAGATGAAATACACACATTAGTCATTATCAGGTTTCTCTGGCATAGCTGGCCTCCACCTGACTATACAGTACTGTTAATAGGTGGAAGTAATTTAATGTTCCATGCAAAAAAAAAAAAAAAAGCTTCCACATTAACAGAGACGTTTTAACATTCAGAGGTTTGAGAAGGGGTGATTGTATGTATAACACAGCATTTTGTGTGTTAAGACAACTGAGAGGTACCTGTGAATTGCTTAACCTAGTAAGATTTCGTGTGATACTTCAAAAATCAATTTCAGTGTCTCATAGGGATAGGGTTTATAAACATTTTCGTGGCTCTTAAAGCACGAAGAAACAGTGGGGAGACTATTCTTAATATGATCCGGGTTTCCAAACACAAGAAAAAAAATGAAAGCTGAAGAGCATAGGCCCAAAGTTTCCGTTGTTTCCAAATGTCTCAACTATTCCGCTGTTAAAATCCATTAAATGTTCTAATATGGCCGTCACAAGTTCGACAGCTAAGATAAACTTACTGTTTTCTTGGCTGAAACCATTCTGGACTTGTCAACAATGCCTTATCTGGTAAATGTAAGCAATAAAATTTAACAGATTGCCAAGACGTAAACACATATAATTAAAACACACGAAATATTTCGACAAAAATACCCTTACCAAACTCTCCTATCCTTGTCTTCGGGAACACGAGGCAAAAAGACCGCACGCCTACCTACAATGCCTTTCGGTCTGTAGGTTTTCAAACTCGTGCCCAGTAATTTCTTGACCTCGCAAACACGTTCCTTTTCCTTTGTACTTTGCTTTCGCCGGAAAACTCGTCTTGACCAAAACTTCGGCCAAAAACTCGCCTAAAACTCTGCTTAAAACTCGACAAAAAATTGACCAAAAAGGCAGCCAAAAATTCGACAATAAACTTGACAAAAAACTCGGCGAAAAACTCGAGAAAAACATAAAATGAAAAAAAAAGGGAAAAAAATTGCTTTAGATAGAATCAAGGTAAGAGTGGAGTGGATTTTATTGCCATCTACGGGACTCCGTAAAATAAATCGAGACATCAATTTGGACCCAACCAACATTCAACTACTGCGGATTTTTAACCCAATAATATATTCGATATTTTATTTCGGAGCTTAAATATCATATTTATATAAACTTTTATAAATAATTTGATAAATATAACACCGCAGTCAAGATGTACAGGGTGAAACCGTCCCATAACTCTTGGACTCAGATCAGCGCTTGGACCACATCGTCTGTATATCTGTCCACTGTTCGGCTCCATCGAGTTTTCTCGCGCAAGGCCACAGACCTGCAATAGCCTAACAGGTTTTGACAACCAATCGAAATCAGGCGTCTGGCATCTATCACTAAGGAATTTATTTGCAGCATCGAAGAAATTCGGTCTGATTTTTCATAGCTTGTGCGTCCTTTGCAAACTTAATTACCATATCCCGCTTGGTGAGACTTTCGCTTTCACTTCTTTTCCTGACATGACCCGTAAATACCATTCCACCCAAAGAGTACTTAAAATCATTGTGAAATACTTCACTCGATGTACCCCTCCACAATTCATGCAAATGGCCCAATTTGTACAATGTTAGTTACAAATTCAAGCCAAATTCGAGCAATAACATTTTTGTGGCGTGAAGGACGAAAGGAACTACGACTTGACGGCGAGTTTCCTGTTTTATCTCAGTCCATAAGATGGTTTGTAGCTGATAAAAAAATGAAGAAAAAATGAAGAAATATGCAGTACAAATTCTTTTATAGGTGTTTATTGTTATTGTGGTCGCTGTTGTTGCTTGTGCGGTGTTTGTTGTTGTTGTTTGTTGTAGTTATTATTATTGTTGTTGTAGTTGTCGTTGTTGTTGTTGCTGGTGTAGTAGTTGTTGTTATTGTGGTCGCTGTTGTTGCTTGTGTGGTGTTTGTTGTTGTTGTTTGTTGTAGTTATTATTATTGTTGTTGTAGTTGTCGTTGTTGTTGTTGTTGTTGCTGGTGTAGTAGTTGTTGTTATTGTGGTCGCTGTTGTTGCTTGTGTGGTGTTTGTTGTTGTTGTTTGTTGTAGTTATTATTATTGTTGTTGTAGTTGTCGTTGTTGTTGTTGCTGGTGTAGTAGTTGTTGTCATTGTGGTCGTTGTTGTTGCTTGTGCGGTGTTTTGATATCAGATCAACTCTCCTTCTCATACATGATTACGATCTCAGTAAATTACTTCTATCTGATATATAGTTTTCTACCTCGTCAATGGATTTAGAACTTTCTTTTTTTTCGACTTTGCGACGTCCACAGCCTTCACAGTGGTTCTTTTGAGCTTCTCCTAGACGTAATACATTTAATCAGCAACCCGTTGGGATATGAAGGAAAGAAATTGCAGAAGTAGTAAGATAAAAGAGTGTAAACGTTACTGGTGATGACCGTGTGGGACAATTGGTTGACACTAAGAGAGGTGAGCTACTATCGAATAATCTGAATTCTGAACTGCCCAGATTCCGTGGATGAAATACAAATTAATAGTTTCTCATACCTGCGAACAAAGAATTGAAATGTAATAAATATAAATTTGAATTTAAACCATCCCAAATCGCTTGCAATGACTTTCGATTTCGACCACGATTGCGCGCGCATACTTTCTTCAAGCGATCGCCAATTTTTGAAATCCTTCGTTATTTTGCAAAGTGTCTGTCGCTGCCAACTATCGCGCTTCACCCCTGCACGATATTTTGAAGAGTGCGTACCAATTGATGAGACTGGAAGGAGAGGACGGAGGACGGAAAATGTTAAGAGAGGAAGAAAAGAAAGAGATAAGATCATATATGAAAATGACAGTGATAATTTCCGGTGCAGGGATGATATCTATTAGAATAGACAACTTGAGATAGTTTGGTGTAGACAAGAAAGGGAGAGAGAGAGGGGGGAGACAGAAAGACAGACAGAGAGACAGAGAGAAAAGAAATCGAACAGGATTTGATGGGCAGCAATGTAATGGAGAAAAGATATAATTAAGATTGAATCAACGAAATAACAATAGAAAAATGAGAACAATAAGAGAGAAAAAGACGTTTGGTGGCATTGAATAAGATGTAGTGACCAATGGGGTGGAGATTGAATACAACTGTTGCGAACCTGATATGGCACTGAAATGTCTTGGTCCGACCAGCAATTGATGATGGTAGGAAGAACTATCACTCTCCTGGTCATCTTCAAAGATGGAGGTGGTTATGCTTCCCACATGTGTTATTCCGCTGAAAATTGCCATGTGGCTTAAATTCCACGATGGAGAAATGAGAGGAAGGGAACGACGGACACCTCCAGAGAAATAGTTGCTGCAAGTCCCGACATTGTGCATGGATGCCCAAAGTATTGGTCTCATTCTTTGCCCAAGCCCAGCTCGTCTATAGAGTCTAGGAAAACTACATTGGGCATTCACATTATATTGCTCACACTGAGTTTCAACCTCACTTGACTTCTTCCTAGTTTCTATTGATTGAAACACCTTATGGATGTTAGGAAGCGACTGTACTCTCAACCAGCCCTCCTGACGAGCTGGTAACCGAGGACAGAAGAAAATGAGATCGTGGAAAAAGTGCGGATATTGTATCGGACCAGGAGAGGATTTGGTAATCAATTTTCTCGGTTTTGGCTCCCGGTATATCTCTCCCAGGCCATCTCCAACGAACTGAACGAAGGAAGACGATGATGACGTTATGATTGTGCTACACAGATGGGTCGCGTCGACCGGAATTGAGTAACTTCCTTTTAGGATTACTAATGATCCAGTAGCTAAGAGTTTTTCCAGTTGTGAGATTTCGACTTCTGACTCTGACGAGGAGCTGACGCGCCTACGGTGACGAGAACAGGAACTGGAGCAGGTAGTGGAACATTTCGAGTTGTGCAGCTGATGAAAGCACATGTTGATATTATACTCATTGTGGCAAGTATTCACGTCCCTGCAGTCAGAGGATTGAGATTCACTTGTGCTGGTATCGGAGCTAATGCGCTTTTTTCCACGTGATAAATTGCCTTCAGCGACTGCCAGATAGTATGACCTATGTAGGACAAGAAGGACAAGGGAAGGATAACTGGGGTAATGACTATCATCACTTTAGATTCCTCTGTTCTCTAAGGACGTTTAAACCATGACCTTCCCTCGTCACTCGGGCAAGAGGGAAATTTGGCCTTTTTCTATTTAATTTCCCTGATTAATAGCATTTCTCGACCATATGTAAGAAAAATATCAGTACTAATAATATTATATACTTTTGAATTATTGAAGCATCTGCCCCGTCTGTCTAGAGGTCTCAACTTGCTGATTATGGTAGCATGTGGTTAATTCATGTAACGCTGAGTGCTCATAATTGATCTCTAAGCCAACCCTAATCCTAAACCTTTACATCAGTTGTTTCATTTTAGCCAGACTTGAGTAAAAAAACCCAAGTATCTTACCTTCGCTCCGTCATTACTTCAACAACACCCACAAAAATCGTTATACAAATTAATATCCAGGCCAAAATCTTCACTTGAACCCAGCTCAACCTTGTGGTGGTAAACCAAGTCAAGTAGCCAGAGTTTGTTGTTGTCGCGTCATTTGTATTCACGGGAACGATTTCTGCTAACAAAATACAAGGAGGAGACTGAAAAAAAAGTGACAATTCGAGGAACAAGTCCCTTTCTAACAGCAGTAAAACTTAATCCCTCCATTTACAACCATGAAAACATTACAAACTGTGGACGTCTTGTGCTTGTATGTTGCGAGCCTGCACTGGATATTTTCTTGTCCCAGTTAACATATACCAGACTGGCTGTACATTCAGGCCCGGTCAGCTTCCATGGAAGTTCTAGTACGATTTAATAGACTTGTTTTTACTTACGGGGTTTCTGTTTACTGCACAACAAGCCTTCTAGAAGGTGAAACTGGCCTGCAAATGAAACATGAACAATATGGGTCACCATCTGTCTGTCAAGCATCTGCGAAATCTGTATACAGGTGATAAAATCTAGCTATCCCTTTCTATCCCCTATTTCCAGTACTTTGTGTAAGCGATTTCAAGTTGCAGTCAGTCAGTTGTTCGACCAAAATCGTCGCAAAATTGTCCCAAAAGTTGCGAGAAGAAACGGACCTCCAAAAAGTGAAGCATTTTAAAGCATTGTCACAATTTTATTGTTCGGAAAATTAAACTGTGTTTAGCTTGGGAATTCCTTTTCAAGTCACTTTTTTGCAGTTTACACAAGTTATTTGATTGGCGAGAAAGTAAATTTCCATTTATTCCAATGCACCTTACATATATACAATGAGAGAGAGAGAGAGAGAGAGAGAGAGAGAGAGAGAGAGAGAGAGAGAGAGAGGGAGGGAGGGAGGGAGGGAGGGAGAGAGGGAGAGGGAGAGGGAGAGAAAGAGAGAGAGAGAGAGAGAGAGAGAGAGAGAGAGAGAGAGAGGAAAGAGGTCAGAAAATAATTAACTTACAAGAGCAATCACTCTTCTTTTTATTACCAATTGAATTATTCGTTTTCCTGTCGTTTTGGTGAAACGACCTTCCTACTCCAAGGTTCCTCCTCTTCAAAATGCAATGAACAAGCATTCTTTTGCCTTCGTAGTTGTTGGCGACCATCTCTTTCACTTCAGTAACTGTTGAACTTAAGTTATCGCCAAAATAACTGTGCGACAACGGAACAACTGAGAGTCGAGAGGTATCCAGAGCGACTAGATACGTAAAACAGCCGAATGAAAGTACACAAAATACGATTTCTTTCATATTCACTAGGAAATGAAATCAAAACACTACCATGACAGCCTCGCTATCTCTGTAAGTAATCAATTGCGGAAGATCCCGTTGCTATGATACAAACAAGCCCTATTCATGACGTCACTGATTGAATTTCGCGAGTTACCGAAGTCTTCCCGAGCACATCCTCGAGTACATCTCGTAAAACGTCGTCGTAAAGTTTCCCTCTGCAAGTTTAAAGTTTGTTTTGATCGAGATATTGATGTGGCTGTCGAGTGAAAATGACCCAGTCTATTGTAATTCAAGGTAAATATGAGACAGTGAACAAATGCTTCACGTCCGTTTGGGCAAAGAAAAGATTTATTAAAAAAATCTCGATGTTCTTGTTTTATTTACAGTTGGCCAATGTGGAAATCAGGTGAGGAGAATTATGTCCCAACTTCTCGACATTTGCAAAGCAAAGATGTAACGATGATATTAAATGTATTGTATGTTCCACATCAGATAGGATGTCGTTTTTGGGACTTGGCTTTAAGAGAACATGCAAGCATCAATAAGGTAGAACTGGTTTTTTGTTTGTAAAGCAGGCATTTGTTTTTTGGGTAGTTACTGTACAGTGAAACTTGTGATAACTGAAGAAAGTTTATACAATTGGAGATGTGTAGAAGTTAAGTCAAAACCCTTTCAATCTTTTATTCCTTTAGCTCAAGCCCTGTCATTATTCATTGCACTGTTGCTGTAGGGTAGTGCGCAATGCAGCAAAAGAATGTGAAGTTTTTATTTACTGTAAGGAAGGTGTAAGCTTGTTATAGATTTGTTCATTGCATTAAATCTCAAAACCTTAATTATCTTCATTTTTGTAATTTCAGACAGGCATATATGATGCATCCCTTAGCAGCTTTTTCAGAAATGTTGACACAAGGTAAGAATGGCTTCAAAACCCAAACAAAATACACCATATTCTGAAGAATGATCTGCTGCTCAACTTCTTGAACATGTTCACATTGTTATGAGAAGAGATCAGTTGTCCCAATCAGTGCAACTTTCTTAAAAATTATACAAAAGCACATCTGGGTTCTCGAAAGATGTTTTGTGTCATAGAAAACAGTTAACTTATTATAGAAAAAGTGGAATAAAGTTTTCTTTGATATTTTTGGTAAAGATGTTTTGTCACCATCTTGGTGTCAAAAGAATAATTATTTGATAGATGGTTATTTTAGTGTTCTTTAGCCATATCATAGATTTAAGAAGAGTGTAGTCTGGTACTTTGGTCTTTGTGTGCCCCAGCTTGTGCTTACACATTGAAATGTAAAAGCCTTGGTTTGAATTCTTTGAAGGTATGATGACCCAAGAAACATACCAGTTGGAAATGCTAGAGGAAAAATTAAGAGCTTAAAAGCAAGAGTAAGTAATTCATTGTAAGACTATATCTTCCCATTAAATTTATTAAAAATTCAATGTGGTACCAGTAAAATGCCTACAACTGATCCCAAATTTTTTCTGGATCTTGCTTAATGTCTTTTGTTGACTGTACCGTAAAGCTGTTATAATTTTATTACAACTACATGATGTGCTCATTTGATTATTATTCAGGCAGTTTTGATTGATATGGAAGAAGGGGTAGTGAATGAGACACTCAATGGACCATTGAGAGATATATTTGACTACAAACAGCTAATTACTGATGTATCCGGATGTGGAAATAACTGGTAACATTATCATATAAGTCACTGAAATTCTAATAAATGAAGTACAACTTATTGGTAATTTAAAATTACATTACCTCAGCAGGCACTGTTTCTCTTTTAAGGGCAACTGGATTTATGTTTTATGGGAATCACTACAGAGATAAGATCTTGGAGACAATACGACGGGCAACAGAACTATGTGACTCTTTGCAGTGTTTTTTCCTGCTTCACTCAATGGGAGGAGGTTATAGTGATTTTGCTATTTATTTTAGTGTCCATTTAATATAAAGTTATGATTTATTGGTATAGTGGGTGGCTTTGCAGGGCTATGGTTGGGTGAGCAGTTGGTCCAGAAAGATTCATGTTTAGAAAGAGTGATCAATCATGTTTGTAATATTTTGCCAAAGGGCTGCTGTTTTGGGGATGCCTAGTGTAAATTTTATCCAACTTGTTATTCAGGTCCCTCATTGATAACAGCTATTATTTAGCTGACGAGCTAAACTTGTATAAATAAGAATGTATTATTATTCTTTCCTATCCATGTTAAATGGTCTCTGCAGGCTCATTTTGTCAATTTTATAATAAAAACATGGTTGCCATCACAAATCAAAATGTACATAAACTCTTTCCCAACCAATTGAGATTTAATTTAATTTACTCAGGCTAATACCAGTGAATTTTGTTAGTAAGTCTAGGGGAGACATCTTGGCTAGGAAAGAGCAAATGAGTAAAAAATCTACTGCCATGTTCTGAAAATGAATGAATAACAATTAAGCTTATGATAACTCCAAATTTAAACCAAAAACCTTAGTTGTTTTCAGCCCCTCTATAATTATTGTACATGATGTATTGTTTAGGTACTGGCTCAGGTGTTGGTACAAGTGTCCTTGGTCTACTGGAGGATTACTATCCAGAGGTTTATCGCTTCACTACAGCTGTATATCCTTCCTTTGATGATGATGTGATTACTTCACCTTACAACAGGTACTCCATTAGAGGTGTAAAGTCAACTTTTTCAGACCACAAGTTTCTTGTTTGAATTAAAAATTTAAATGAAAATTTGAGCTTTGATTGAATAAAAAATTGATACATGCAAAATTTGATTTGTACCCACTTCCTTATCCATGTGGACCTTGCCAAGATAAACCACATGTCTTGGATGTTTAGACAGTTTTCTGCTCTGGTCATGGTTGTTTAATTGACAATTATTTACTGTGTAACAATTGTGTCAACCTCATTCCCCCTTCCCAAATCTTTCATCCCTGGTTTTCTAGTTGAAAGGAAAACATTGAAAATCTTTGTCTAGTGAACTTGTAATTTTGTTGGGGTTTTTTTTTTCAGTGTTCTAGCAATGCACCAGCTAACTGAGAAAGCAGACTGTGTCTTACCAATTGAAAACCAGGTAAGAGAAGTTACAAAAAAGGGAATTGATGTTGTAAACTCTGCACAGACAAATCTAACAAATTTCTACTGTTATCTGATGATGACCTGTCTTTCTGCAACTTTCCATCCAATTTACTTCTAAAATGCCTCAGTTAATTTTATATTCAAGTGCAGTAATGAACTTATTTTCAAGTTTTAAAAACCAAATGGACAATGCCACAAATATGAAAAAACCCAGCATGAACCAGGTAGCTCCAAGAATCTTAAGATAAAGGTGATTTTTGACACAACACTCCCCTATGTAAAATTTCTGCCTTTGCACTTGCTGTTGATTAGTGTTGACATTTTTGAATTCTAAAAATACTGATGATGCACTTGCATTGCTCAATACAGATTTTATTACACATGCAGTGGATTTCATAATATGCTTTTGACTAATGGTAACCACTTCCACCAACCCAAAATTGATCACTGTAAGCACAACCTTTCCCTTACAACAATCCATGATGAAAGTTTTCTTTTAACAGGCACTGATTGATATAACTAAAAAGATCTATAGTGCTTTACCACCATCAAGACCTGGAAAGAAAGTATTCCCAACCAGAGACTGCCAAGTCAAGAGCAGCAGTACTGTTACATCAAGTGAGGGTGGAGTTACAAAAATCTCCCAAGAAAAACCTTTTGATCACATGAACAACATTGTAGCAAACCTACTTCTCAATATGACTAGTTCAGCACGGTTTGAGGGCTCTTTAAATGTTGACTTGAACGAAATAACAATGAATTTAGTCCCATTTCCAAAACTCCATTACCTTGTCTCAAGTTTAACCCCACTATACTCCCTAATTGATGTAAGTCTTCCAGCAGGAAGGCTAGATCAGATGTTCACTGATGCATTTTCCAATGACTACCAGCTCATCAAAGCTGACCCAAAGCACAGTTTGTACTTGGCATGTGCTCTGATTGTAAGGGGCAAAGCTGAAGTTTCTGATATCAGGAGAAACATTGAAAGGCTTAAACCAAATCTGAAGTTTATTCATTGGAACCAAGAAGGATGGAAAACAGGGCTGTGCTCGGTTGCCCCAGTAGGGCAACCTTACTCTCTCTTGGCATTGGCAAATAACACTTGCATTTGCAATACCTTCAGGAACTTGCGAGAACGCTTTATGAAGCTATACAAACGCAAAGCACATGTACACCACTATCACCATGTTGAACAGTTTGAGACATCCATGTTTGATGAGAGTTTAGAGTCCCTGGATTATTTAATTGGAGAGTATGAAGGACTTCAAAGTACTATTGGCAATCTTGTGGGGTATCCAACAAGACTTACAGTTTTGTGATCAGTCTGCAACCTAGAACAAGGTGATTAACTATGTCTCAGGATTGTTCCTTGCATGTCAGTGATCATAAGGCACTTGAAGCAATATTAAATATCTGGCCATACTTTCACTAAGAAGAGCAGATGTGACAGCCATAATGCAAGAGAAGCATAGAGGAAGGACTAAGTAATTTCTTTGCATTGCCTGTACTTGGTTTTGCAGAATCAGCTTTAACAGTGGTAGACAACATCCAACAAAAATCTAGTAGATAAAGGATCCATGAAACTGTATGTGTACACTTCTTTTGAATACTTTAAGTAGTTTAGTATTACGAGATCAGGCAAAAACCAAAGTTAAGATTCTAAATTATTATAGAAATGCAGTTATGTCTGTTCATTCAAATTTTGCAAGATTTTTTTTTCCTGATTAAAGAATAAATTAACCTTTCATATTGAACATTACTTTTACTGTTTTTTAAAACTGAAATTTATCAAACATTTTCTTGTTTAGGGTTAGCTTTAAATGGTAATTGCTGATGATCTTTATGTTGACCCTCAAAGAGCAACTTGCCAAACCATGTCAACCCATATGATCCTGTCCAAAGAATAAGAATACTTCACAGGTTTTTTCTATCATTTTATTTTTCTTACAGCACTATAATTTTCACGAGAGATTCTAATCAAACAAACCTAGAAAGAAGAATAAAAAAAAAATTTTAAAAAGATCATCAGTGATTAAATTACCAAATTTTGCTCTGTTGTAGAATTTTTTGTGTCTCTTGGTACCCCTACATCCCACCAATATCCAGTCACATGAGCACAACATTCCTTTCTTGATTGTTTTCAAACAACCAATAGTATTGTTTGAATGTTATGTCAACATAATAGTGGCCTCTTCAAAGACTTTTTACTATCATTGATAAACATCTCCAAAAACTTGTACTGAACATAGATAGGGAAAATCACCATAAAGAAAACTGAAATAAGTAAAGAATAATTGCTTTCTCTGAGGGAAGCATATGAACAAAGACTATCAAGCAGAACTCATGGGTAAAAAGGTTTGATTTGTAAAGCAAATTGTTCAAATGAACAGGAAGATCACCATGAATGGTCTGCTGTAAATTTTTAGGCTGACATTGTGTTCATACACTGATATAAAACATTTTCCATAACCTGATTGTGATTGGTCCATTAGGGAAAAGAAATGTTGGCCTTCTGCATGCACATATTAGTGTGAGATAAGGGTACTTTAGGACATAACATATGCTAAAGTTGAAGAAAATCAAGCTACTTACCAAATCCCATGTCATCATCTGATTCTTCAGACTCTTCCTTCTTCTCTTCTTTCTTCTCTTCCTTTGCTTCCTCAGCATCACCAGCAGCACCTCCAGCAGAAGCACCACCAGCAGCTGGTGCACCTCCTCCGCTACCAGGAGTTCCAATATTGCATAGCAGATCACCAATGTTTCGACCTTCAAGGGCTTTGGCAAACATACTAGGCCAGAATGGTTCCACTTCTACTCCAGCAGCAGAAATCAAGGATTGAATCTTGTCACCCTGTTTATACAAGCAAACAGTAACTGAATATCAGTTGAATGAATTACAAGTATTTGTCGTACTATTTGCCATAATATTAGCAATACATTCAGATTTCCAGCCAAATATGGCATAGTTGGTGAGCTTCCAAGTCAAATACAAGTAGCATGGTCACTGAAAATAAACAAAAAAAGGTTGGTATTTTGCTGAAATTTTTCAGACAAAGAACTGTCCCGTACAAATGCCTATCCTCTGAGTTAACTGTCTTGTTTTTTTCAGGAAGGATTTTCCTCAAGATGCCAGTTTTTTGTTAATCTGTGGCTCAGTCAATTTCATACTCTTAATCAAAACATGTATGTTCATATGTCAGAGGTGTGAAATTCATCACTGCCACAATCGTGCACTTCCCACGTTCATCTTTGAGTTCCTCTGATAATGTTGATTGAATTTGAATGGCCTTAAAATTTAGTATAACTGCAATAATCCTGTCAAACGCAAATTTGGTTGCATTAAAAGGCACTTTCTGCCAGGACACACATCCAAGCTATCACACAACCGTAGAACAAGTAGGGAGAACACGCTTTTTTACTTCAAAACATGAAGAAAACTTACTGTGATAGCAACATCGTCATCGTGAAGAATCAAAGCGCTGTAAACGCAAGCCAATTCTGATGAAGAAGACATCCTTTTGAAGTGCAGTGATTATTTCTTCGAGTACTAATTTAAAACAGTGCAGGTTGCTTTTTTCCTCAGCGATTAAAGAGGATTGAAAAGCCTTAGCTCCGAAAGGAGAACACAACACTTTAACCAACCGCAACAAGAAAGACTGCCCACTCGCCTACCACGAGATTAATACGGGACGTTCACGCGGAGATCCCTCATGGGTTCCAGTGCTGTTCGATCCACTGAAACGAAGCAGTTAGATTTCTCGGAAACCCTGTGAGATCAAATCATTTCAGAGCAATGACATGTAATCCTGTAGCGTAATTTGAGCTCATCTCTTGTGAACATTTTTATCACTCAGAGGAGTTACATGATCAATCAGCAACTGAACGTTAGTAATCAAAAATTTCCGCCAAACGTCTCTAACTTGACCTCTGTCTGAACTGTGAACGACCGTAAAAATTTCTTTTCTAGGCTGTAATATTTATAACCAAAAATGAACATAATTTAGTAATTTATTATGCTCGTCAATGATTTGACAGAAACCATATTTAGGTAAATACAAAGTACTTCCAAAATATAAACGTGAACTTGTATTTTAGAGAATATTTCAGAAATTAACCAAATTCTCATCTTTACAGTTTTCCATACATGCCAACCGTACCGATTTAGGCGGTACTGTACCGACTTGAGTGCTAATGTACCTCCGTACCGACAACGCACGAAATAGTACCGCTTTAAATATTTTCTACGATTTGCATACCGGTTTGACAAATTTAAAAAAAGACAGAAACAAAAGGGACTTTCGGTTAAGTTTATGACAATCTCCAAGCAAAAATCCCTCGGCAGTGACTGAAAATACGCCATCACCATGACTGAGGCATGAATGTTAGCCCTTAGGCGTTCATCATGAACGCCTAACATCAACATGCATGCTTCAGCCTGACATCTCCGTTAACAAAAGCTTACAAGAAGTAATTTACACTCCGGTGACACATACAGCGCACGAATCCCCCCATATATCATACGAAACATTATGCCCCTAGACCTCCCTAGATGTTTCTCGCGCCTTCGGCGCTCGACCGTACCAGTTTCACACATCCATATGTTGGCATGTATGGTTTTCAACTTCATATCGAAAATTGTGCACCAACTGGAGAAAATCACGCGCCATCTCGCGGGACCTCCACGATCAGGAAATCGACAAAGCGGGAATGAAAGGGAAAACCAAAACAGCATGGCTGAGGTTTTGAAGGTACTTCGCGCAGCAAACGCTGGACCGGAATGCATTAAAGCTGCTGTAGAAAAAATCATGAAAGATTGCGTGGAAAACGATGCCCTTCAAGAGCAATACATTCAGAATGGACTTGTTGAAGCGCTCAGAGGTAAACAAAACAATTGCCCAGATATTTATAAAAGTAACGGAAGGAAAAAATCATCTGGTTACTGCTAGGCCACTTGAAGTTGATCAAGGCGACTTGAAGCTGAAGTTGATCTATTAGCTACAGACGAGCATTCCGAAATGTGGACAGAGGATGGGAGTAGAGTCCATTTGCGCACACCTATTAGTCTTTGAAGCCTAAATGGGTTTTGGGGGAGGGGGGGATTTGCACATACTTTCATTTATTCTCATAAGTGAATAAATAAATATTAATTTATTTATACAAGATAACTCGTTTTGCTACGACTGAACTGTTCTCCCTGATGCTCTAGTAAGGGCCACCTACGTGGGTTCGGTGTTACTACAGAGGAAACTGCAATACCCAGAGAAAACTTGGTTGAGTTAAAATGGACAACACTCTTTGCATGTTACCGTGGTAACTTTAACCCGAAAAATAGGCACTGAGCCCAAATCAAATCTTAGTCACACTGTCACAGAGGTAAAAGATGTGCATGATCACTGTGCCACTATCTTTCATAAATACAAAGAAGAGCAGAAACATTCAAAAGCACTGACGTTTTTTTAGACTTGTTGTCATATAATTTTACTCTTAGTTGTTAAAGTTAGAGCACTTTAAAGTTTCCTGCTAATATTTGGTTGGCCAAAACCTACCAGCTATAATTATTAGTATAGGTAGTAGCATGGATTCAATTTCAATTTGAGAAAAACATGCACAAATAAGTTTTTCAAAGACTGTCAAAAAAGCATGACTCCAAAGAACAAGTAATACTTGAAGTCTTTGAGAGACATGTGAGTGTGTGTTTTTCCAAACATGGATGAGAACTGATGCTATTACCAGTTAATAACATAGATGAAAAGTGTGATACAGTGCCAAATAATGGTAATTCAATGCACATTACTGTTATCTTTTACTGCACTGTGTTGCTTTGAAATTGCCCTACTCTCTCTATAATATGTATAATATTACCACAAGTTTAGTGTACTCCAGATGAAAAGCTGTGAACCCTTATGAAGCCTTTTAGTTTTCCTCTCAGGACCTAGCTTAGTGGGCTGAAATGAAAGATGTTGGTAGCTCAAGTCTGTAATGTCTTCTTTTTGTTTTAGGTATTTGTAGTTCAGGTAATAATGGTGTTTGTTCCAGTGTCCTCAAAGCCTTAAGCCTGATAGCTCATGATAACATGCAAGTTAAGTTGAAGCTATTAAAGCCAATGGGTCTTCTGCTCAAGCTTATTAATCTTTGCTCTGTGAAAGATCACCAACTTACAGGTACAATGCCATACTGTCATAACAGTAAAAGCTGTATTACAGAAATGAATCTAGTTATGGCTAGGGATAAGCCAGCCCATGAAGTAAATGGTAATTTACTGATCCAATAAATCCTGATCTAATTGAAGTTTCCCAAGTTGTACCCTGAGTTTCACCATACTGTAACCAAAGTACTTATATCTTCAGTCACACAACAACAGATAGTAAAGAGAGATACCTGTAAGGTTGTAAATCTTGAATCTATTTAAGCATGACACCCATTATCGATAAACTGAATTTTGTCAAATGTCTGAATTTGTTGAATGCAAGAATCTGACATGGCAATGGCTTTCATGTTAGGAAGCACAAGAGCCACCTTTGTTAGGCAGCATTTTATCTTGACCAGTGTATCTCCTGGCTAAGTTACTTTATACAATCAAAATAATTTGAAATGAAAAAAAAAAACCCCAAATAAATTAACACCTTTATTTAGTAACATGAAGTAAAGATTAAAATGAGAAAAAAGCCAAGCACCTATTGACTAATGTTGTCAACTTCACTAATCAATAAACAGTAACCATGAAAGCTGCCAATTATTGCCATGTACTTATTTATTTCTTACTATCATCTCATATCTTGTTATCATAGCTATCATGATAAAAAATACCACTTATGTATCCTGAATTGTGACTTGTTGTTCTGTGCACTTTGAAATACCTTTAATTTGCTTCTTTTTCTTGTCATTATTTCCTGTTTTGTTATCTTGTGTATAATGATATGCACTGTTAATGTCATTTCCTTTTAGGTAACACCACAGCTATTCTACAAATTCATGAACAAGCTGTTGGTCTGATCAGAAAACTTGTATTACATCCAGAATGTATGCCAGAAGTGGCTAGCTTGGATGTTATATATCACATGATTGAGCTCTGTGGGATATTTTTTGATGACTCCCAACACACCAGTTGTTGCCTTGGTGTTTCTCAGTACTCACCAAAAGCCACCTCATATCTCTCTGATCTTTCTCATGGTAAATGTCTGATTGGCAAAATACAGGAATTATCACCTGAGGCCAGCAAAAAGATCATCAAAGACTCTAAAGTGAGAGGTAGTTTGTTTTTTTTTTGTTTTTTGTTTTTTTTTCTTTTATCTACTACACATATTTGGTATCATACTAGTTGAGCTGTGATCCTTTTTTAATTATAGTAATTTTTCCAGTTTGGTCGCATGGACAACCCCTGTAGCCAGGCCAACCCTCAGGCCAACCCTCAGGCCAACCCCTGTGTAAGCAGGAAAAACAGCCGTAAAATGACTGTTGTTGTTGTTGTTGTTGTTGTTCCCATGGACAGACAAGTGTTGTAAGAATGTGAACTGTAAAGAAACAACAGACTTCTTCACAGTGACATGTTGCTGGCACATTTTTGAACACCAAAGCTTTCAAATATTTTTGTTAATCAATTGACACTTTCATTTATTTACTCCAGGAATACTTTCAAGTGATCAGAGTCCTTGTGCACTTTCTGTTGACCTTTATGATACCACAACTGACCAGGATATACTGATCAATGAAGAAATCATCAAAGAAGGTCTGGCTTGGCCTCAGTTTTTAATGCCAGAGAAGAAGGCAAAGATGTTCATCAAATGCCAGGTTCATTATTACAGTTCTCAGTTATTGCCTTTAGACCAGTTGGTACACATGTTTTATATAAGATTCTGAGAATTTCATTAAGATAAAATGAAGTCTCAAATATTGGTACCTTGATAATATACTTCGAGATCTTGGATTTGTGAGCCTTTGGGTTTTTTTTTTTTTTGGTTAGTTCTGGTATATCTTCCAACTTTTTAGGGTAAGGAAGAGTTCTTCTGGGCAGATATCAGGGTCACCAGTGTTCATGATGGTGGGCACTTCTGGGCTCACGTGGGAGGTGAAGTTATTGTTGAAAAACTTAAAGAAATAACAAAGGTTCTTCAAAGTGAGGTAAAACGTTAGTTTGCAGGAATTATGTTATTGAATGACAAGTGTACAAGTGCTGGACTTTCTAGGAATCTTCAACCCAGATTCTAAAAACACTGGCATTTTACCCCAGCTCCACACGTTATCTAGAATCTGCTTCGTTGCATGGCAAAGGAACATCAATTATTTCATTCCCTTTGAAAGGCAGAATCCTTTTATAACAGCATCCTCAGTCAACATATCAAGCCTAACTTTGCATTTATTTTGAAGTGTGATACTGCAAGTTACAATAGAGCAACAGGCTGTACCGAAAGTTCATTCAGTTTGATTATGTCTAGGAACTGGCGAGGTTAAAAAGAGCACCAAAAGTTGGAGACCTTGTCTGTATGAAGACCATGATTGGTGGACATCAAGATATACATCGTTTAAAGGTTACGGAAGCATCACTCACTCTTGATGGGACAATGGCAGAAGTGTTTGCCGTGGATTACGGATTTAAAAATGTTGTTGCTGTGGATTCCCTGAGAGAATTACCAGCCTTAGGTCAAAAGGAGCCATTTCAGGTAACTGCTAGATCTTATAGATGTGCGGATGAAAGATCTTGTGTAACAAATGTATCGTGGAAAATTGTTATGACAAAATCTGAACTTGCTTTCTTTTCCCTGAACAACCTAGGCTCGTTTTTGCTGTTTGTCTGGTGTCCAAGCTCCACCAAAGGATCCAATGGTGTTGGAGAACGCTGCTGGTAAAGTTACTTACTGTAATCGATATGCAATTTTCTTTTGAAGTTCGCAACTTTTAAAGAGATATTCGCAAAGCCCAATTTTTTCAAATTCAAAGTAAACGATTTCTTCTGTAAAAAAGTTAAGGCGATGTCTGTACTATACCGGATAGCTCTTGCGCCGGTAAGAAAGTTACATCAGATAGGGCGTTTGTTCCCACATGAAATGCAGATTTCGGCGCAGTTTTTGTGCCGGAGCGATGCTGCACCACTTCGATCTTGAAAGTGAATTGTCTTGTATCCATCTAACTCTTACCTCGTCGGTAAGATACATGAATCTTTGCTATCTCCAATCTTTCTCTCTTTTAAACGCAATTACTGGACATTGTCGAAGGTGCTCTTCGAAACCTTGCCTATCGGAGCAATGCATGCCGTCTGCAGATTCTTGAAAAGGATGGGGTGGACGCCTTAATAAAGGTAATTAAACTCCACTACATTCACCACCACCAGAAACATCAAATTCGCCATATTCGTGAAAAAGGAAATTTGATTTTGCAGTGGGAACTAGATGTCTTAGTGTGCCTCAATTCCGCTTTTATTTTTAGCTCTGTAGTGTTCCGAATATTGGCGTTCGCACGCAAGCTGCGGGCGCAATACTTAATGTGAGTATGAACTTCAAGACAAGAGCGAGGATTTGCCATCTTGGTGGAGTCAAAGTATTATTTGGTAAGAAGGGGTGAATGAGTGGTGAATAACTGACGTACAGTTCCCTTAAAAGCGAGATTAGCAAACAAATTAAGTCACCTACGATTTAACACTTAGGACATGGACTGAGGATTTCCGTGAGTCAAATACGTCCCTCGAATATAACCGTAGGGATTTGCCTTCAGCATCTCATATACCTCGAGTTATAACTGAATAGTTAAAGAAGAGTCTGACCTATCATGAGGCTTAATTGTGGAATAGTATTCCATATGAATTAAGAAATAGAGTCTTTGCACACTTTTGATACTTCTGTTTCTTTAACCTGCCTACCATGGTATTTGTGGCTTAATTTTATCATATTTTAGTTGTATAAACTGTTTATTTTTAGATACGACAGTTAGTTTTAAACTGTTTTACCTTTTTATTGTGTTTAGCTTAGTTTAGTGTACGGAGTGCGAGTCTAGGAGACTCTCTTGAGAAACAGCTTCTTGTTGAACGGGGTTAGCGTAGTTAACTAAAGTTTACTTTACATATCTGTGCGGAAAAAAGACAGGAAAGAACAGAGAGAAACAAGGAAAGGCAGAAAGAAAGAAAGAAGGAATGAAAGAGAGAAAGAAAGGATGAAAGAGAGAAAGGAAGAAAGAAAGGAAGGAAGGAAGGAAGGAAGGGAGGGAGGGAGGGAGGGAGGGAGAGAGAGAGAGAGAGAGGGAGGGAGAGAGGGAAGGAAGGAAGGAAGGAAGGAAGAAAGAAAGGAAGGGAGGAAGGAAGGAAGGAAGGAAAGAAAGAAAGAAAGAGAAAGAAAGAAAGATACAAAGAGGGAAAGAACTCGATGCAACGAAGCCTGTGTCCCTTTCCTTAGACATTTGCCAAAGGTATTTACGCCAAGACGTTAAACTGGTGTGTTTGGCTGTTGGAGCATTGAGAAATCTGATGTTAGACTCACCGACCAACCGCTGTAAAGTAGCAGAAGCCGACGGGTTACCAATTCTTACACAATTGTACTTCACCAGTACCGACACTGAACTTAAACAACAATGTCTGGGAGCACTGAAGAATCTCGTAGGAAACTCATGGTAAGAGACAACTCTAGGGGCAAATTTAATATCTTAGGAGTTTCTTTTACTTTCTCAAAAGCTTGTTCACGCTCTTGTTCAAAGCTCTAATAGACTAAACGTTGATCCAGCGTCCATGAAAGTTTGGTAGATAGTAGAAGTAATGTGTTCCAGGTCTAGTCATTTGTGAATTTATTAAATTATTGTTTCTGTAATTTTTAATAAGTAGGTAGTAATGCTTTATTGGTTTTAAAACATGAGGCGACAGTCGAGTATTTTAGAATCGACGTACAACGTGCTTGACCTGTTCCGTTATTTTAACCAGGTATCTGTTAACAGGCGACGGTGGCGTGGATCTACGAAACATTGTGGATGATAAATACTCAGTAAGAGAAACGAGAAGAAACGTTTTCTTATTTATTGGTCTGGAGACTTCTGTTTTCATATATTTATGGCTCCGTTTTTAGAAACCATTCACTCTTTCTGTTGGTGCGAACCCGTCGACAAGAGCATCGTCCGTTCGAGAAAGGTAATAGAGATATTAAGATCTACGTCGTCAACTTCAATGACGACGTCTTATAGACAAAAGAATTCTTCATGCAAGACAAGGAGAATACACAATTTTTATTCTCCAGAGCATTCTCTACACCGTCGTCGTCGTGCATACAACGTCACCCAGACCATTTTCACGTCTTAAGGACGACGTCAAATCTCGGATTGAAACAAGCTATTACATTTGGGTTGGATTCGACTCGAGATTACAGTCGTTTTAGGAGAACTGGAGCATTTTACGAGTCATAGAACAAGCCACAAGTATGAAGCACGGTGGTGAATAAACCGTGGTTTCTTTAAAGGCGGAAATTTTAAAGGAAGTTGTCGTTCAAGTTGACGTTGCAGGTCTTAATTTCCCTAATGACATGGACTAGGACTGGGGACCTAACGATATGTCAGTTTTTGTTCTCTTCACTCTTTCCTGCCAGAGCTTTCTCTTTGACGAGTAAAATTGTGCGGCGGCGTTAGCCGGAGTAAAATTGCAGAAGTCTTGTCACATGTTATTAGTTATGTTTAATAAACGAGGAGTCGTGCTTTATCGGGCTTATATAAAGAGGCGACAGCCAAGAGTCTTAGACCAGATAAAGCACGTGCTGCAAGTCGTTTAAAAAAGTAAGATCGAAAGTCAATGTTGTCCGAGCCGTAGAAACCAAAGAGAAGTGTATCGAAAACAGCCCGCGTGTCTTGAAACATTTAAAGACGTCACGATCATGATCTTCCTTTGTGTTTCCTTCATGAATTCTATAGTTTTTGGAGACATTTTAAAGAGATTCAACTCACTTTATTTGATAGTGAAGTGGTTGAAAGTTTCTAGGCACGAATAACGTATTCCTCCTCGACAGAAGAAGAGGACCATGAGTTTTATTTTGAGATGTTGCCAGCTTGTATTTCGAAAAATCACGCCAGACAATGGTCAATATGGAGCTCTTTTGCCTTTTACTCGTCCTGAGGTTTTCGTTCATGTCTTTGCGGTTGAATCAGCGGGGTTTTTTTTTTTACCATGACTGGGTAAAGATCATATATGTGAACGGACGTAATTTTTAGTTGTTCACTCACAGAACACACAAACGCCGCCCTGGTGAGGTCGAACCAAAGCCAATCGAGAAAGCGCTTCCATTTCACGTTATAAAGTCAGCCAATCCTGGGAAAAGCTCGTGCGAAGAAGCGACAAAAGAAGGAATGAGCCACTTAAGTCAAGACGAAATTACGGATGGAGATACTGACTATGGAGAGGAAAGATTATTGAGCCCTTCTCCTGTTTCAGTTCAAGAGCTAACTGTTGAACCGAGCGAAAAGGAGAAGGGCATTCGAGCGGTAAGTGAAGCGAAATTCCTAGTCCTGGGCCTGGTTGTGTAAAAGGCGATCAGTTTAACCCAGGATTAGCCAAAAATTTGTGGATAACTTTCCGATCACGCTGCTGAGAAAAATCGGAATTTTCTTTGACAGATTTTGGGTGCGTACATAAAGGTTTTGAGCGGTGAAATTTGAACTAAATTTTTCAACCAAAATAAACGAAACCAAAGCAACAGGTTGACTGGCAATCCTGGACTAACGTTAATCGTGGTAACATCTCTATTTCACAACTGAATGGCCAAACCATGGACGAAACTGTTGCCACGTGCCACGAAACTGTTGCCAACGAAACTGTTGCTCAGTTAGTAGGACGGAGGTGTGATAAATCACAAGTACAAGATCGAATGCGTTCTTTCGTCCAAAAATTTGAAATTGATTTGTGCAGTGTGGAGGAATCATGGAACTTTCCGTTTATTTTTCGTTTGAGGATGATTCTGAAGCCATTCAATCCCGTTACTAGGTCAGTGAGAACTGTAAGAGGTTTTACGTGCGGGGTCAAATGTTCCCGTTTTGTGACGATGAACAGCACGAATTAAGGTGAGTAAACTAGTTTAATCGTACGTCAGTATACAGGACATTCTTGTGGGTTTTAGACATTATACGCACGACAAAATTACTGGACTCTGATTGGTCGAGAGGTGTGCAATTATTTTATTAATTCGCACTGCAATGCAGTTAATGATTTTGTCGTACATATAATAACTCGCCTTACGGCTCGTACATTTTGGGCTCAATTTTCCAATATCACGAATGGTGTAAATCCATAATTGCACTCGACATCATATGATTACTTGAAAAGTAATTTGGTCATTTGGGAAATAAGTATAGAAGAGAACAGCGTTCGAAAAGAATTAATGACATATTGGGCTTTTTTCTGGTGAAATATTAATAAATCTTTTCTCTGTTATCGCTTTCCTCACCTAAATACTAAGTCAGGAACGTTTTCCTCCTACCTTGCTGTCATTGATGTGTTGGAATGATGAAAGGTTTAAGAATAATTAGAGAGTTGATGGTGGTAGTAAGTAGGCTTCACTGGCTCTGTGGACACTTACTTATCATAGCTGCTGAAGGACCAACTCATCTGAATCTTACAACACCTCTTTCGATGTATTTATAAAATTAGGGCAAAAGCTTGAACGAAAACTGAGGCCTAGTTTTTCGATTAATCTCTTAAGTTGAAAAGTTTCAAGTTTACGCAACAATTGCGAGTTCGTGTCACTGATATTGCACCGTGTAATACCTTTCGCTAAACCTGTCTCGTAACGCGTTGCGAGACAGGTTTCACAAACCGTTTCATCGTGTGACACTAGCTTAATTTTCGACGATCATCCGTCAGTTCACCTGCTTACATTTCTTGTCGCTTGATTTACAGGGAAAGTACGTCGGTCAAAGGTTTGTCCTCTGCTGTTATCTCGAGGTACGTGTGTTTTCTTAATTACCACCTTGTCAATATATACAGGACGAGCGTTTGTTTCTGATACACTACACCTTCAAAACCGTAGTAAATTACTTCCCTTCGTTTTAAATATTTTCTGAAGACCTGCATGTGCGTTTTTGAACGCTAGAAAAGGAGGAACAGTTTATCTGGGGGTGAAGAAGTCAAGAATTGTGTGTGGGGTTGAGATTGGAAGGAAAGACGTAAGTTTTTTGTGATTCCGTCTCGCGTGGCTTTACATCGTACCAGCCCTTAGATAATCATACTGCACACCCATTACACGATATTGCATCACCACACTCCGCCATACATCGTATCCTACCGTATGGTGCTGTAACTTACTGTACCATCTCTTTCCATATCACCTCATATTTGCTATACCACTCTGTACCATTCCATAACATTCTAATCCATGTCACCTCACACCACCAAACCAAAACATACCATCGTACTATACTATATTAAACCATACTGTACCATACCAAATCATATCTAACCATATTATATACCATATCCATACCATGTCAAACCATACCAAGCCACACCGTAATAAACCTATTGGCAGAAAACAATAGCAGACGAGCCCAGCCGCTGTACGATCTGTGAGAAGTCACTTGCTCTTCATTATACACCATGTATTTCTGATGTAGAGAGACCTTTTTCGGCTTGGCGTTGATGAACTACTGGGTGAATTTAAACCAGCAGTCAAATACGATAAATACCAGGTAACATTTAAATATTAAAGTAAAGTTTTTTTATATATTAAGTTGTTTTCTTTTTCAGGGAAACGTGGACTCGGGGTATTATAAGAACTTCAGCGGTTCAGCGCTCAAGCAAAGCCTCTTTAATCAGCCGACATGTGCCATCCGACAATCGGCTGAACTTTGAACCAAACTAAATTAGCTAATTGTAATTCCAATCTCGGTTCTTTTGAAATTGCTTGCTCGGTTGCTCCCACCTGTGAAGATGTCAAATGTTTCATGTTATTTTTTCTGTGTGAAATTTACTCTTCATGTTACCGTTAGCAAGATGCTGAAATTATTTCATTTACAGGTTAACTTCGTTCCTGTCACAAAAGTCAACAGTGCACGGAGGTAAATGGTCGACTGACAAATCAATCGTCTTGCTGTCATTCTAATGCACAAGCTTTCGAGAAACTTTCCCCTTACTTGGTCCTCATCATTATCGTTGTGTCACTTTATTTTACTTTTCTAACCTACCCTCACCATCACCCCCACCTCTACCCTAACCCTTACCCTCACCCCTACCCTGACCGTCACTCTTACCCTCACCCTCATTGCTCTTACTCTCACCCTTACCCTCACTCTTAACCGTCACCCTTACCGTTAAGCTCGGCCACACGCTCACTTTTGCCCTTTACCTGAACCCTTCCTCTTCCTCATTTTGTCTTTTTTACCCTGCATTATCTTCTGTTTAATTGACGTTTCATCTAATATCTGAAACATATTTTCTCAGGACAGACATTGAATTCATTCCTGACGTGTTTGTCATTGAAGTGACCTTCCAAAAGTGCTCAGGAACGGTTTATTCAACTAATAAAAAAAGGTTAGGAAATGCGTATATGCCTATAGAGCGTCGTCTATTGAACCATAATTCATCCATTTTCTTCCTTTCTTTCAGATGTTATTTTCGTTGTGGAACGGCCAATAGCGAGGTGAGAAGTTTTTCTTTATAAAACTGTATCAATAAAACCATCTCGTTCTACTGTCAGTGTTTGTTTCAAGCTCCACGTTTGCCACGTTAAACAAAGTATTAGTCCGTTTGTACCCACATGTTGAACGTGTATGGCTTTTGTCTCAGGAGGTTAGTGATTGAACTTTTGTGAGACCTTTCTTGACCGTGAGATGAGTGTAGTTAAGTGGTTAGAACACATTACCAGGCCTTAGAAAATTGCGTAGTGTAGAAATATGTAATCGGAATAGCTAAATAGTTGCAGCAATCTCGCTGGCCGTCAGAAGTTTAAGTTGTATTCCCGACATTCGTATAACTTTCTCCCAAATCCACCATAGTGTGAGCCCTCGCATCTTAGAAGTCAGCTGTCAGTCGTCACATGGGTAATGTGTGACCACCACAGCTTGACTTTAGTGCGTCTCGGTAGAAATGCGGGTAGGAGGTACGGTGAAATGTGTTCAGTAAACACAGCTTCAAAATGGCACGTATTCATTATCCACATCTGAGAACTACTGACTTGAGCAGAAACATTTTTGTAAACTATTTGTGCTGTCATTTTTCAGTTTTCCACCCAAGATATCCGGCAGTGGGTCATCCGTGATCAAGAAGCTTTTTATAACAAGGAAATCAAGTCGTGAGTAAAAGAATTGTTTTTTAATTGCTAGCAAGATGTTTTGTTGGAATATATGGAAATATATTAGATTTATATACTTAAAATAATCAACATATAAAATATGTAATATGAATTGACGATATAACGGAGGTGAGTGTGCGGCCCCTACCTGTAGCTATTTCCATAAAAAAAGAGAGAGAAATTATCCATCCTCAATTAATTGATAACCGGATCCCTGGCTATAGACTTTCCGGGCGGAAAACGTAGTCTTAGGATAAGTGTCTATATGTAAACTCGCATGTAAATAGACTTATATATAGACACTGATAACCTTGTAATATTACACTCTGAAGATGTTGCACGTTGCAACGAAACGTTAGAATCCAACTTATTTTCAAAATGTTTTAACTTGTCTTGCCTTGTTGCGATCATGGTTCTTCACCTTAAAATTTTGAGCTGGGCTCTCATTTTTAACCGGATCCCTCACTAAATGAATATGTTCCAGATTTTGGGACATTCCCACGGCACTTCAAGCTTATCCTAACACTTGGTGGTGCTTTCTTTGAAGTCAGACATGATTGGAGATATATCAGTAGCTACCTGTATGTACATTCAAAACCGAGCATCGACGTATTTTACGCATGCGCATCTCGATTACCCTCGCATCTGGAACATATTTATCGTCTTTTACAACAGCCTATTGTGAAAAGTAGACGTTAGTTCTACTTCGTGCCACATAGATAGAAATAAAACAAGAAAGAGCCCTTGAAGTGAAAAGTCAGTCAACTTATGTTGCTAGTTGAAAGGGGCAAATGTTACGGGTACAAAATACAGGAATGAAATGCCATTTTCTTTGGAAAAATAAGAAGGCATCGTGACCTTACCTAGTAACTGGAGCTACTAGGCAAACGCTGGACAGGATGACCGCCTGCTCACGTTGCGCAAAACAAACTTCACGATTAGGCCGAATTAGCATGCAGAAACATCTTGACAGGTTTCTGAAAAAGATTGTTTAACGCTTGCTCCAACAAAAACATTGCGAGACTTGGTGATTGAAGGGGTTGTAAGGTCATGACACGCAGTTCAACAGTTGGTCGTTCGCGTCGTTTCACCTTTGTGCCATGAAATGTTGAACCGTCTTAAATAGAGCAGGACCTGTCACTCCTTCAACATACTTCTAAGTTTGTAAGCAACAATTCATGGCAAAAAAATTCTGCATCGTGTATCGTGTTGTACTGGGTACTTCCTCGCGACAAATTTGGGAGACAAGTTACACCAAAAGCTTGTCAAAGGCTACTCCACCTTTAAATAGCGTGTTGCCGTCCCTTACCCAAGATTGTCTTCAGAAGATTTTTCTGAAAAAGGCTCTTCATATCCTTTCGAAAAATCAATACTAACACTCTGCAAGTAACCCCTTCGTTTATTCTCACATCTGCGGGAACAGATCTTCCAAGCGATCAATATTTCAAAGTTTGGAGAGGAATAATTACTTATACTCGCCCACGCTTAACGTAAAACATGACGTTTTGCTGTCTTTGAAAGCTAAGCTGGACTAGAGATGTATTTGTTGAAAATCGTATTTTCGATACTGTTATACGAACAAAAAACACCGTTAACATTCGACCACTCAAGCTAATAATGGGAGGTACTTAAGACAAGGCCAACTCCAGTTCTGTCTCTTGTATGGCATTTGAATGGGGACAAAATTATTGACCAAATGCCTGACACAATCGAGTTTCCTTACCGCTAGCATTCCTTGGCTGGCAGCACGTAGGGCGTTGATTTAACACGTGCCTGGGCCCAATCCGGGCCTTTTAAGGACTTATATACAGGCGACTTTGGCTGGAACGTTGCTGCAACTTTGTTTGGCATAATCCCCGGTGTAAACGGCCGGATCGCAAATTTTTCGAACAGGGTCAAATTCACGTGGACGCTTTCTGTGAAATCTGACCGAACGGTAATTTTTGTAGACTTCTAAGCAAGAAAGTATCTTAATCTAGTTTTTCGAGAAAAGTACGGAATGTGCGAAAAGACATGGAAACAGACAAAAAAAAAAAATTGGTACGTCATCTGTTGGCTGACAATTGATTTATAATCATTGGCTGAATCGCAGATAAACTTAAAGATAAAGTTTCCGGCGTGCTTGAACAGGCAACCTAGAATGTTCGCGAAGTCGAAGGGCAGGCCAATGGTTCGCCCAAACAATTTTCTTGGTTAGGCAGCACTTATTAACTATAAATTCCTGATATGAACCTTTCGTTTATGATCTTCAAGAGGGCTTTCATAGTGCGGGATCTTGATCAAGGCATTTCATGCCAGAAGGAGAGCTTAATGAATTGATATTCTGTCATTTTTACCTATTGAATAAATAGTCAAAAAGAAAAGAAGTTTATTTTAATATTTTGTTGCGAAATTATGGTTCACCATCGTGAATGAGACTGCCACAGTATACTCTAGGCACCTATGTGTAATTTCAGAGGTATATACTCATGCATGAAATTGTTATTTACGGATCTTGAAAAAGGCGGTCAAATTACCTGAGGAGAATGAATGAGTTGTTGTTCTGATATTTTAATTTAAATGACATTATTTATGGTCCTAAACAACGTTTGTTGGTTTGTGGAGGCTGCTGGGTACGCGATTATAGTATTTACTCTTAAACCTGTCTAGGTTTTTGTAGGAAGGAATAAGGAGAGCGTTTTTCTGAAAAATTTGTTTACGCACGCGAGAAGAATCCCACGAAGGATAGAACATTCCAGCTCGAAACTTCTCGGTGCGTGGGATCGCCTTACTACCATGTTTTTGTTGGTTTTTTTTGTCAAGAAGGCAGCTAATTGCTTTCACGTCTGCGACTACGATAACATTTTCTTGGTCAGTTAAGTTATTTTTTCGAATAGTTTTTGCTGCATTAGTTCGTTGTAAACACTACATTGACAGAGTGTTTTCTCATGCGATGCCACTGTTACCTATTTTTGTGATATGCTTTTATCATGAAAGTCTTTGTAATTTTCAGACTTAAAGAGAAACCTTGGAGCGGAAATCTTTGAAAAAAAATCTGCATTCAAAATAAATTCATACTAGAGGTTTTTGTCGAATGTCAATAATTGTTGAGATTGCCGTGTTGGCTTGATACGAGAATAAAAAATAAAACATGAGATAACGGCTAGTTAATGGCTCCTTAATTTGACAATTGGAGCGCATTTTAGCTCCCAGATTTTTGTTCAGAATCGTTAGGTGGTTGTCAAGATATTATTTATAGGAGTTGTTATTCCGATATTTTTGTATGAAACGGTCATTAGATGGGGGAGTGTGAATGACTTACTCTGACATTTTTATTGGAAGGTAATCTTTTTCCGTTCATGAAAGAGGTAGTCACAACACCTGAGGAAGAGACTAATTAGTTGTTGTTCTGATATTTTTAAATAACTTTGTTATTTATAATCTTGGGAAGGAGTCTAAATGTGCTGTTTAAATATTTTACGTGACTTTGTCTACGGCATTGAAGGAGGCGTTAAAGAGGAGGGCGTTCCTATTCAAAATTAGTCGAAGCATTTAGGTAGGTTGCCAGAAACACGTAAACAAATCATTTTTAGAAGTTTAGGGAAGTGCAGAAGCACTTTGTTAACTCTTTTTTGGAAAAAAAAAATTTAGTACTCAATTATTGATTGTCAGGGTCGCGCATTATAGCTCCTAGATTTTTCGTAAAGTTTTCAGACTTCTGTGAACTGTTTTATGTGGGCGACATCCTTCGTTGTTCATTACGTTTCAAAGTCAAAAGTTCGACCAAAACTATATAAACTGCCCTTGAAACTAGCCTTAGGACAACAAACATTTTGGAGATACTATCTTTAGAAAACGCTCAGTTTCTCTGACGGCGGCGTTTTCGTTCATGTGACCTCTCAACTTTGATAAAGTGCACCACATTGAGAACCATGTCAATAGATTAATCGACAGAGTAACGGTCACTGTTCCACTTTGCTTCCATGGTTTTAAGTGTATTGCATCCATATTGAACATGAGCGGGCTTCGAGTCATGACGGGCGATATATGAGCACGTTCGTTAAACTCACATCCTTGAAAAACAAGATCAAACCTGGAAGTTTTTGATGATCAGTGAGGCGCTTTAATCATTGAACTACTGATACTCAGATGGAGGTCGGAGTTCACAATTACGAGTTCTATTCCTGTCTGGAGCTCAGAAACACATACTAAGAATTTGAGCTTCACGTTCGTGAATCGTTCGCATTCATATTGTTGATTGATCGACGAGAGGGAGTCTTCTGCCGTCACAAGCGTGGTGTAAGCCTGACGCAAAATTACGCGCGTAACTAATTACGCCGTGCTTAATCACAAATGAAAGGTCTTCTCGTCGTTTCAAGAATGGAACCAGCACAAATGAAAACAGTTTTCAGAATTTATGTACAGTACCGTGCAAAAGTTTTAAGTCGCCTTCTGAAATATAAATATATGCCACTTCAGTTGTTTCTGTACTCTTCTGTCGGGTCCCAAAGCCTATTTTTCATCCTGGTAGGGCCTTTTTTAATCTGGACAGCTAGGATTCATTCTACTTTTGATAGAGTAGCTGATTTTATGAAATTTGTTCCTAAAGCTGTGTGGTAGCTAGGGAGACATGTACAGTCATTTTATCCTCGTTGCTAGGTTTTTCTTGGCATGTGCAGTTGTTTTCATTAGAAATCACGCATGACCAGTGTTCTCCGAATAGATATTTCTCACATGTACCACATGGGAACTATTCATGAGTTAAACCTAAAGTTGTTAAAGTTGAAGTTAAATGATGCCACAGGAACCCAGGTATGCTCCACTACAATTAGAAGACGGCTACGAGAGTTTGGGTTGAAGGGCTGTGTTGCAGTAAGGAAGCCTCTGAGCACATAGGCCCACAAACAGAAGAGGCTGAAGTGGTGTCGGGAGGGGAAGGATTTGGACATCCGAACAGTGGGCGAAGATGTTGTTTCCCGACGAGTCAATTTTTGAGCTAATTCCAGGGAGGAGGACAGTTGTTAGAAGAAGAGTAGGAGAGCGGTACCACCCAGACTGTATTGTACCCACAGCTATGAACGGAGGAGGGAAAATCCAGGTATGGGGATGCATGGCGGTCAGTGGGGTTGGAAGCCTCAAGATAGTTAACGGTCGACTGGACGCATCAGCATAGGTTAGGCTGATCTGTCGCACTCTTGAGAAAGACGGGGAAAAGCTGTGCGGAAGAGACTTTATCTTCCAGCAAATGGGGCTCCATGTCGCAGAGCAAATAAGGACCAAGCCCTGATTTGAAATGAAAAGGATATCAGTTAACCCATAGCCATCACAGAGCCCTGACCTAAACCCCATTGAGCATCTTTGGGAAGTAATAAAGAAGAAGTTCGAGACCGGACCATGCAAGAACTTGGAGGAATTAAAGGTGGCTATCTTTGAGTCATGGGACAGTACTGACGCAAGTGTAACAGAGAACTTAGTTTCATCGATACCCCGGCGTTGTGCAGTAGCAATAGCTGCTCATGGCGGTAGTACCAAGTACTAGAATTTAAAACGTTTCTCTTTGCCATTGCTAAACTTGTGTAAAACAGTTTTCCAATGTTGTGTAACATTCGTGTTTTGTAATATACTGAGATATAACCAAAAAAGTTACAAATTGAGGGGTGACCTAAAACTTCTGCACGGTACTGTAGATCTGAACTCTGTTTGCGTTGTGTCTTCTTGGGTTTCGAAAAAATGAATCGAAGACAAAAAAATATATATATATTCGCTTGCATTACAGTTGAAGCGTTGCGCTAGTCTGCACCATGCGATGTAACACTTAAAGGTAAACCCCAGACGTAGTACTCCATTTCAAACCTATCAACGAAAATACCCCTGAACGCGAAAGACGAGCCACTGACGTTTCGATACCATAAACCATAGACCGAACCGTAAACGATGTAATATCTTAAGCTGAGTGGTTGAAAATCGAATAAACTTGAATGCGGAAACTACTAGGCTACTTAGTTCATGCTCGCTAGGAATATCGTTTTCATGAGGCGCATATTTAATTCTTACAGCATATCAGTAATCTATTCTATTGTGTGAGTTAATACTTGCAAATACATCTGCATCAGAGCTCTGTATAGGTCTAATAACAACATTGTATATTGCTTTCCGATCTGAATTATAAGAGTGTCGTTTTTTTAATCCTTATTTGCCATTAATATCGTCTTTGTCGTCGTCATCATTTTTTTGTCGAAGATAAGTATGTTTCCTTAAAGTACGAGTAGGTGTTAAGTGCTTCAAAAGAAAAAAAACAACTCAGCTACGTTTATGTTGTTCATTCTTCATAGTTTAAAGAAAGAGTTGTCGGAAGCAAGGCGTAAACGGATGGAGGAAGGATCATAAATTCCAAAGCGAAGTAAGCACATGCAACAATTTAGTCAGTTTTTGAAGTTTTTCCAAGACAACGAGACCTGCTAAAAGTTCGTGCCTGTTTCCGTAACGTCTGTAAGTCAAGACATTTTTAAGACGAATTAGATAATCCTCTCCATATGGTTTGCATTTCATGGTAGTATTTGCATAAACGACAATTAAATTTCGACAGTTTGCTCTATGAATAAACCATTGTACCAGATAAAGATAAGTACATGATATTTATAGTGATGACTCGCTGTCCCTGTCAAAACTGTTCTCGGAGAGAGCGAGAATGCTGACAAGTTCTTGAAAGAACTGGATATAATGTTGTAGGGAAATAAGAAAGAAGCTCACTCAGTGAAAACACAGTAGCCTTAGAAAAGGAAATGCGTACACGTAAAGATACACTTAGGGGAAGGTGCTTTTTAGCTTGTTGAAGCCATGTCGACTCTCTCTCTGTATTAGAATCATAACCGTTCTTTACCTTATGTTAATTCCGTTTTGTATGCAGGACCATTGCGAAGAAAACCGACGAAGTGGGGTGTCCAGCAAAGATTTACCTGACATTCCCAATTGTTTGTTGTTTACCTGAAAGTATATCCTATTGATCTGTGGCACAACTTTAGGGGGGTTGGGGACTCGCCCCCCTGCCCGTTTAGTGGGAGATCTTATGTGTGTCCTGTTAGCGGCAATTTTTTGCGCTCATTCACTAAAGCCACGTAGATGTATTGCGTTCGAAATTATCGAAATCGCTTCGATTGCTGTTTAAAATGCAAAATCGCTGGTTTTACCCCACAGGATCACAAGGTGTTTGTTTTTGAAATGTCGGAAACTGGAACGGTCTTCCAATGGCATTCTCGGATTCCAACAACAGAATGATCTTTTGCCTTTTGAAACACTTAATGACTTCTTTCGTTGACATTTAGTTGCCAAATCAGTTGTTTTGTAGTCTGCCTGAATGTTAGTAGGAATCAGCTAGTAAATGACCTGAATTTCATCACCAATAAATAACGGGGGTGTTACACCCTCCTACACCCCCGCTTCTGACGGCCCTGGTTCTGTATTTGGGAGTTTTGAAGTTGGGCAGAAATTCCCATAAAACGCAAGAGAGATTCGTTGTGAAAAATAGTCTACGAATTTGAGCGCTATTTTAGTTGCGAGGTGGCTTTGCAGACCAGATGCGATAAATGATGTTGTTTGCTACCCCAGGGATACGTGAACAGTATAGCTTTCTCTCGAATTGTTTATGAATTACTGGCAGACATCTGGAGCAAAACAATATACAGATCGTCCCTGCGATTACGCAACTCTGGCATATTTAAAATGACAATTTTACATGAAAGACCGCTACTTTGTTCTTATTGGCCAATGGCCACTGCCATGTTAAATTTCTCGATGACAATGCGATTATTTTGATGAAAACTCTTCAACTCTTGGTGCATTCTTCTTTCGTTTTGCTTTGTTATAGGACTAATTCGGATCCTGTTTCCCTTAAGGCGACGAGTTAACTCCCTTTGGTCCAACGGACGGCCAAGGTGAGACGAAATTGCCATTCACGTTGAAGTCTCCGAACGAAGTTGGCCCAGCAACAGCTGTTTAACTTATGCAAGAGGCTTTTCAAAATCAGTCGTTGTTTTCACACTTCGTTGTTTTAAAAACGGATGACTTTCCCGACAGCATTCACAAAGTTTTGTTACCTCAATGAGTAGGAGCGAGGCTGACAAAAAGAGCGATTCGTTGTTCACATTTTCAACGTTATTTTGTGTTCAAATTAAGAATTTTGTCAGGTTGTATAAAGTCGTCAACGTTTTTATTAAAAATTAGTCGGCACAAGCTGTAAGTATTTGAGTTGGTTGATATATCTTCAGTATTCGCCTTTTGTTCACCATTCTTTGTGTGTGTGTTTTTTTGGGGGTTTTTTTTTTTGTTTAAGTAAAAAGAAAGCTTATTTTTTCAATGGGGAATAAGGTTGCTATGGTGACCTCAAGAGCAATAACTCGCATCATTTCGAATTTCGGGGAATTGTTTCGCATGGTTTGTTCCGCAGTTTCTTGCTCAAGATTTTCGCGTTCCCTTCTGGCGTTAACGATGTTTGGACGGCCGTCAATGTTATTTCGTAATACTCACATACTGTAAGCTTCCAGGGATTAGTACCCTGACTTAATAAATTGCTTTTGTTTTTCGGGGATTTTTTTTCTACTCGTATATCATTTAAAATTCTAATTTTTCTGCCTGCGCTAATAAATTTTAATTTGTGCACGACCAGTGTTGTTCTGTTGCGATGTCGAAACCTTTTCGGAGCAGCTGTGGTCAAGAAGTTTGTCGAGAACTCGTAGCCCTCGAAGGAATACACGAGCCGCATTTGAGATGAAAAGCACCAGCCAGGACTGAATGACGAACAAGAGAATAACTGTTTCTTGACTTGGTTTCGCATTTGTTTTATAAGCTGGGGTATATTTATTTACATACACTTGCTCTCTACATTTGTCTCGTTACACCGGAGACTGTGACGTTATGACAAAGCAAAACAACCGGCCCGAATTGCCCTAACATGATACAAGGTTGAATCGCCATTGTGAGCTCTGCCACTCGGTATCCTAAGGAAACTGCAATGCGTGTAGAATCCCCGCCGAACAAAGTCGAGCCCTTGGAGGAAGACGAAACATTCAGCAGCATAGAGGAGTACAAGAAACAGCAACGGGAAGGTTACTCTGGTTCTGATGCCGTCGCTCAACCGCGCTTGTCTTGTCCTTGTTTACCAAATTCTGTTCGTCTCACCTTCACCTCGCAGAAGTTAGAGGACATATATCAGAGGAACAACCAACGTGAACGACTCCGAAGCGTCATGTTCTTCACAATATTCGCCATTCTCGTTAATACAGTTCTCTTAATCCTCCTCGCAATCTATGGTCTCAGCGGAAAATCTCGCAAAGTGCTGGGTGTATATGGAACATTTATCGTTGTTTTTATTTGCTTGTTCTTCGCAAGTCGCCAACGGTGTTCAACGAAATGCAACATCCCATCGCTCATTTGGCTGAGCGCTGCCCTCGAGTTGTTACTTCTTTTAGGACTGAGGGAAGACCCACTCACTCCAAGCGATTCCGTCGGCTGTGTGACGTTTCTGGCGTTTCTGGCTTTTATCCTATTGCCAATGCGACTTCGCTTTTGTTTGCTATGGGTATCTGCTCTTGTTGTGGCGCACTGTTTCATTGTAAGATTCAAAAGCAAAAAGTTTGAGGACTATCTCGGCAGGCAGGTTAGTGTTTTACAATTGCCAGCTGTAGATCTATCGGTATAAATATGTTGATCGCGGTATAGGCTCGCTGCTAGTGTTTTGTTTATCCCGTCTACAACTTATCCGGGCTCTCGCCTTGTTCCTCTCCCTCGAAAAACTCCCGGTTAGACAAGCCTGGATTCCATTCATTTATTTACTGTAAGACTTCGAACTTGGGGAAAAAAGTTGCAATTTATTACTGCCACAGACAGTGTTTTACGTAGAAAAGGTTTAAGTCGAAAAGGAAACGCTGTTATAGATTTACCTCCGCAGTTTCCTGGCCCTTGGTGGACCCTTTGAGGCCGGCGAACATTGCTTTCGGAACATATTTGGCCTTGTTCACTTCGAAAGTATGGCTCAAACCAAGAGCCAGATTGTTTACTTTCTCGAAGCCACAGTGATCTCGCATGGCACCTTAAACGTGAAAATTCAGCAACAGTTTTTCGAACGCGCTGCCTGCTGTAAGCTTCTAACTACTATAGTTTTGTACATCGCGTATTAGTTTGTACTGACGTCCATTTTGTGGCAAAATCACTTAGAAATGGCGAAATGAGAAGTGCTAGAGAGACTGAAAGCTCTTTGTTACTAGGATGTGATCGAATCAATTATGAGTAATTATGTTTCCCTTTTATTCCTTCGTGCGTGGTTGGAGCAGTACGGAACATCAGCGCACGATCGAACTGCGCATGTTTAAACGATAAGGAATGAAATGTGCGTATACGTAGAACCAATCGAATGATTTTATACCCTAATGCAAGCCGTGTGAACGAAACAAAAGCTTAGCTGTTTCCTAATCATCAATTTGCATACACCATGTTGCCATAAATTGTTATAAAGATAAATGTACACGGTCCACAAGTGCAGTTTAGGTAGGCAAAAAACAAAGCTAATGCGAACAGACTTATCTTCGAAAAATTAAGCTCACTACTTCGTTCTCGTCATCAGTTTATCAGAATATAATCCTAAGTCCAGACGAATTTATTCACGATAATGGCGCCTCCATTAAACCACGAACTTTTTAGAGTTTTATCCTGACGAACGATAGAACGGTTCATTCAGCACAGGTGTGCCCACGGTTCAAGTAGAGAAAGACTTTGACTGATGAAGGATCCAAAATGGTATTTAAACTGAAATTGCACTTGCGCTCGACAGAAAGATCTTTAACATACGAAGACTGAGATATTAGGAAATGCAGCCGAATTAACCCTACCAAGGTTTGCGCAAGGTTACTAGTAGCCCGACCACTGGATTACCGGTTGATATTGTTTTAGTCTAAGTGACAACTTTTCTCCATCTGTTTTCCTTGCTTGGCAGAACTTGCCAGAACCTAGTTATATAAACACATTCACATATATACGTGGTAGTTCGGCCCCTTTTTAAATTTCTAAATTATTCAATAGTCGCATTTTTTCATCCACATTTTTTATAAGATCTCGGCCAACATTCTACTGTTTGTTTGTGCTGCTCTAATGGGGGTTGTCGACTTCCTGATGGCCGACCGAAGACAGCGTCAAGCATTCAAAGAAACGCTGAACTCTCTGGAAGTACAGCTGAAATTGGAATTTCAGCACAATAAACAGGTATAACATCAGACCTCTTGTTCAGTTCATTGTCTTCCCCGATAGTATTTCAGAATCATCATCAGGTAACACGAACATGGTCTATCATGAAATATTCAGTTCATCTTCCCCGATAGGACAACCAAAAACCCGTTGGCTGTAAGCAAGCACAAGTAATTTTATTAAACTTTATGGAAACAGGCGCATCTATAAGAGCCTTATTTTCCCTTCTATTTTTCTCAGAATAAGGAATCACATTTTAGGAACATATCGAAGAAAAAGTTTTGTAGCGTTTGATCGAGGTATCAAGCTGTCTCGGTTATGATTCCCCTTCGAGATTCGTTATAACTTCATATTTCGTCAGAAAACAGTACTTTCGCACACAAGTGACCGTAGATCAAACACTTTGTCTCATAATTCATCCATTGTGAAATTTTTTTTTATTAAATTGACCGAGAGAGAAATATTGTAAGTACGAAATCAAAATACTTAGCGATATATAGCGTGATAATTGGTTGTCACGCTCTTTTTTAATGGTAACCTTACTACGAATACTAATCAATCGAGTGTAGGATCTTGGAATTACTCCATCGAATAATTGATGCTAAGTAAACCTTGGACATATGGAGACCTGCCGACTTAGGACTACACCTGTCATAATATCTTTGTGAACTAGCGTTCGTTTGTAACCTTCGCTACACCATCCAGGTCCGTGCGGCTCAATGATTAGAGTAAACACAAGCTTACCAGGTTCGATTCTGAGTAAGAAGCATGAGAGTATGGGCAGTTCAATCATAAGTACACCGCGTTACTACATTAATTCCATCTACTATCATATATAATACAACAATACCACAACTTACGTAATATGGAATCATCCTCAGAGGTACATGAACAGAAATTTTGTTTTTCATGCTAACCTGACACTGCCGAAGTCAACTGAACCTTGCGGATCGGTATTCCGAAGGTGCGAGTTCATATCCCGCTCGAGTCAACATTTTGCAGTTGACATTTTGCAGATTATCATGAAATAAAAAAGCTTCTGTTATGTAATATGGTGTTATGTATATGTTATGTAATATGGTTTATGCAACATATCCCAATAGCATATAATTTTTCTCGTACTTATCTATCTAGGAAAAGTGTTTACGGTTACAATGGCTTCGTTTTGCCATCAATTGCTCATGCGTTGATCCATCTTTTTCTGTTAGAAACGTCTGTTGCTGTCTGTTCTACCAAAGCATTTGACGAATAAATTAGAAGAAGATATGCAACTGGATGGCACGATTTTAAAAGACGGAAATTTCAACAAAATCTACATCGAGCGTATTGAATGTTGTAGGTAAGAACAGATTCGATGACAGTAACCGTAAGTTGCACCTCATTTTGAAAGATTGTGACCATTCAGTTACCTTAAGATTCTAGGAAAACAAATTCTTTATCCCAAGTGATTAACAAGAGCTTTTGAGTTCTAGAGATTTCTGCTAATATTGTTGTGATGTACGTTTTGCGAACTCAGCGCAAGTGTTTGCTGATACGTGAAGCACGGTACACCACTTGTGCCTGAACTTGCTGAGGAATTGTGAGTTGTCTAGAAATGGCCAAAGTGCAAGGACAGAGAAACAACATGCAGGTACATGAAAGCACGGTGCACCATTTGTGTCCGAACTTGCTGAGGAATTGTGAGTTGTCTAAAAATGGTCGAAGTGCAAGGACAGAGAAACAACATGCAGGCACATGAAAGCACGGTGCACCATTTGTGTCCGAACTTGCTAAGGAATTGCGAGTTGTCTGAAAATGGTCGACGTGCAAGGACAGATGCAGTTTACTAGGCGACAAACTGGCCAAAAAGAATTCTAAATAGAAACGTATAAAGGTTGCTGACTTCTCGTAGTCTTGAACCGCATTGAAGGGTAGTCATGAAACTAACATTTAGTCGAGATAAAAACCAGACACACTTTGTATTTTCGCAGCGGCTTTATTAATCTGTCTCATAACGTTGTAGCATATTGTTTGCTGATATCGTCGGATTCACGGAGTTGTCGTCCAGATGCTCGGCGGAAGAACTGATTGTCACATTAAACAAACTGTTCGCCAACTTTGACAAACTGGCCTCGGTAAGTCCCCAGTTTTTGTAACAGAGTTTACATTATTGTAATGCTCGCTAGATCACACCAGTACTGTATTCCTTCCTCATTTCATTTTAGATCATATCTCTACTGCATGTCATTCCAACTGTTTGAAACATTTTATTCCTAGAAACACCACTGTCAGCGAATCAAAATTCTTGGTGACTGTTATTACTGCATAGCCGGTCTAGATGGCCGAAAAGACCACGCTTCTTGTGCCGTAAACATGGGGCTGGGTATGGTCAACCATATTGCGTAAGTAGAGACATCATATACCTCGTTACCGTCGTACGTATGTTAGAAACAGGGGTGGCGCCAGAGGGGAGCCAGAGGGGACAACAGCCCCTCATCGGGGAACCTTAGCCCCCCTGTCGGGGAAAATTAACAATTTGTCGGGAAATTGTGACTGATGATAATGAATTTTTTCCTAGAACTATGAGTATTTGTTATTGATTTAGCCAAGAAAGATAAACAATTCTTCTCTACATACCATAAACCTAAAATATGCTGTTTCTAGTCAGTTCTTTTGATTATTTTTTGTCAAAAATAACATGACGTTTTAGACCTTAAAATCAGGAAATTATCAAGGGGCGTGGTCCTTCCCCCAAGCTCAATTTTCATACGCACACGCATGCACACACAAGCTAGAATTTTCCCACGTCATTTCTGTTTATACGTTTCGCTTGCAAAAGTTGTTCAGAACACGGACAAGCTCTCTATCCATACCCCACTACACTGATTATAACCATTTTTTTGGATCTCATCTGCGCGAGTTATTTTATTTTAGGAAGGTTCGCAAGCAAACTGGGGTGAGCAGTTTGGACATGCGCGTTGGTATCCACACGGGAGCAGTGCTGGCGGGAGTCCTGGGGCAGAAGAAGTGGCAGTTCGACTCGTGGTCCAATGACGTCACACTTGCCAATAAAATGGAGTCTGGGGGGATTCCTGGGTTGGTTTAAGTAGTTAATTTATTTGTCTTACCTACCATAGTTATAAAACTAGGTTATATTAATTAGGTAAAAACAAGGCCCAGTAGAGTTTAATGAAACTTTTACACATAAAAATTATTCACCTAAAATAAAACAGACTCCGAACAGGATCGTCTTGTAAAACCCAAGATTCGAGTAAAGTAATCTTTTATACTTTATTCAAATCTTGGGTTCCATAAGATGATCCTTTTTGAAAGTTGTTTTATTCTTTATTTTTTGAAATTGCTGGCGGCTAATATTTTTATTAATAGGACTAACATTATTATCGCTTCCTAGACGAGTCCACATTTCGTCCGCGACGTACGAGCGACTTGGTGGAATGTATGAAGTGGAGAACGGTAATGGCGAACTTCGAAACGAGTACATTAAACAGCAAGGGATACAGACCTACTTGATTGTCAATAAAGTGAAGTCCAAGGCCAAGGTTGGTTTCTAACATTACGGTTTGAAACATTGTCGCGTTAGTCTTAAAATTATTTTCCACGAGCACTATGTTTGAATACCAGGAATACCTAGGAAATCTGAAACAAAATGGAAATAATTGCTCATTAATAATTCATAAAGAAAACACAATAGAAATTGACTTCTAAATAGTTATGGTCCCGAGGCCGATTGTTCAAAGCACGATTAACGTTAATCCAGGATTACCAATTAATCTGTTGCTTTGGTTTTGTTTATTTTGATTGAAAAATCTAGTTCAGGTTTCATAGCTTGAAACCCTTTTTGTATGCACCCGAAACCTGTTGATGAGTTAGTTGAATAGTTTAATTCCTTTCTGCAGGAAAAATGGGAAGCGGTGCCGTTGCTGGTGATGCCCGAAAGCGAAACGAAGCGGCGAACGTCTTCTCCTATCATCAGTTTCATTGAAACGACGCGAAAGGTTTTGAAGACGAAGGAGAGCAACGACGGAAGTGCATCGAACACACGCCAAGAAACTGAGATTACCATGCCAGAAAAAACGGTAGGTGAAGGTGAAGGATTGGTTTCTTTGGGTTTTTTGTTTGTGGACGAGGAAATGATTGAAATTACTCGAGAACACAACCCCTTGCGGCTTTTTAGAGCACGTATCCGTCCACTGGTAAACATTTACTGTTCGAGACGTCTCCCCTTGACGAGTATAATCGTCTGGTTGTAGCCTGGGTAAAATTGTCTGGCGTTAGCCAGGGTAAAATAAAAACTTCGGGCACGAACCGGAGAGAGTTAAACCTAAAGTTACAAGAAACTAGTGTTGTGACGCTTTGAAAACTAGACAAAGTTGAAGTTTCGATATGAAATTACTTTTGTATCGAAGGTTTTTATGATTTATTTTTAATTTCTAGGGCGAACTTTGACTGTTTTTAACACTTTTGAATCAGACCACTAACTCAACATGCAAATATCACAAAAGTGGATGGGTGGTCGTGTTTTCAGACCAATAATGCCTACATTTGCAGCATAAGGTGCAATAATAGTATATTCAACTACAGAATGATCATAAATTGACGAATGAGAATTAGCTGTAACTGGGAAAAGCGCGGTAGGTTCAAGGAAACGTGTATTTTTCCCCCCACCTGCTGGTCAGCCCCCTTTCTTCAAGTTTTCAACATTGTTAGCAGATGTCCAAATAAAGACTGTGAATAACACTAGAAAAGAATAATTCCTAAAATCATTGAGCGAAACTACATTGCCATGTTACTATGCGAGCCATTGTGGGTAAAAGCTTGACCAAAATGACGAACAGAAATCGAAGAAGCCCACATAAGAGTAAACGTGAAAAATAATTTTTCTAAGCTGTTGTCTGACTGGACCCTGAAATGTGTTTTTTCCAGGAGGACAGCTTTGAGAAAAGTGAAATAAATGACGACAGTAAAAAGTAAGTGATCTGATTTTGGCTTACAGTAGTTGGAGTACGCTCAACGTTCGGTTTATCGGTAGTACGTGAAAGACTTGAATAATTGTTTTCAACCATAGGGATGATGAACAACTTATGAAAAACCTTGAAGAGGTTCTTGAGCAAAGATATGGGAGGTACGTAAAGTAAAGGCGTGACTAATACAAAATCTCGTCTACCTAAAGAATATAGAGTAAAAAGTTGAAATGTTGATAACTGCCGTGAATGATTTCAAAGAATCCCAACGTTTCGAGCAAAAGCCCTTCGTCAGAGAAAGAAACGTTGAATACGTCTCTTTCTCTGACGAATGGCCTTCGCTGGTAACGTTAAAATTCTTTGAGATCAGTCACGGTAGTTATCAACACTTTTAACTTTTTATCTTATACATTACTGTCTACGCAATATTCTATTCTTATACCATAGACGAATATAGGACTATATGTGGATATGTATTTAACCCTATGTGGAATGTTATATGTATTTAGGTAATTTCGTGTGTATTTTCATAAGTATTGAACCCCATGTATATCTACACCTAGTGAAGTCATATCTGTAGAACGTGGGTAACAGAAGAGTAACAGTTGTTAACAAACGCTTAAAATCTTTTTTTTTTTTATTATTTTAGTTTAGTAGTTAAATACAAAATAATTTTGTATTTTATAATCCTCTTCTGTTAATTTATTTCCTCCGTTTTGTACGTTTAGCACTTCAGCAAAGGTCAACCCATTTACATTAAAATTTGTTGACCCAGAAAATGCAGAAAAGGTAAAAGAAATCAGAAAAACGTTTATTTTTTATTTAAATATCGTATATAACTAAATATATATGTTTATATATAAATATAAATTAATCTACGATCTCTTTTCCTCACATATTTGTTATCCGTGGACTCCCTTTTCCCCAAGTAGTCGTGTTTAGGTTAACAGTAGGTTGACCGCTTGGTTTACGTTATTTAGACCTATAATCAAACAGTGATTTCAACCACACTATGCCTTTCCATTCTTGAATATTTCACCTTTTATTTCCATTTAAGTACTCAAAACAGGCAAATAGTGGCTGTGCGGTGTCTTTCTCGGCTCTGGGCATTGTATTGATTTTTTCATTCTTCGTAGAGCTGACCATTTTACCAAGGTAAAGATATTCATAACGTATTTATATTCTGTACGCATTACGTTCACTGAGGTATTCTCAATTAACCGTAATAACAGCCATGTTTATTGGGGCGTACTATTATTTAACAATACGTTGGCACTCTGTTCTATAAAACTGTTTAAAATACGTAAAGATCTTTAAAACGACCTATTTAATTGTTATATCATGGTATTACAAATGCAATACAAACTGTCATGATTTTAATAGATGTATGATTTAAATGTATTGTACTGTACTATTGTCTACTGTAGTGTACTGTACTGTACTGTGCTGTGGTGTACTGCGCTGTGCTGTGCTGTACTATACTGTACTGTACTATACTATAGTGTGCTGTACTCTGTTGTACTGTACTATACTGCACTGCACTGTACTTTACTCCCCTGTACGGTACTGTACTGTACTGCGCTGTACTGTACTGTACTATACTGCACTGCCCTGTACTGTACTGCACTGTACTGCACTGTACTGTACTGTACTGTACTGTACTGTACTGTACTGCACTGCACTATAATATTCTGTGCCGTGCTGCCTTACCACGCACGGCACTCTGCTACCTCGTGCTTTTCTGTACTTTGATGTGTCGTACTTTGTTGTTCTGTGCCGTTGTACACTGTTCTGTTCTGAGGTACGTTGCGGTGTACTTTACAGCGCTAGGTAGTGCTTCATATTTGTTTAACATTGATTTTATTAAACGCATGATTTTCATTTAGATCCATTCATCAAAATGTGTCATTCCCAGTAGTATTCTTCGTTCTTCTATCCTTCATTTTCGTTACGGTAGCTTTCAAAATCGACAAGGTAAGACTGAATTCCCCATGGTTTATAACTTAAGTCAATTATGCTCATTTTATTTTGCCGTGTTGAGCTGAGGCTACGTCTTTCTTCCAGTACTTGCCAGAAGCTCTTGTAGACCTTTCTCAATACCTGGACAAAAACAAGTTTGCCAGAACCTGCCTAGCTACCATTGCGGTTCTCTTTGTAACCGCCTCAGTTGCATTCGATATGGTAAGTTGTGTGGTTATACCAGTATTTATTAACATAGAGAACCAAGTACACCTCAAGCAAATTGCAGGAAAATTGTGGTCGCTTTCACATTCCTTAATTCTTCTTTCAAAAACTTTTGAACGAGTATTTTTTACACCTTTTTTCGATTATTTACGGTTTCTTTTAATCGCTGTTCGATAACATTCTCCGTTTTTTTTAATTCACGACGGTGTTCTTTCACATTCTTAGGTGGCCTGTGAAAAGGTCAACACCAATACTGCAGTTAACATGCCCAGTCATGATCCATCTCATGGTGCATGTTTCTATCCTATGGTAAGCAATTCAGTTGGATTTTTCCCCTACTTTTAGCCATCAATTCTGATCTTCTGTACACAGAAATAAATTCTTGATTTCCAAAATGCATTCTCACTGACTTTCAAATAGTTTGATAACAAAGGTATAGGAAGTTAGAAATATTTAAAAAATTAAAAGCTGACTTTTATTCAGCTGCTATTCCCATGCCTGAAAGATAAGAGGACAGACAATTGGACCGAGAGACAAACAGACAGATGAACAAACAGGTAGAGTGTCAGGTGCTCAGGCGAATAGACCAATAGGCGGACAGGCAGGAAGTAAAGAAGGCAGGCAGAAATGTGATGGGACATACAGCCAGGAGGACAAACTGACCAACCAGCAAGCCAATTAACTTTTAAGCAATCGACCGAACAACCAGTTGAAAACGAGTAATGAACAGCTAGATAACTAAAGGAATAAGAAGAATAACAGACCAACAGGGAAACTAAGAAAAACAAACGGGCAAGCAAGCAAATAAACAAACAAAGAAATAAATATTAAGAGACTGGAACTCGATTACAGCAGCACTAAAACAGACTAACATATTTACGATATGTTTCAGCATTACTACTGGAGGAAACAAATTTCAAGCAACACAACAAATTTTGAACAGATATAGTCAACTTATTTGAATTTTACTACTTTTCAGTATTTCAGCTACATTGCCATTTTGGTGCTGCTTGGTTTGTGTCTCATCGTGCAGCTCACCTTTTTAGTCAAACTTGGCCTTATGCTAGTAATCATAGTAATCTATTGGATAATGAATACGGTTGCTGTGCCCGAAATTTATGATAACTATGATGAAATCCTGGGAACACTCTCTGACAGGTAGGTTATGACCAGGGATGATTATAAACTACTTTGACAAGCCGGTGTTCCACTTGCGAATTTTTATAAATTTTGGACAGATCTCTTTATTAGTTGCGTCCGAGAGCAAGTGAGACAAAAGCAAAAAGTCGCTACGCGGGAAGAAATTTGCAAAGGGAAAACCGGATTTAGAATTATGGACTTTTTCCTTCGATTTTCTGCATTAAAATTTACTGAAACTTCAAAATAACCGATAAATATGGCCATTTAAATGTATACGTATTTTACGAAAGATACATTATTCGCGTCCGATCAGTATGGGATTTACTACGGCCCGCCTTGTAATTCCCATACAGATCGGCCGCTCATATTGTATCTATTACTTAAAGTTATGTTCGTTTTTGTTGTTGTTTTTGCTGTTGTATTCGTTGAAGTTGTTGTTGAAGTTGGTGTTATTGTTTGCTGTTGTTGTTTCTGCTGTTGGTGATGTCACATTTGTTGCTTTTCTTGTTACTGAATTTGCCGTTGTTGTTGTTGATGTTTGCTGTTATTGCTGTTGAGGTTGTTAATGTCATGTTTAACATTGTGGCGGCGGTGTTGTCGTTGCACGTGTCATGGTGTTGTTGGTGTGGTTGCACTAGACATTTGGAGTCACTGTTTGGTTTTCACTCCTAGATTTTGATGTTTTCTAGTCACCGTGATTTTTACAAGAGCAAATACACGTATTCCATTAACATAACTTTATGTATGGTAATTCTCGCGATGCACTGTCGACTGGTGAGTAGAAATCATAATCAAGCTTCATGTAACCATCATTTGGAATTCTCAAAGGGGTAAATATCTCAGGCAAACATCTCGCAGGGACACATATCTTGAGATAATAGATGAACTATCGTCAAGCTCTATCCTCGGAAAAATGATTTCTGAACCCCATACAGGGATCGAACCCGCAACCTTCTGATGACCGGTGAGACGCTCTAACCATTGAGCTACCAAGACTCAGATGGTGAGCTAAATTCATTAATATCATTATTAACATATAGAGGCTTCCGCTTAGGTCGCATCATCTGAGTCTTGGTAGCTCAATGGTTAGAGCGTCTCACCGGTCGTCAGAAGGTTGCGGGTTCGATTCCCGTCTGGGGCTCAGAAATCGTTTTTCTGAGGAAAGAGCTCTATTATCTGAAGATATCTCCAAGCTCTCATACTTCTAAAATATAAAGATGCATATCTTGGGATCTCCTGGAATAAGATTACAGGAATCTGGTTAATTTAAAAGCTCACGTAGTAATAAATCATTTGCTATTTGATCGTCGATCAACAGACAAGTCGAGAGGGGAACAGGCAATTAAAAAGTGCGATAAAAACCGAAATGTTGTCGAGTAATCAGGACGGGAGTTAACTTTTTTGTCACTAACGCTTATTCTGACCATAGAACCACTAACAAAATGTGAAAATTGGGTGAATTGTCCCAAGGCAAAGTTTTAGGTAAAGGGGTAGTGAGCTACTGTGAATCTTGCACAGGAGTGATTCTTATGAGATTTCGTCTGCTTTTCATTATTTTCTGACCTTGCCCTCGGCACACGAAACATACTTTCAAAGTTTAACTGATTTTATTTACGCATTGTCATTTGCATTTTCAGTTGAAAGGTCGAACCTGTCAAAACACACATCTACGTCAAACTCCTGTAGACTTTATTATTAAAAAGGTCTAAGTTACTCTTTTTTGTATTTAGACCGCTAAAACGGCAAAGATGCTCTTTGTCTGGAAGCTAGAGGTAAATACGCAAAAGTTTTAAAAGTACAAACCATCAAATTACTAACTAACCAACCATGATCCCAGCCTACCAACCAAACGCACCAACGAACCAGCGTTAACCTAACCCAAAGAACGAACGAACGAACGAACGAACGAACGAACGAACGAACGAACGAACGAACGAACGAACGAAACTAACCTAACCAACCAACCAACCTAACCAACCAACCTAACCAACCTTTAAATACTATTTAAACTTTTGATTATTTATCTTTTCCCAGGCTGAGGAGAGTAAACAAAAGATCAACAATATCAAACAACGTAACCAAGCATTGATTAACAACATTCTTCCAAGTTATGTGGCCACCCACTTCATGCAAAATCAAGACAAAGATGAAACGGTGAGAAAGCTTATCAGCTGATGATTCAAACTGCTCTAGGCGTAGACATATGCAAATTCTTTGAATAATCAAAAAGTGTGTAGTTTATCAAATGAGACTACAATTCGTCACTCCTCAACCAATTGTAAGTTTTTTTGTGTATTATTTACTATTAATTTTTTATTGAACTAGTAACTGATTTATTATTTATGGCAGTAAATGAACAAATAAAACGACATAAGTAGATAATGATCTTTCCTCTGATATTTAATCGAAAATCATCTCAATGTATAATAGCATCAACCTGGTTTTCGGGGCCCGTGACGGAGATCGAACCTGTCACTCACTTATTGTTGGTGAGACATGCTAACTACAAGCTACTAAGCCTGCTCTATGATCCCTTTCATCTGGTCAAATTTTAGTTAACCATTCAACTCCAAGGGCTCATACTAGTGTGACGTAAAATCGCAGACGTTAGCCAGAGTAAAATGCTAAAGTGTACCCTTGCCCCCTTACTTATGATGGTTATAATGCTGTTATCGAACGCTCTCCGACTAGAGGACGATGGTATTTTCGCGCTTCTTTTTCGTGCCGAACAATAGGACCGCTGGGGGTATTATAGCACCAGTTGTACGAACAGTTGACCGGGACAGCGTAGTGATAAGTGTTTACCGAAGTATTCGTGCCTTTTCGAATCAAATGATGTAATCTTTAGCTCAAAGGCGGAACAGGAGCAAGCCGGTTGCTTCCAAGATTGTTGTGTTTATGTTGCAAGTCGATTTACTTTATTCTTGTTAAATAAATACAAAGTTAATGTGGGTTCTCTCTACTTGCGGGTTCGTTACGACTTACAAGAAAGGAATACTCGAGATACCGTTGATCGAAATCTCATTCGTGAACAAATGCATTAACGACTCTTATTGCACTGCAGTTTCAACATCTAATACACGGAACTGTTGTATTATCATATTGTTCACTTCCAGGAGTTGTACAGCCACTCATACGAAAACGTTAGCGTGATGTTTGCCTCTATTCCAAATTTCGACGACTTCTATTCTGAGGACAGCATCAACAACAGTGGCGTAGAGTGCATGAGGTTTCTCAACGAGGTCATCTCAGATTTTGACGAGGTACGTTGACTACGTTGCTGCGTACTGAAAGTGAGTATTGAAAGGCGTTTTTCGACGAACTTAGGTTATCGAATCCCTGGAGCTATTTGATCCGCAATCACGATCTTTCATCTCTCTTAAGTTATATCGAAGCTCTCACATTTCTAAAATCATAAACTGCATAAATAACTACCTGAAAGTTCTCCCTCAATTAGTGTGAAACAGCCTACGATTATGAATAAATCCGACTTTTAACTACTTAAATCTACGGATCCAACCGAAGAGTTATAAAACCATCCAACTCATCAAGTTTGGTACTCGCGTCTAATACCTTTGAAGAAGTGTCCGATACGTTCCCCAACTGTTAAAACTGAGCTTCAAAAATATCCAATTCTGGTGAAGTCCTGTTCTGCAGGCGGAAAAAGCACAAACCTTGGTTGACAAACTTCTGTTGCTTGAATGTCATTCAGTTATTCTCTTCCTTTAGCTATTGGATGATCCAAGATTTGCAGACGTCGAAAAAATTAAAACAATCAGCAGTACGTATATGGCCGCTTCTGGTCTTGCTTCAGGACTCAAGACAGATCAGCAGGTAAAATTAAACTGGTCTGGTTGCATGCAGTTGGCTTGGGTAGTTGGTCTGTTCGTTACCTGATCGGTCAATGGACCAGCCAGCCGCCCAGCAGCCTGCTTGATTGGTTGACAACTTCTGGTACATACATACTGTACGTACGTACGTACATACATACATACACACAGACACAGACACACATACACACACACACATACATACATACATGGCCTTTATTTAAATACGATAGAATTTAAGCGCTACCGTTTGTGGGCTCGTGGTTTTGCCTCAGAGCTAAAGGCTTATCCCTCAAGCCGGTAATCTCCGTAAATTTTAACGTGTCTGATTTATTAATGAAAAGTTTGTTTCGGTAGTTGGTCACATGTTTTGCTGATTGGTTGGGCGATTGATTTATTCATGGTTTAATCTGTCGATCGATGGGATTTTGTTCCACTGGTTAGTTTGTTGGCGCGACTTTTGATCGGTTTAGACTGTCAGATCGGCCTGATGCATCTTTTTGTGTTATCTAACAATTGAATATTTTTTGATTATTTCAGAACAAACGACGTTCATCGGAACCGCTCAAGGATTTGGTGGATTTCGCTCTGGAGTTAAAAAAACGTTTGAATGAGATAAACCAGGAATCATTTAACGACTTTGTTCTTCGAGTTGGTGAGTCCAAATTACGTCTATGTTAAAAATCAAATGCATTGTTTGCTTTAAATGGTTTTACAACACGTGGTTTCAAAATTAGAAAGGGGAACTGCTATAAATGCAATTCATGATCAGTTTTAACTCTTTCAAAAATTGGCAAAATAAAATGTCCAAGAAACAATTCCAAGCGAAAGTTTCAAAAGCATTCTATTTTTGTTGTCATGCCCAAGACTTCTAGGCTTAAACTGTTACTTCAGTATTTCTATGTACCGTATATCGCTTCGTTCACCAACGAATTCGTCGGCTGTTCCACCTGTCTTCCAAAAGCCGCTAAAGGTTTTAACAAGAAAAACTGCGATTTCCATATGTTTCCTGGGTAAAAGCCTGTGTTTGACAAAGTAATATTTTATCTTCCACACGTATACCGCACAAGTTCATCACGACTGAGAAAATTCTTGTACTGTATCATTAAATGTTAAAAAAACCGTTCTTTTTCACCTCAGGGCTTCACTGTGGGCCCGTGGTTGGTGGTGTGATAGGGGCCAAGAAACCTCATTACGACATCTGGGGGAATACAGTGAACGTTGCGAGCCGAATGGATAGTACTGGAAAAGCCGGATATATCCAGGTAAAACAAACCACTACTTTTTTATCCTGAGTGGGGATATCGTCTTATCCTGTCACGGGATTAGTTGGTATTATAGTGAGTATAACTGGCAAGGTTGATGAATGAATGACTTTAGCTCGCGTACGCTGAATGCCGAGGCTTTGATGATCTTGTAGTTCGAAAATACCGAGGTTGCCGAGTCGAACGAACATGCAGAACAGTTACCGAAGGGTCAAGCCAAAATATCAACAATTGAGGTTTGAATGACCTCGTAGTTCAGCTGTTAGGATGGTTTAGGTAATGTAGAGATCCTCGTAGTCAACTGTTAAACTTAGGGTGTGGCTTTGATGGCTCTGCAGCCAAAATTGCAGTTTTGAACCGTCACCAGGATTCTAGATTCTACGTTAGTTTGGTTGGATATAGAATTAGATGCGTTCTTGACTATGTTTGGAAAGGAGTATCAGCAGGCATGTAATGACTGATTACGAAGATTAGTTTGTTGAAATGTTGGAATACAGTACAAATGGCAAGGAACTGAACAGCGAGGAGATAAAGTATGTCTGCACACCTCAATATTCAAGATTTGCAAATCAATGAATAAAAATCTTATGGCTGTTTTTTGTTTAATAACAGATCGTGGACAAAACTTACGAAGTTCTGAAAGACGAAGATTATGAGTTTAAGTACCGGGGATTAGTAAAGGTGAAAGGAAAAGGAACCCTGACAACGTACTATCTAACTGGCAAAGCTGACAAACGAGATCCCGCAAAGTCAGGCGAGTCCATTCCAAACAATGTCAGCACACCGCTATGAAACTTGTGTAGTCGAAACTAGCTAAAGACCGCTGGCCGAGTCTACGGAACAGATCTAGAGAACGTGACTTCGCTTCCGTGAATGGTTTACTTTCCTTTCTCAAACTCATTAATAATTCATGAATATATAATTCAACCAGACGCGCTAAATGGCACCACGTGAGCGAACTTGAAATACCATGGGAGTACTGGACAGAGGATTTGGTCTAGTCCTCATTGTCAGCCTTTAAATATTACTTAAAACACAAGACCGCAATAGATTACATCAAGACGACTGCAGTTACTATTTCACGTTGATACAGAAAAGTAAATCTATCGAAACTCTTATCATAGTTTTTTTCAGAGAGTAAACATTCACGGAATCGAAGTCATTGGATGCACATTAAAATGACTCAGAAATTGTGCTGATTAGTTATTCAGAGAAAAACTATTCTAGAATCGCTTAGTTTTGCAACTGTCCAACAAGGAGATTCTATTCTTTAAAAGGTTAAAAGGGACGTTTCCATTAGCGCCTAGAACAATTCAGCAACCTTCAAGGTTTACACTTTAAAAAGATTGTTTGCTCATGAAATTGAAATTATAACTGTGATGATACTTGTAAGCCAGAATTAAATTCTCGTTATTTATGAACAGCAAGCACTGACGTCCACATGGTCACCGTACGATAAATTCCAGCTGTACTAATTCTTATCATAAAACATCGGTTTCTAGCAACTATACTTCCGAAAATTACCGCAGTGCTCCAGTAATGTTTTTGAACTCGTAACCGTTCGTCAATTTGCAGTCAAACTGACGGTTTGTAATCGAATTCCGCGATATTTGGTAGACACACGAGCAGTCCTCCCATGTTGATAACAACGCCGCTGTCAATCGCGAATTTCAGACGTTTTTGTTTGTTTTCGTAACAGAAAGCAGAGCAAGTAACAGTTCTATGTAAATTCAGTATACTTGGGAAATACTGACCTTATGTCTTCATTGGTTTTCTTGTTTAAGGAAAATTTTGTTCAATGTTTTCCCGCTCTTTTCTAAGCTGCAAGTTATGGGCCCAAGCATTCGTACGACGTTTGGCAGCGGTGTATAGAGCGATGATAAATGCAATACTACATGTAATAACAAGCAACGACACGCAACAGCAGTTAGCAGGATAGCTAAGAGATGACAATGTTGACTTATATATAACTAGACCGCGTGATCTCACTTATTAAATTCGTCACCAAACTGGAATTGTTCGTATCTTACATCTGTTCCTTTCATCATTTGCTAAACACTCATCTGGTTTAACCGATGAACGCCAACTCAGAAATTTACTTTTTGATGTTTGAGAAAAGTAAGAGCTTGGATATATTAAGGTAGATGAACGATCTTCAAGCTCGATACTCAGAAAATGATTTCTGCGTCCCAGACGGGGATCGAACCCGCAACCTTCTGATGACCGGTTAGACGCTCTAACCATTGAGCTACCGAGACTCAGATGGTGAGCTAAGGTGCAAATTCGATATATATGTGCGACCTAAGCGGAAGCCACTATATATTAATAATAATTGAAGCAGTTTGATGTTTGAGAAACGTGAGAGCTCGGATATATTAAGGTAGATGAACGATCTTCAAGCTCGATACTCAGAAACATCAAACTGCTTCAATCATTATTAATATATAGTGGCTTCCGCTTAGGTCGCACATATATATCGAATTTGCACCTTAGCTCACCATCTGAGTCTTGGTAGCTCAATGGTTAGAGCGTCTAACCGGTCATCAGAAGGTTGCGGGTTCGATCCCCGTCTGGGGCTCAGAAATCATTTTCTGAGTATCGAGCTTGAAGATCGTTCATCTGCCTTAAATTTACTTTTGGTAGCAATGTTGTTGCCAGGCCTTCTTGCCAACCAGGGCTTTTTCCAGTCTTTGCACCGCAAGGCAAATAAGTACTAGCAAGGCCTCTCTAACATGTATCATAAGCACACAAAAAACAAGCAGAATTGATGCAGCTACGTACTGCAAAACCGTGAACTATTCCTTTCCTTGGTTTCAGTTTACAAACGACATGAAACACACAGCTATGCACATAAATAACAGGCCCAACATAATTTAGATAAATAACATAGAATAATTTACATAATCAGCTTTAACAATATAAATGAAACTACTACAGTCAGATAAACGATTAAATACATTCCTTCTCTCGCGATAAACGGCTTGCAAGCCAGTCAGTCTAAGCGCTCTAAGTCTGTGGCACAGTTCAAACGTCTGGCAAAGTCATAGACATTTTAGATAAGTCATTTATAGACCACTTGCATTGATTCCACTGCTGGAGGAAAAATACTTAGAAACAAAAATAATTATCGTAAATTATTCGACCTGTTGAACGTCGGGACTTTGAACTTGTCCTCCAGATTGGCCTGTTTAGCCTACGAGGGCAAGGGGTCTATACATTGCACGTAAGACTGCTGTGGATACTAACATCGTAAGGACACGTAGTAGCACAATCTGTTCTTGGTGCATCACTACCATTTTCAAAGATGCGTCAAGAAAGTCATGTGGCAATTTGTTTCCTCGATATTTTCCAGTTGCAACGTTAAAAAGTCCATTTACACGATACAATTGTTCGTCCTGGCGTGTGTAATGTTGTCTCAAGGACACAATTCCAACCTTCGATTGGCTCACTAATATAGCAATTCGTACTGAAAGCTCCAGCGAGTTAATCGGATACATCAAACGGAACAATGTTATATAACAATCGTATCGAGAGAACGAGCCTTACTTAGCAGGTTAAAGTTTATAAAATGTGTTATAATCACAAAGGTAGGCTACTCGACTTGTCTTTTCTTTGCCACACGTCCTAGAGGCAATATCCCTATTTACGGATGCAACCGAACTATTTCTAGCATATACGTCACACTTCTGAAATAATTTGATGTTCTTGTTTTTTCGGAAACAGTGTCCATGGTAGAGAAACTAAAAGCCTCAAATTACGTCAGTAATTCAAAAGAATCTTCCTGGTTACAACGCTACCTTTTACTAACCCTGTTCAGCTCACGACTATCGGCTAGACAGCGCATTTCAGCTAGACTAAGCATTTTATGCGTCGCTGATTGAATAGAGAGTTGGTTAGATGTTTGGCTAGAAAAGGACTGAGTTTACAAATCCTTCTTTCCATGGGCACTTCAAAAACTTCTCTTAGCAGATATTTTGAGCTACAAAATTTAACCAAACGCTATTCTTATTACTCACTACCTGCACTACAGCATGGTTCGTATCTGCAAGAATTTGCCAAGAATGTCATGGGATTAATACGCCCTGTTTTCAAAAACGGTGCAACCAAAACCGTCCGTTCACAGTAAAATTCCACTTTCTCACGTTCTCAAATTGATGTCGCTCGGAATTACATCTGCGTAAAGTTCGCTGAAAAGTATCCTAACGCTTACAACATTAGCAGACATGGTCGGTCTAAAGCCTTAAGCTCGGCCTGGATTGGAAATCTGCTTCCACGTCTATTTTTGAATGTCCTCAGCGGACACACTGATTCGCGTATGTCACACAAAGTCCCCTTCGTCCTCGATCATTTCGATCGTTGGACGGCTGACGCGTGGTGGTCCACGCGACGGCCCAATGTGGTTGAGCGAGGAGTGTTTCTGCATGGAGAGGGGTACAGGGTGGTTTCGATGAGTCACGGGAAGACTGTGGATTGATGAAGCAGATGTTTGACGAGCGAAACTCTGACTGTGGGATTTCATAGGACTGGTTGGTGGCGTGAAGACGGGAGGTTCGCACATCGATGATGCGGTGAAGAGTTTGTACCAACCAAGGGTCATTTTGTTAAGGTCAAGGTCACTGAGGAGAACTTGAACCACACCCATAAACACTTTACGATCCATACGACCGTAGTCACCCCAAACGATGACCTTGGTGAGGGAAGAAAAAATTGCTTTAAGTTCACGGAGCTAAAGGAGTCAACGTCGGGCTTAATATGTAAATGGCTTCAGGAAAAACCACTCAGGCACTGTTTATGATTTAAGTCGTGCGTAGTACGTGTGTTTATATGCTCAGGTGTGTATGCGGGTTGCGTGCAATTTCCATGTGGACTCTTCGAAGACAATTAGGTGCACAGACTGTAAAAAAGGAGGATTTAATAGAGAGGAGTGTAAGGAAAAGAAGGAGGAAGGGCGGATAAAGTAAGTAGGAAGATATAATTTGGATAGTGTGGCATTCACTGGAAATATCCAGTCAGCCAAAAAATACGCAAAACTAACTTTCAAGGTTTTAGAGCAGATTTTTCGTTGAATGACGTGCGAGTGAAATAGGATCGCACATCTAAACCGAGCTTCTTGTTTTATGACTAGAAGGCAGTTTAATGTTAATTCTTGTTAATAAGAGCCTCAGAGATAGACTAGACATTTTACCTGCAACGTCTTGTTGGAAACATCTGCACGGAACTCTAGTTGTTGTTGATACGATGGTTCTAGCGTCCTCCTCGCAGTCCGAGTTTTCTTCTTCGCCAAGCACTTGCCGTTTTCCATAAGATAAACCTTGACGTAAGGGGCTTAACAAGAAGAGAAGCAAAACAATCATATAAACCGTGCATCGTTTGGTACGCTGTTTTGCGGAGATGATATGAATCAAAGTTTTGTCAATTTTCACATGTATGTGTTCAATATTTCAAAGACTGAGGAATGCTATCGTCGAAAAATGAAGATTTACCTGGTAATATTTTGGATCCTGGTTTCGGCAGGAGACCTCGTGCTTTGATAACGTCGACTTCGAGAACTCCTTTGCGATTGTAAAAACTGAGTTGTATGTCTCCCATACAAGGTGAGGCTGCAAACGGAGAATATAAAGTGTATAAAGTAGGACTTCAGAGGGAAAAAAAAAAAAAAGTTGCTTTACGTGGAAAACTGGGTGATGATAACGACGTCAGCTATTACTACAGCAGCAACAGTAACAACAAAAACGACAACACCAAACAGCAACAACAGTAACAACAACAACAACATCAACAACAATGAAATCAATAATAACAACAACATTAATGACAACGCCATCATGAACAACAACAGCAACAACAATAGAAACAACAACAAACAACAACTACAACAACAACTACAACAACAACAACAACAACAACAACAACTACAACAACAACAACAACAACTACAACAGCAACAACAACTACAACAGCAACAACCATAATAAAAACAACAGCAAGAACATCAACAACAACATCAACAACAACAACATCAACAACAACAGCAACAACATCAACAACAACAGCAACAACATCAACAACAACAGCAACAACATCATCATCAACAACAACAACAACAACAACAACAACAACATCAACAACAACAACAACAGCAACAACATCAACAACATCAACAACATCATCATCAACAACAACAACAACAACAACAACAGCAAGAACAACATCAACAACAAATGACATAACCAAAACATGCCAGTATACCAAGCTCACCAAGAACTTGCCGTCCCACCATTTGTGCTGGTCCAAGACCTTCGATAAAATCTTCCACACTTTGTTCATTCGGAAACTTTCGTCCTTGAACCACAGAAGGACTAAACAGAATAACACACATAGCAGAAACTTAGATTACATGTCAGAACCATCAAAACTGGTTTTGTATTAAAGCAGCGTTTTAAAACTAAAAATTACATGAACTTGTATCTTCCTCCTTAAAATATTTAATTCGATGTTTTGCAGTAAATGAGCTCAAAAACAAACAAACAAATAAACAAAAAGCAAACAGTAAACAGCAAACAAACAAACAAACGAACAAAAAGCAAACAGTAAACAAACAAACAAATAAAAAGCAAACAGTAAACAAACAAACAAACCAACAAATAAAAAGCAAACAAACAGCAACAAACGAAAATACGTGAAAACAATCTAGCGAACTAGAAAATAGAAGGGATAAAAATCAATTCACCAGCTAACAAACTAATGAACGGCCAAACGAACGTAAACTTTGCACGTGAACCTACAATAAAACGTAAACCTGATTGCACGTATCCTTCTCCTTAGTTTCTAGCATCATACGTCTTGTTCACCTGCTTTCGATACTAGTAATTGATCCTGTGATGCTTCCAACACTTCCGTTTGGACTTCGGTCACTTGCAATGGACGAAGATCGACTACTTCTGCCACTGTGTAACCCGCCAGGCAGTTCACCCTTCAAGCCCGGTTTGCCTGATTTGATGAAGCCGGCGTTATTACCGACATCTTTGAAAACTGCTGGTCCAGGTTCTTGCACCAGTCGATGGTTTGGGCCAGTACCGACATCGGTCGGATACATTCCATCAGTTTGCCGACCAAACACGCTCTGTGCACGTGGTGGGTGATTGTTCATGGTGGCCAGGTTATCAAGATTAAAGACGTTACTATCACTGTTCCGCCGTCGGGAAGCTTAAAAAAACCCGAACAAAAAGGTTGGAATAGAAACCAAAACTACCTTAAAATTGTCGTATTTTTTTTTTTTTTTGAACCACTACCGATGGTTCAGTCACTGAAGGATCAAAAGCTTAATTCTAAGGTGAATTTAATGCATTAAAACGCGAATAAAAGTAACACCTCGACGTTAACAAATATGATGAAGGGTTTTAATGTTTGCTCATACATTCGAATTAGGAAAAAGATTATATTACTGAATCAACGTTGCGTACCAATACATATTACATCACACCAACGTCACGGAAAAACGCAGTTCAAACAATTCGCGACACAGGTCAACTAATATCCCTCATTTTCCACAGTGTCCATCTAAATCATGACGAACTCTATTACAAATCCTTTCAAAATGTCAATACACATGAAACGGCAATTGACAGTTTCATGATTTAAGATGTTCACAGACTGGCAAAAATTTCAAACTAATAGGAATCGACTTTGACCCATTCGAGCGCGAATCCTTGATCTACTTTCATCCAGTTAGAACTACCTCACTGTCACAAAACAATCAACAAGTCTGAGAACATGCCCAACAGAATTCACCCTGAAAGCAAATGTAGCTTAAATAAAGCAAAGAGCTCCACGTTGTCTTACCGAGTGTCTGGTTCCCAGGTGGCACACCCGGTAAAGTTCGCGCTTTTTTAGCACCAGGGGATAAGCGCCCAGAGGGAAGCGAACCGGTCGGTGATACTCGTCCGCTACTGGGAGCTTGTTCTTCTTGATAACCTCTCGAGGTGTGGTTACGTGATCGTGGACTGAAGGCTGCACGGTTTCAAAAAGGAACGTTTAATGATTGAATAAGGTTAGAACATTTTTACGTTGGTAATAAAAGGCTAGCGTCAGTACAATAGCTAAAAGGCATGGTTTTTCTAGGTGAGCGGTTGCTAACTTTTTAACACTACAGATTTAACATCCAAAGTAAGGATTTTGGTTGAATAGCATAGATAGACAGAAGTAAGTACTTCGTAAATTTATTGAAGTCAATTTTGGACCTGAAATTTCTGAGGAGAAAGAATCTCCCATTTTTAAAAACCGCCTTTCATGCGTAAATTAACATACTTTATGACCAAATCTTATCCCAATGTCATCATGACATCTTTAGGAATATTTAGGCTATTTTCAAGAATATTTTTGTGATATTTATAGAACATTCTGATCATCTTCCACAAGACATTTACGTAACCTTCGGTGACAACTCGTTAAATTTAGAAACTTTTATAACTTTACTTCAAATTCCGTCCCTTCTTTTACAATTAATGCCAGGGTTCTTCCCGCGTTTATTTTTAGAATCACACAAAACTCTCCCCTCGATCCTGAGGTGTCCCAATCTTCAACATTTACCACGTTTTCTCAATAAAAATGTGGTACTGCGCTGTACTGGTACAACGTTCCTAATGAAACTTTTTCCAGTCTTAGTTCTAATTGCGCACGGGATATCGGGAGTCAAGTCACGACCCTTCAAAGTTCTTTTACCTTGATCACATTGTGACAAATCCTGCGGAACCAAGCGGTCGTTATATTGCTTCCTGGGTGTCCCAGTCATAATCTGGTCCGGAGGACCGCGGCCATTGCTTACCGTTACCATGGCACCTACGGGTTGGGTAAAAAGGTTAAAGTGGTGAGTTATAGTACACAGCTGACACTCGGGTGTGCATGCATAGCAGAGAGAGGGAGAGGAAGTGAGAGAAAGTGAAAGAATGAGAGAATGGAAAGGTGGGTGACGGGGAAAAGGGATAGGATGAAAGAAGGTAAGGAGAAAAGAGGGGGTGAGAATGGGGGGTGGGAGAGAGAGGTGAAGGGAAAGGAATAACGTGGTAAAAGCGCACGATAGAGAGTTGTACAGAGAATGAGAGAGGGCTGGAGTACGGGCATCAGGAATAGTGCAAAAGAGAAGAGGAGTGAGAGAAAGAGGGTAATGGAAAAAAAGGAAGAGTGAAAAGGAGGACAGGGAGGAGAGTGGAAAAAGAGGGGGGAAGAACAAGAAATGGGAGAAGGAGAAAACGGAATGAGTGTTAAAGGGGCAGTGAGCATAAGGGTAGTAGATGAAGATAAAGAAGAAGAGAGGGGCAAAAGAGAATGGAAAAGAAAGACTACGGAAATGGAGGAAAATGAAAGTGACTGGGGATAAGGGTGAAATGTATAAAGGAGAAGCGGGAAAATGGTTAAGAGAAAGGGTGGGTGAGAGAGAGAGAGAGAGAGAGAGAGAGAGAGAGAGGTGAGAGAGAGGGAGAGGGAGAGGGAAGGAGGGGGAGGAAGGAGAGAGGGACGGTGGGAATTCACGGGTGCGGGAGAGGAATGTTTGCGACCAGAGGTTATCATCTGTGTGGAAGATATACGCTGTGATTTTTCATCTCACCTGCTGCAGTTCCGCCTTCATTTTGGAGGAAAGAACTGGAAGGACTGCCCAGTGGTGTTTGGGGACCCAGAGGACTGGAAGCATCATCATGGGCAGAGAGAGGATACCATATTGCACTGCCGTCGACATTTGCGTTTGCCATATCGATAAGTACCTTAGTTATAAGACAATAAAAAGCAAGGCTTGAGTTGAATACACTGACAGCAAATCTTTTTTAAAGCTTTTCTATAAAACAAATCAAGCATCGTCCTGAGTAAACTACTTTTGCAACAGAACAAGTGGACTTACCTCTCCAAGAAATTCACTTTCTCCAGATTTGTTGCAATCCCATACGGTAATCTCGATTGAACGGCCATGAAACTGCGACAAGAAGTAAGATACATAATAATTCGAAGAAAGACAAAGGAAGTCGCCGTGTAACGTGTAGTAAGTGTAACTGGCGACTAGATTCAATGTGATTTACATTGAAGGCGTAAGTAATATAGAATATTTGCTTTCTGACTTTGCAGGTTTTCAGCAGCGCGCTTAGCGAACCTCAAAGTTTGGCATCGCAATCGTAATTTAAAAGAAAACTTAAAATTTTGCATAAACGAAGAAAACAAACAGGAAAAGTTCCACATTTGAAGTCGCACCTTCAGGATACCGGTCGGCCGTTCTTCCTGTTGAGCTATCGAGTCCACAGGGATTGGAGGCGAGTTTTTATTTAAGTTAAGTGCACGAGATATTCTTGCGACAACTTAACGCGCATCCATGAGAGGATGTGCAGTGTTCCACATCCTCTTTATCCTCTTTTATCGTGTTCGATATCCTCATTTATACATTTTTCCCATTCTAGAACATTCCACCTTACCTTCTGAGGTCTACAAGGATAGACGAACGATTGGCCCCATCTCGGGGACGCTGTTTTCGTCACAGTCTTTGTTCGCCGTTTGCTCTGCATACTAAAGTCAGTGAAAGGAAAATATGAATGTCGGGCTCAGATGGACACAAGCAGTACAAACTTGAATGGTTCTACCAACACTACAACATATACAAAAACAATAATGAACAATTTTGACACTTAAATCCAGAACCAGCCGACAACATTAAGAAGTATAGGACGAAGCAAAATATTCAGAGTTATATTAATATTATTAAAATATTAAGAAAAATATTAAGAGTTATCCAAATACATATGTTCGGCTGGATGCCGCTCTCCTTAAACGTAGATTGACTTATGTATGGCTTAAGTCTCAAAGTATAAGACAAACCAAAATCCGAATAAAAACGACATCTTGAATAACCCAACATATAGGTTATAAACAAGAGTAAGGGTTGAAATGGTAAGATAATTTCTAAATGTTGAAATGTTAAAATTTCTCCCTCCCCCACTCAACGTTTAGTCTTGTTTATAACCTTCGGATTTTGCTTCGTCTTATACTTCAAGACTCAAGCCATACACAAGTCAATCTACGTTTAAGGAGAGCCGTATCCAGTTGAACATATGTATTTGGATAGCTCTTAATATTTTCCATATCGTGGACCAGAATTGCTACGTAACTCCAGCTAACACCAGACAAATTTACTCGTCAAAGGGTGACCCCTGGGATTGAAAGAGTTGAACAAGGTTTCCATAGGAAGTAAATGTGGGGATTCATCCTCCTATATCGCACCCTTTACTGTCGTACCTCTTACCGTCGTAGTGGGTCAATGCTATTACAGGCGCTTAAGTCAAGAAGGACGGCTTATTGGCATGTAATCTTTTCAACCCTGATTTAACTATTAAAATGCTACGAGCATGAACAATCTAACGAACGAACCCATGGGAAAAACGTATGGCGGTCTGAGGACCACCATGACATTTTCAAAGTCTCTCGGAAAAATATCCCACAAATTTGAAAATCTTGTTGGAAACCCTGCTCTGAAGTCAAAAGTGCCAACGGCAATAACACAGTTTGAGCAACGTCAATCGCCAAGTATTCTCGCTATGGATAATTAAAAAAATCAAAAACCTTACTTCAGTCTAATAGTGATATTACTTCTCGGAACGTTCAAAAGCAAGACCTCCTTAAACCAAGCGACCTACCTTCGATCAGGCAATAAGTAAACCTTGCTGTACGGATTCGGGAGCTGGTTGGTGTTTCCTCGCGTGGACAATCCCTCGGCTGTCACGATAGTTACGGTTAGGTTCGCTGCCTCTTGGTCGTAATAGAGTTTGACCTGAACAAAATTACAAACGACATTTGGCGGTAAAATGTGAACTGGGTGAGACGAAATGTAATAGTGACTGATGAAGGGAAAGTTGCAGACTGAAAAGCTTACCTGAATTTTGCCACTTATGATTCTGCGAGGTGCCTTCGGTAGGAAGAAAAAATTTAAGGTAGAGATGAGAAAGGGAAGAAGGAACGAGAAAAGAAGTGATGGGCGGGTTATAAAGGGGGTAGAGGGAAAGGGTAGGGTAGGGATAAGGGAAAGAAATGATATAAAAAGTAGGAACCTGACAACAAGGGGAGAAAAGAAGAGAAAAGCAGAGGAGAGGAGAGAGAAGGGAAGTAGTAGGAATGGAAATGAAAAGGAAAGAGAGAAAAGCTAATGATAGAAAAGCAAAGCAAAAGCAAACCGAGAAAATAAAGAGAAGTGAAGGGAAGAGAAGGGAAGTGAAAGGAAGAGAAGGGAAGCGAAAGGAAGAACAGAGATAGGAAGGAAAGTGAAAGGAAGGGGGGATAGGGAAGGGGAGGAAGAGAGAAGAGGAAGAATAGGGAAAGAGAGGGGTAGGGAAGGGGAGGGATAGGGAAGGATAGGGAAGAGGAAGGAAGGGGAGGGAAGGTGAGGTGAGGTGAGGGGATGGAAGGAAAAGGAAGGGGAAGGGGAAGGGCGGAAAGGGAAGAGAAGAGAATGGAAGGGTAGAAAAGATTAGGGAAGGAAAAGGAAGGGAAGAGGGGGATGTAAGCAAGAAAGAGCCAGAAGGATGAAAAGAAGAAATACGAGAAAGACCAAAATCATCTGTTCATTATAAAGAGCTTTATGCGCCTATCCCAATAATGGCCTTGAAAATTCAGAGTACTGTTGGAGCCAATAAACCTTCAGGCAATGCCTCTTCTCTTGAAGAATTATCTCCTTTTATATTTTTTTTTCACCTCTGCGTTTTGGTACAACTCAGTATGTACGGGAATAAATAGTAATTTATCAATGGCTACGGCAGTGTTGTTCTACTTACATTGTAATCATTTCTTAAGTCTTTAGGATTCCGAAGATGATCATCTCCGACCACTGAAAATTAGACAAACAGACCCAAAGTCAAGAACTAAAAAGATGCACGTCATCAGGCTAAGTCATACTGGTATGAAAAGAAACGTCACACGAACAGTTCAAAAGAAAGCTTGTAGTTTAAAACCACTGCTCAGTGATATCTCAATTTGTTTCGTTTGGTAAACAGTTGCGTTTACCAACGTACTTAGCTCACCATTTGATTGGTCATTCCAGTACGGTTTCGTGTTTTGAATATTTTGTCGATTTTTGTTATTGTTGTTGGGATGCATTTGCCCATCTGATTGAAGTCCTTTGAAAGGGACTTTGCTTCTACAAAGGGAAAATACAGGCAGGCTGATGAGCTAAATCATTATTAACATGAACAATAAAAACTAACTGCTCAACAGCTCAAGAAATGTCATCGATCGTCATCATTCTCGGCTGGCCGTCGTCTGCTACTACCTAGATTACCTACCAGGGTGCTTCCTAAACTTACTCGTGTCTGGAAACAACGAGGTGTAAATCAGGGCTTTCCTGTGAGCTAGAGATTGCTTCGAGTACATCTTCAAAAGTGCAGTCCACGAGAGACTGTTCGTTCCACTCCACGATTTCGTCCCCAGGCATCAAACCGGCATTAACGTCCGCAGGACTCCCTTCATCTACTGCGGTCACAAATGCACCGAGTTTCCCGTTCTCCGTCATCTTTCCTCCAACGACCTTCACGCCATATAATGCGTACGGGTCTAAAAATACAGAAAGGTCATCTGTCAATATGTATACGACCTAATAACACGAAGTCGATTAAAATTTTAAGGCTGTTTAGGGTGAAGTTTGTAAAAAAATACAATGGGTGGAAGATGGAATAACATCAAATGATTAGTGAGAGATTTCGTGGTCATTCTAAAGATCCACCAACATGCTCTTCAAAGTGGGCAGTTCGCCCTGGAAATCTAACAGCGAAACACCTCCCTATTGACATTCAGATTATTGCTTGCAATAAACGTAAAACAGTTATATTAAGCCGTTGTCCAGATCCACTTCATTAATAGGGAAAGTCTTGAATCCCTTACCGTTGTCTGAAAAAGAATTCTGCTGATCTCGTTTGAGTAAAACCACTCCGAGACACTTTCCGTCGTCGTCAGGTCGAGACCATCGAATGTATGAACCATCCTAAGAGTTAACAGCGGCATGAACAAACCAAGATTTCCAACAAATCACAGTAAGTGAAGCGTACAGAGTTACGAAGCACATCCCGTGTCAATGTTGCATGAAGTGATAAAACCCTAGATCTATGTTAAATATGTTTTTCTCTCTCTCTGCGATATGATGTGATGGAGAAACAAAGCAGTGAGAACTCATGGAGATTTTATAGCAAATTCTAAATATTACCGCACGGATTAGTATTTCTATTGACTCTTAATTCTATTGATGTTTTCCTACAAGGATGTACTTTACTATCTTACTCCGGGTAAACACCAGACGATCTTACTTGTCAAAGAGAGAGACCTCCAGTAAGGAAAGATAATAATACGTCACTGTTATCCTTATTATATTGTCGAGAATGTTACTAACGACTAAAACACTTCAGAAAACAGTCCATTCAGAGTGGAGTGGCATATTTTTGTATGTCACCCTCGCGAATGGCACGTATTTCCCTCGTATATACGACCCATTATTATAATCATTATTATTATTATTATAATTTGATTGAATTAATAGATTTCACACTACCTCACTTGTTCTCTACACTAGTTAGTGAGAAATTACTCTTACCACTCGAAAGTAAAATGCATATGCTCTGGCCATCGCGAGTAATATTCTCCATATATATATATATATATATATATATATATATATATATTGCACACTTCATAGCTAACACTTGCGATATAATCTACACAAAATTGTTAACTCACTTGAGGTTGCCTTTGTCCATCTCTTCCCCTATTACCACCACCATTCCCCAGTAATCCAACAGGTCTATACTCATCATGGCCATCACGAAAACTGACACTCTTCTTATTACTGCTTCTCGCGCCGCTCACGCGAGATTCCTGCGGTTCTTCGTAGTCCTCGTAATCGCTTCCTGGCGGGCTTTCCACGTCATCATCCGACAGCGATGGACGACGTTTGATGATGTGGGGCCTGGCACCAGTACCGGGACCACCCGGTCTCGCGTAACCATTCTGGTTTGCTCTTGGGGACGGTCTTGGGGACGCTCCGGGGAATCTTCGTGGACGTTGGGACGGTCGGGGACTCCTTGGAGAAAAAGCTCCACGGTCATATTGGTCGAACGAGCTGGATTTTTCCAGTGAGCTTCGTGCTCTAACTGGACTCTGATCTTGGAAAGAGTTACTTCTCGATAGTTGTCTGCCTTCCCTATTGTACAACAGACCTTCGATAGTTTCCGCAAGAGTGGGTTCCTCTGGGCTCTTACTAGGATTAAACCATCCGCCAGTTTTCAGCAGCAGTTCCTGCTTCTTCTTGCATATCAGGCAAACCCACGATGACTTGTAAGAGAAAGAAACAAAATATTAGTCTTTCATGAGAAGATTTCCTTGTGCGTACCTTTCTGTTGGGCAACGACACGTTAAGTTGCGTCACGTGGAGTTTCGTATAGTCTAATTCCAGTAAGTCACAAACACATAACTCAACTTCCATTTCGTCAAGTGTAACTCGTATTCCGTCAAGTAATGTTACGTACATTTCCACTTCATTTGACGACGCCAGGTCTCGTCCCATTCCTTCGGTTAGCCCACGGGGGGCGAAACGTTACACTACGGACGATCCGTGACATCATGCATAGCTTTCTCCAAAACAATTTCTGTTCCAAGAAAAGGTGCCCCGAGCCTCATTCACACGATATGAATGTCTTACACGATTCTTCGTTGTGATGTATATGACTGAGGAGTAAGCCTCATCAGGACACATTGCTACCTAAACGAGCCAATCGTAAGCAGGAACTGTGTCCTTGAGATAATATTGCATACGCAAGCACGAACAATTGCGTGAAGTGTCCAGCTCGTTGCCTACACTGCCCACGAATCCAAAGAACTCCCAAGCGCGGGAGGTATCCTGGGATATGCTAAGGCTAGGGGCGATGCCAGATGTCACAGGTACGCGTAGTATCCTCAGAGTTGGCTACACAGGAGAATTTCAGCCCAGGTTTACGTTATCGTCATGTGATCGAGAAAAAATTCTAATGAGATTTCTTCGCACGCCGCCCGAGTTGTAATTACCCCGTGTGTGCATGCCCAACAAGGTTTTTCTGTCATTCTGCCTGTTTACCACGCGAAGGTTTGGGTACTAGTGCACGGGGTATGTGATCCAGGAGGGCTCTTCTTGTTCGACAAGTAATCTGCCCATGAAATATTCCAAATGCAAAATTTTGTATTTCTCTTCAGTAATTTTTAATGAATGGAAGTCATTTATGGACGTGTGATCTTTTGTATCATGATGAACTGGTTAACTTTTAAATATTTAGCATGTTGTAAATCCACTTTGTTTTTGGCCCGTTGGTCTTACGTTACCGTGTCTCTCTAGTTAACATTACATTCTGCATAACTTGCTTTAGGTTAAATTTAACTTCTTTATTCCGATTCTTTATAAACTTATTTTTTTAAATAATTATGGCTCGATAGTCCAGTTATGTATGAAAAAGATTTTGCGATAAAAATCTTTACCATGACGACCTTCAACCCTAATTATTGCAATGGTTTTCTCCACTAAAAGTTTTGCGCTCTCGATATCTCTCCCTTTCCAATTTTTTTTTTACCAGAAAAATGAGGATTTTGTGTAAACCATATCACTCTCGGTAAATGGAATAACGACTTCTCTGATCAAGTGCTGAGGATATAAAACTTTTTCATAAGCAAAAGCCCAACTCAACAACCGTTTTGGTGTCAAAGGTCAATACTGTAAAGCTTTTTTATGGCAAAAACTTTGTTTTCATTAAGAGGTAAACTAACAATCCATCTTAAATTTGAACTATATTTGGATGAGGTTTAACATGCTTTTCATTTTTCTTGTTGTCCACAGATTTAACGAGTTGGCTGTTTCGTCCTAACTTTAGTATTTATATTTTTATCGAACCTTAAACTTACTCATACGTTTAATGTTCAGCCTACGTCTTTTATAAATTAAGTTTTCTTCCGTTTAATTTCGTATAAATTTAGTTTCAAAGTGTGTTCAGCTATTTAATCTTTATAAGCGAAATTAGAACTTCGATAATTTCTTTGTTCATTAAATTGGGTTCTATATCTCTTCGAAGGTTTTCGGCAACATTGCGCCTGTTTTAAGTTTTAATTTATATCTATTTTTGAATCCTATTTAAATGCAGAGTCAATTTACTTAAACTTTTAACAGTAGTTTTATCCACGAAATAATGGTTTTAAAGACGTTCAGAGCTATGGATGAACGACATATGGCGTTGAAGTTTTTAATGCATGACAAAATTAACCACGTCAAACGACTCTGCATTTACAAACCTCTGGGCCCAAGGCCAGCTGTTTAAAATCTTGAAAGAGCGACGACAGAAATCCCTGCGGTTAAAGAAATTATCAGAGTAGCATCAAGTAAATGAATGTTAATCTAAGTACAGTACAACAGGAATTTCAATTTTATGAATGACCTGTGATTTAACTTTCTTTTTGTTCCCACAATTAAAATTAGTTAAACGTGGACATTAAAAACTTTCTCAATCAAATTAGGGAGGTTCTTCTACGATAAATCGACATTCTTCGTTCTGGGTATCTTTGTAGATAATTAAAGGTTACAATAGTTTACTTTATCGGTATCTTAATAATGGATGAAAAACATTTTTACTCATGTTTGGATGGAACACTACATTTTAATGCTTTACTGTAACTATTGTTATATTACGATACAGCAAATAAATTGTACAGTTCTCATTTCATTCTGATGAAAAATGGGTTCTCTATTCACGTTACTCGAGATAACTTGGGATTTTGGCATCAGTTCTGTTGTTGGTTACAAACAGTGTATTCTAGTTCATGAAGCTTATCACTCAAAGTTTACTGTTGTCGACAACTGTTGCTCAATGAATGTTGGAGGATGTCCTAAATTGTTGAAGCAAAAGTTAGCTAACTGGTCTCGGTTAAAGTTACATTAAAGTTACATAAAGTTACATTATTTAAATCTAATTTATTGAATGGTATACAGAACATGTTTCATCCTAGAGCTGTTCATCAAAGTAATATCATTTTCCTGACTACTCAAGCTGGTTCATTTTACTTTTTGATTGCTGTACCGCCAGATCTCTTCATACTGTGTTATACCGGCCGTCTAGTCTCTCGTTAACGCTAACTTTGCTCCTTTAATTTTTAATGCTTCTGCGCAATATGCTTAGGCAAATGCGGCCAAAACTATGAAGGAGTTAATTTAATTTTCTGATTTCTCTTAAATAACCATTTTGCCGAGTTACTGCATCAAAACGACAATATAATTAATTTCATCAATCGAGGTTTCGCAGTAATTAAATGTACTTAGTCTTTGCACCTGCCAATTATCCATTTTACTTAAAAGGGTAATCATGGATAACTGCTTGAGAAAACAACTGTTCCAGGCAAGTTTACAAATCAAAAAGCAAGCAACCATGGCGAAGAACTCTGTACTCAAACATAAAGTCAACAAACGCCAAAGCCTCATATTGAACTATGGTGTCTGAAAAATATAAATCTTCGTTTGGGTTCAGTTAAAGGATATTCGTATATGAAGGGCAGTGGTTTAGCTGAGAAGTGATTAGAATCTGAGAAAGTAATTTAACTAATTTTATAAAAACACAAAAACTTGTCACCGCATACACTCCGCAAAATACGCACCAGCAACAATAAATGTTTGAAATTTTGTGCTTTCATAAACTCTTTGTAGTTTGAAGATCTGGTCAAGCTATCAAAACAATTACCAGCAATGGCATAAATGGTCCTATGCAGTTTGGGTAACTTTTGTAACTTTTCTCCTGAGTATTTGGTTGTCAAACGGGCCAAACAAATTCTCGACAGTCGACACTTATAAAGTCCGAACTGTATGAAAAAAATGTTTCTTCTGTTTCTCTCAAAGTTTCTACCACTTTATTAAGTCTTGTTTGTCAATGCACAACTCAGATATACCACTGCACCATGTCATTATCATTGTACACAAAATAAATGCCCAATTTTAGAGAAAATGGATGAGCCTAAAAACTTTGAGCTACTGCAAACTGCCTGCAAATGGTAGAGTAACGTTATCTTCAAAGGAGGATCTAAGTGTTTGAAAGGTAGGCATAAAATCTGTTTCAACTTTTGTCCTCAGAAAAACAAACAAAAAAATTGCACGGTTAGGTTGAAAGCTTCATACAGCCTATAAACCGAACAATTTTGCCATGCCATTCAAGGCTTTGCCACATGGCTTGGCATGGCTGCAATTCAACTTACCGAGATAAAGTGAGTTGTGCCTTGCCAACATTCGCACTACTTTGTTTCTTAAAGAACACAGGTTTAGCATCCTATCATGCCCTTTTCAGGGACTACTGTACATGTTGAGAGAATGACAGTAGGGCCATTTAGGGAAGAATATAATCATATAAAGAGCTGGATGGAATAGATTGAGATGGTTTTTTAGCTCAATGGCCACTTTGACAAGTAGCATTACCTGGTTTAACCCAGAGTAAAATTTTCTGCTACCAAGCAGAGTTGAATTATAAAGGGCCATTAAGGTATGGTAAGATTGGACTACCTAAAAGAAGAAATTGGTCAACATTTGTTTATGCTTGTTGCTCCTCAACCCAAATCAAGGCACGATTCACTTGGCTGGAAACCTTTGTTTCCTAATGTGTGGGCAAAAGTAAGAGAAATGTAACTGGCCAAATACATTACCTAGGGAATGTAAATTGCATGGCAACAAGTATAAACAAACATAAACCAATTATGTCCATTGCCTGGACATCTTTGCTTTGACGACTAAAATCCACTGACATTACCAGGAGATGATTTTTAAAACACAATCTACATAGGAATGAGTTAATTCTTATACTTTTAACACATCCTGCCAGGTTGGGCTTGCTTCAGCATACAAAGTCATCTGGCTTACCTATACTTAAATTTTTAAAGGCATCCAGGGATGAATAAGTCAATTTAGATGCTTTTTAAACACTCCTGCCTTGAGGCTCTTGCTTTGATGAGTAAAAATAATTATCTGATGTTAGTAAGAGTAAAATTATCAAAGACACCTAGCTGGAATGGCTTGAGATGGGTTTTTTTAACTCACTGCTTCTGGATAGGCATCTTTATGACTGCAAAAATCATCTATAGTGTTGTGAAACTATCTGCCATAAGTAAGAGTAATCTAAAATGCTGTCAGGAAAGAATGACTTAATTGCAGTAACTGGCTAAGGTTAATAGGAAAATCAAGTGCCAATGTTTGTAGAAATTGTTCTTCCTCTGAGAAAAAAGTATGAGTTAAATCACCCATCTTAACACTGTCTTGCTAAAAGAATTTGTTCAGGATACTCCTTCAATCCTCAAAAAGGTACTGAACCAATCTTTTCATCAGGCCTCCATCATTAAATGTGAACTGAACTAATATTTCCTACATAATCATCGAATACTACAAGGCTACAGTAATTATGCACCCACAGCACATCTACTGATGTAGAACTGTGTTATCAGTCAGCAATCTCCACAGTAAAATATGCATATATGTATATTTACAAATGCAAGTAAAAAAGTACATATTTACCAGGTGTCTATACATGTTCAGTTTATATCTTAGTTTAAAAAAAGAATTGGTACCAAATACAGTACTCCACATAACCTAACATCATGATGAATGTTAAAATGAAAATACAGCTGTTTATAAGCCATATGGTTTTGAACAAATTTAGATGTCTTGTTCAGATACACACGCCTCCGATGAAATGTGACATTTTCTCATACGAAAAAGTCACTCTGTATTTGAATGGAAAACGTAGATGTACTATGGAGTAGAAACAAACATAGTATGACTTTTTTTGATGAATGTAATCCTAAATTTTTCATTTTTTCTTTTATTTTTGAAATTGTTAATTACATCACAGGAATAATTCATGAAAAGCAACAGCACATCAATATCTGAGCAGCTTAAATTTAAGCAAGCCTGTACATCCATGTTGTAAAACATCTTAAGAGTTTGTAACCTCAGAGCTTAATGGAATTTTGTTGATGCATCCATTAATGTTACGGCTGTGGGAAGAGTTTTTATTTCTTAATTGATGACAAACACCAGGTCATTATTATATGATGGTCTATTACTCGCCAACAGCCAATTTCTCTTGTGGGTATATTTTGTGCAAATTACTTTTCAGGAATGTCTGTTCCTAAAGCCCTGAGGCACCAAAAGTGATTGGTAACTGAAAGAATCAATGTAGAAGAATACACACAGCTTAAAATGAGTGTTTAAACCAGTTTGACAGCCTTGATAATGCTGCTTTCATAGACCAATGCCATGACAACAAGCAAATATAGTGCTGTTCATTGTCAGCTTCCTGTTGCATACACAACTTCATTGTCTTGGCCAATATTACTCTATATTCTTCCACTGAGCTCGATTCAGTATGCTAGCTGTACGAAAGGGCATTGAACTTCATTCATCTCTGCTATTAATATGTAGATTCTTCAAGCTGTTTCATTGTCGTGCAGAAAGGTTAGCTTTCATTACAGCCAAATTTGCATATTCTTTAAATTTCTTTAGAGGTCACCCTTTTGATTACTAACAACTTAAAACACTGCAAGTAACACCAAGTAAGTCAGAATACTTCAACTCTAGACATCCCTCAACACGCTTCTGTGGATGTCCCTGAGTACTTTCCTATTTCATTTGATTTTCTCGACAATTTGTTCAAACTGGCATAAGAACTCTTCCCGAACACAGTGAACCCAGTTAAATATTTATACCAAGGAAGGACATTAAAATATTGTCTATCCTCCGAAACATGATCATAAAAAGTTATTAGAAAATACTCAGGCAACTCGTGGACTCGCCTGTCATTACACTAACGGGTTTTCAGCCGATAAATAGGTCATGTTTCACTTGTGTGACAGGTCTCAGAAAGAATAAACATAAAGATTAGACTGTGGTACATACACAGTAATTCATTGACGCCTTTACGCGTTATAGCGCTTGTTGGCATAACGCAAACGCGTTCAAGAATCAGAGGAAAAATCCACATTGTCGGTGTGAGTTGTTTATAATGTCCAAACCTTCACTACAAACGATTCTAGAATTTTTCAAAAATAAAATGGTTTGTCGAAGTCTGGATAAGGGAAATTTACTTTGGCGTTCAATTGACTGGGAGGCGTTCGGCTGCAGCAGACTCACAAATTCAGAGTAAATTTTCGAAGGGCCTCTTCTACTATCGGTGTAAATTTAATCGTGTACTTAACCTTGTGTTGAAAACCTTACCTGTTTCTTCGACGGAAACGAGACGTTATCGCCGCATCTGCTGCACACACGACGCTTGCAGTACTTGCACGACTTGCCGACACCGTCGCTAAATTTGGTTTTATGGCAAAATTCGCAAACGTTTGAGTCCGTTTGACTGGCCTCGTTCGATCGAGAATCTTTGCTTTTCAACTCGAGTTTATTTTGGTACGTTTCCACCTCCCGGGTTAGCAGTCTGAAAGAATTATGAACAAACTTTATAAATAAAAAGGTCGAACTTCAAAGCGAACCACACGTCGGAAAAGAGAAGCAATGAACCGTTCAATCCAGACACAACATAGAGTAAGTTTTCCTCCGGGCAGGTAAATTTTGGCTATGCTCGACTGCTTTCAGCTACAAAGAACGTACTTTGGATAAGGGCCCCCTTACGGATCAAAAACGTCGTCACACGCGGTGTTGACAGGAGATTGTTGCTTACCTTTGCAGTTTCAATGTCTCTGCATCACATGCCTTTTGTCGATCAATAACCGATTGAATTCTGTTTCTTTCTTCCTCGGTTAAATTAGTAAGATCCGGCAACGGAGCAGGACTTGGATACGTCGTTGACATTGCAGCTTTGCGTGGTAAAAGTTGACAGCTTTACGATACTAGACTGTAATTTCTCAAGAAGACGCTTGTTTCACTTTTCCAACTTCACTTGCCCCTGAAATGGCATCATTTCGTTCCCAGAACTTCCCTCCGTGTACATTTCGTTTTTCTAGAATCGACTGCAATTAATTCCATGGTAAATTTGACACTTGATCAAGCGAAAGCGGCGTGGTCAAAAAGACATTTTAAGCCACAACAGTTCCAATGGATGCCTTTTTTTATTTAAACTTTCTATCATAAATAATTCCAAAACAAGCACATGTTCGGCAGTTCGGTCGGAGAATAACACACGAATCGGAAAATCTCGCTACCGATTCGGGAAAAAATCGTACTAACAAGAAGTGTAAACAGAAATGGACAGTCACGCTTCTCGGTAAATTTAACTTTATCTGGCATTGTCTTTTAATAGGACGTTGTTGTCATAATTATCCCAGAGGAAACTGATTTTTTAACTCTTCGAGACTACGTTGGAACCGTTTATAACCTGTTTTTTTGGTTTGTTTTTTTTTTTTTTAAACGTAGAAAGCAAATGATTGTCCATTGATTGCAATTAAAAATAGACTGCATGTCGTCAGCTCTGCACGAAAACCAACAACCTGCTGGCTCTTTATCACTGTCAAAACTTTGACAAACGGTAGTCAAATTTAGACGATAAAAACGTGGGCGTTGCCGTAAACAGGAGTAACAATTTCAAAAATAAAGAACGTAATTGTTACACAAAAACATGACAAATTTCCAAGAAACCCTTTTATTCCCCCCAAACAAATCCCGACTTTCAGACCCCGTTCACACGATACCGGTACGAAACTGCACCGGTATCAAAATATCACGGTACGAACCTGTTCACACTATTACGGTTTCACATAACGGTTTCAAATCGTTACGGTTAGCATTACGGTTTCATGCTTTTTCATACCGGTACCGTGTGAACGCAAGGCCTAACCGTAATAATTTCGTTACGGTTTCATTTCGTACCGGTATCGTGTGAACGGGGTCTCAGAAACGAACGCTACCAACAAAATAATGAAGTCTTCATACTGAAGTTACAGCATTTTATAATTTATTTTGGTTCAACAGTAACTTTACATAATTTGTACTAAATATGTCTTGTAAGGAAAAATATGCGAAATTGCAGGTCATTGACTATTTTCTAATATTTGTGTAAAGCCTGGTTCACAACAAAGCCTGGTTTCCATTAAATCGTTAGAATCGCAATCGCAATCGCAATCGCAAACATCGCAATAATCCTATATTTGCGATTTAGTCGCTTGAGTCGCAAGGGTCGCGACGACTGCTACCACACGATTTTTACGATTCTTGCGACTTAATGGAAACCAGGCTTAGACCCCGTTCACACGATACCAGTACGAAACTGCACCGGTATCAAAATATCACGGTACGAACCTGTTCACACGATACCGGTAGAGGTACAGTTTCATTACGGTTTCAAATCGTTACGGTTAGCATTACGGTTTCATGCTTTTTCATACCGGTACTGTGTGAACGCAAGGCCTAACCGTAATAATTTCGTTACGGTTTCATTTCGTACCGGTATCGTGTGAACGGGGTCCTAAGCGACATAACGTCATAACGACTGGGTCACGCAAAAGCGAATTGGACTCAGTTCTTGTAAATATGTTCACAGAGTGAAGAAGATAACATAACGACGTAATAAAAGCATAATGACGAAGGAATAACGACATAAGGAAAAAATTGATCTTTTCTTTGTCATTATGTTGATGTTCATATGTCGTTAGGTCGCTAGTTTGAACCAGACTTAAGGTGACGAGTTTCTTGAGGCATTGTTCGATCCTGAAATATCCTCAGTCTTGCGCTGGGAACACTGTTATTAATTACTTCTGAATCTTATTTTCGAAAGCCTTCTTCTCAACATCAAGTTGTTTTGAGGATATTTAGTACTTTGGTGTTGCGTAGTTGGAAAGATATATCTACAAAGGGAGAAAGAGCGAAATGTCATCCGTGCAATGGTTTCGATAAGCAAAATCAAGAACAGTAAGGTAAACGTTGTGAGCTCAGGAAGACTTATTTTCTCTCTGCATGCGTAGACCGAGTCGTCTTTTCTCTTGAATTGTGTTTGTGTTTGTTCTTGTGTCTGCGGTCGTTACAGAGGTTGAATAAAGTATGAATTAATGCTCTCGGATGAGTTTAAGTTTGTCCTAATTACTATCAGCTGTGCTAGCTCTAATGTTTACTCAATTGTCTGTGGCAGTTATTATGACATTTCTCTTTCGCGTTTCCCAGAATATGTGAAATATCTTATGCCTAAGCCTCGCATTAGTCTTCTAGAAGCTTTGAATAAAAAAAAATACAGTGAAATTCTCAATATTGACGAGAGAGAGTAGACGTTCTCCGACCAGAAATAAATTTCCATTTTGGCTTTCGACTGTCATTCTTCAATCTTCAACGGGAGGAACGAGACTGTAGACAGGCAGTCGAAAGATCAAATAAAAATTTATTTCTGCTCAGAACTCTCTCCTCAATCATCCACAAGTCTGACCCCGCGTCTTCTATTATTCTTTGAAATTCTCCTTTGTAAATTTTTAAAGTCTATCCATACTAAACTAGATCTAAAACATTGCTTAGACTATATAGATACATGTTCATTGACAATTGTTTCAATTCATCTATCATTTTATGACTACATAAGAAAATAAACACGGAATGAAACGTGCAGTATTGTGTGGCGTTTAAGACAAAAACACAACTTCCTTTTGTGTTGTGAATTGAAGCATCGATTAAGAGGGAACTAGAAAACAAGTCTTACGTTAGTGGCAAAGTAAAACTGCCAATTTCCTCGTAAAAGCGGTAACTGACAAACACGTCAAGTGCTAACATATTTCAACGTTTGCATTTGCCGTAAACGCGACGTTTAACCAGTCATTTTACTCTGGCTAACACTGGACGATTTTACTAGCCAACGGGAGACTTTTGAGGGTTAAAGTGAGTTAATTTGTTTGATGTAAGCTTTCTTAAATGATAATGTACAATTACAGGGGGTGCTTGTGGAACAGTGGTAGTGCGCGTGTCTCTCACCACTGTGGCTAGGGCTACTTACCTAATAGGTTACTTACCAAAACCGTGGTAACTACGTTGGTCATTAACCGTGGCGCGAAGAATCTTCTTAGTTCGTTATCACAGAGGTTTCATGTAGAATGGGGGAGCTGGTGGCATAGTGGTAGCGCACGTGTCTCTCACCACTGTGACTAGGGTTCGAGTCCGGCTCCGCACAGTTATCCGATTAAAGTTACCTTGGTCACATGTGAGAAGAGTGTTGTCCAGTTTGACTCTACCAAACATCGCAGGTTTTCTCCGAGTACTCTGGTTTCCTCCTGCAGTAACCCTAGACCTATAAGGGGTGGCCCTTACTGGACCTCTAGGGAGAACAACTTATGTAGCTGATAGAATTGTCCAGTATAAATGAAAGCAATTTATTCACTTGCACCTTTACAGTAGCCTGCGGTGCAGACTCTTGTGCAGGAACTACAAAAGTGTTTGCACTGCAGGCTACTTTACAGACGATCGGTCAGCGTTCGTCGACCACAAATCCTTCTGGGGTTAGCTTTGTTTTCCGAGAATTTGAGCTAGACGAACGTCTGATGACCGTTCGTTGTCACTCAAAGCTCGCACATGAACGACATTTGTTTCGTCACTGTTGACTTACCTTGAAGAAAGGTGACAACATGAGAATCTCTTTCGTTTTTCTTGCCTTTGAAAATTACTACCATGGTTACACGCATGTCAGCTTTGACTAAATAATACGTGATCTGTGCCCTTTCGTCGTAAAAATATGCGATCTTCTCCTGACACAAATAGTCTTCACGATCCTGAATCAGAGAAACAATGCTTGGCCAAAGCTTCGTGGGACATTTCTGTAAACAAGGATCAAGGATCAAAGATATGGGTAAAAAAAAAATAAATATTAATCCACAGAAAGTTCACCGCCACCCTATCTGTTCGTAACGTAACCGAACTTAAAACTGACAATAGGATAAATTTCATAACAATTTTTTGCGGCATTGGCGGGGAGTGGACATCAGAAATGATGAAACTGAAAGAGTGGAATACTACGGAAAAGACAATAACCTAAATATTGCATTCAAGCAAACAACCAGCTGCCGACAAATGTGAACGAAAATCGAGGGTTGATCACAAATGATATGCATTTATCCTTGAGCTAATGTACCAACCGCAGACTTACAGATTACTTCACGGTGGAAACCCGAGGTCCTACAAACTCCGGACGGTACTTACATCGGGGTAACTAAATATGGCAGGATAAGAGTGAATCCCTGTCGGAGGCTCGACCTTCACGTGAGGTAGGTGGTAACCAGGACCTTTGTAGGTATCCCCTAAGCCACGTGTGTCCAATGTAAGGCAGACGTAAGAAGCATCGTGACGACGTTGAAAGGTGGATATTCTGAAAGAGAATAAACAAGAGGTGGGTGGGTAAGGAAGAGATCACGTTTGAGTGCAACCTGGGTTGAAAGGAAAAGTAACAGGGTTTCGGAAAGCGGGTGGGTTAGAAAGAGAGGATCGGGGAAAAGGACTAAGTGTGGGGAAAGCACGATTGGTCGCGAAAAAAGCGAGGGTGAGAGAAAGTGGATTGGGTGAAAAAGTAAGGTGTGCGTGTGTGGGAAGGAGGTAGACGGGTTGGTGAATAGGGGTTGGCATGGATAAGGTCGGCGAAAAAGTTGTGGAAAAATGTCTAAAGTCCAGTGGAAAAGAAAGTTAAGAGAAAGGGAACAGTTGAGAAACAAGGATTGTTGAGGGAAGGCAGCTGGCTGAAGGTCAAGGTGGTGGGTAGGAGAAATGTGGAGGGTGGGTGGAGAAATGAGATGTGAAACAAACAAGAGGGGGATGGGAGAGAGAAAGGAGGGGTGGAAGAGGGAAAGGTAATGGGTGAAACCAAAAAGTGGTAGGGATGTGTAGGATGTGAGGAAGGAGCATGGGTAAGGGGAAGAGCATCGGTAGAAATGGGCAGGTATAACAGTGTGAGTAAATGAAAAGAAAATGGGTGGAAGAGAAGTACTGCTGGAAGAGAGTGATATGGAAAACTGAGGCTGGGAGGGTGGTCAGGGGTAAGAGCAAAAACAGAGGGGAGGTAGGAAAAGGGGAAGTAGGAAAAGGGGAAATAGGAAAAGGGGAAATAGGAAAAGGGGAAGTAGGAAAAGGGGAAGTAGGAAAAGGGGAAGTAGGAAAAGATGAGTTGGGAAAAGGGGAAGGAAGACAACAGGATGGGAAAAGAAAGGGAGACAAAATGGTGGGAGATATGATAGGAAATGAGCTAGAAGACATAAAGAAGGGAGAAGTGCTATAAAGAAAAGATGAAGGCAGTAATGGGTAGTGGCCTGGTACTGTGTAAATGCTAATGTTTCTTACTTGTTAACATAATCAATACTTGCTTTGGCAGTAAGGGCTTTCATTTCTGATGGTGATGATGCTTGTTCACTTAATGTTGAATGAAAATATAGTGAAAACTATGAAATACAAAAAGAAAAAGATGAACTATTAACTGCTAATCACCAGTATTTCCAGTATTATAAAGACAGTGAATCCAACCTTAGAGACAAGTGAGGCATGAAATCTAGCAAGCCACTGAAAGAGTAAAGGTACTTCAATCTGCTTCTTGGACCCTCCACCAAACATTCTCAACTCAAAACCTTTCTTGACTGACAAAGAACCTGTAAAAGACTTAAAACAATAAATGTACAAAAAAATCAGATTCCTAGACTGTTCGTAAAAGACAAACTACTTCAAAAGTTAGAAAAGCTGTAGCTGCATTACCACTAAGAAAACCAGCCTGTCAATGGCATAACAATAGTAGGTTTTGAATCCTCAAATTCCCTAGTGCTAACATATTTGGGCTGTCAGCTGCTTATTCACAGTTTGAGCCCTTACACAAGACACAAAAACCTTTGTAATTGTTTCAAATGGAAGAACTGAAAGTCTGGAGAAAAATTAAATGTGAAAGAAATCTTACATCCTTGACGGAAGATACAGGAAGAACTTTGTTCCATGAAAACAGTTTCACTTTACATTCATGAAGGAGAAACAGAGATGGCATGAACTTCCATTCAGCCAAGTCACACTGGGCTTGAAGAATTTGGTAAAGTACATCCATCTCATAACTAAGCAAAGAAAGATTGGTCACCAATTAACAGTAAGAAGAAATTTACAACAGTTCTCAATAATCTTCTTAATACACACACTCTCAAGCTACTTTCTCAGAAAAACTTTCTGAAGAAGATTATAAGAAGATTGTAATTACCAAGCTACCACAATTACATCATTAATTAGTTCTCAATAAGCCCAAAGTATCATCATAATATCTAAGTCCTGACCTATAATTGTTGTTAAGTACTGTTTGTTCTGATATACACCACTTACTACAAGGTAAGAGTTTTTTAATAAGTATTGCATCATTTGGATGCAAATACTGAATAGGTATTGTATTGTACTCTTAATTGTTAACTGTTAACACTGGGGTGAGGAATTATATACACAGGTCATATTGGGTAGATTGGTCCAACAGGAGGTTTTGTTTTCTGGTTTATGGTATTAACTGCATTATTGCACTGCAAATCTGCTCAGTGATATTGGTGTTCTCAGTGATACTTCCTAAAACAATGTTTCAAATACACTCTCATCGTACCTGAATGAAGACTTGATTGGATCTAAAATTGGATGATGAAACAATTTTGCATATCTATAGCAAAAAAGAAACCACAAAGTCATGTATCAAATAGGTTTTTATAAGACTGCAAAGTTTGCTACAATCCTTTCACTCAATGGAGGAAAATGCAATATTGTTGCTGATACGAGCTCACACTGTGGCATACAACCTGTCCTGTATTCAGCAAAACATTGACAAATGGCAGGTGAAATAAACACTGATGACAACATCTAGAAGTACAATTAATAACATGAAGTCCGAATGTGCACAACATTAGCAGTAAACACCTAATCCTATATGGACACTGTTCTACAGTAATAGTAAAATGTTCTCATCCTTACTGATTCCTAATTGTTTCCACTGTTCTGACTGACTCAACATAATTTGTTCCTTGGTTATTGACATTAAGACTTGTTCCTGAGGCAGCCAAATTTTCATAGCTTACATCAAGTCAAGGTTTCTAGCCACATTTGAAGCATGAAAAGAAATTTACTAAATTTTTCAAATAGAACTGGTATTCTTGCCAAAAATTCTGACTGGTTACCAATGAAAATACCAGTGAAAAAGGATACAACTTCATACAGTCTTGTCTGGCCTGCACAAACTGATTAAGGTGGCGACATAATTCTGCAACCAAGCCATAACTAATCAGTTCCGGCAAAAGTACTGTTCCAGGTTTGCCAGAACAGACTTCACACAGTTTCTCCAACTCTTTCTCAAGTGTTTGGTAATATGAAGTTAATGACTGAAAAGTTGGAAATATTTCAATTGTTACTTACTGTTAATGGCTACCACCACCACCCCTCAGCACAATACACTGAAAAATCAGAAGCACTGGTAAATTTATATTTAGTCAATACTAACATCCTTCCTGAATCGCTTTTTGGCAACAAAGGATAATGATGAGTAGGTTTTTTCAGCAACTGCCAGGTGAATTAAACTGCTAATTAGACTGAACCATGGAGACACTACAGCCAAGGAGCCTTTCTTTGAATTGCTTTCCTTCTCCTTGAAAAATAAAGATGAAAAGGCCAATAAGACAGGGTAGATTGTACAAGGATATAGGTTACAAAGTTCACATTTTGTGCAAATACTCTTCACTTACAGCAAGTTCTTTGGCTTTATCAAATCCGAATTGACTAAGAACCAAAAAGTAGGTCTCTAGAAATGCCTGTTCACTGCTGATTGAAACAACAGGAGAACTACACCTTAAGGAAGATTCCAATTCTATATGAGAATTTAAATAAAACATGTAAAGGCACAGTTACATTATGCAATTTGTCTTGCAAAAACTAAATCTGTTGTACTGGAGTTGCATGATAATGGGGTGTCACACTAGGCAATACTCAGTCCAACTTATTTTGGAATGGCAACTGATGAGGTCTAAGAATGAACCAGTCATTTTCATTGGTTGATCACCATTGTCATTGCAATGTAAGTTTTATGAAAGGTGTTACCCTGTGCAAAGCCTCAAAAATTTGTTGTAGCATTGTTATAATTTTTGCAAAAGGTAGAAAACCTAGTTCAACTTTGTACAATGCTAATAGAAATGAAAATGTTACCAGAATTATTGATTGCAGACAATGTTACATGATGCAATTTCTGTTGCAACTTGTTGTGCAACAAAATTGCAACACTAGTTGCATAGTGTAACAGCACGAAGTGTGGACTGACACAAAGACAAATGGATAGACAGACAGACACAGCAACTCTACAAACATAAGATTCTGCAAATCGTACATCTCTCATATTCAGAGATAGCTCTCTGAAACAGACATAACTCTATGGGCAAGGCTAACACCCCTCTAAGAAAGACACTTTTCTAAGGCAGCTATGCATCTCAATAGCATGCAGACATTTCTTGTTACAGGACAGATCAATGAACAGTGCCACCTTGCTCGTAAAATTAACAATTTGACCTGCTTCTAAGCAAGTTCAGTTTACAGCGAAATCATTGTACAGTATTTTTTACAGTCCCCTTACTTGGTCTGCCTACATAACATATATACATATCAATAACCGAAACCATATTGACCCTAACTTGAACCCAAATCCTAATTCTAACAATAACCCCAAGTCTAATCCTCACCCGAACCTAACCTAACCGCAGTCCTACCAGTCGCCAACTGGTTTCAGTGACTGTTATACAGTGGTCGTTTGGCTAACATTGAAATTCTCAAAACTACTTCTTCATCACTTAAGATGGATACGATTAAATTATTATTATTATTATTATTTATTATAACAAGTCCTAAAAGAGAATAAAGTTCTAATGCCATCAGCATCGTACTTTGGGAGGGTGATAATTTATTAGTTGCCATTAAACTTGTTCTGTTTCATCATAGCTTCATTTCTCATCTTTTACGTCGTTCACCAACCCTGCAGTCCGCCATCTTGAACAAACTACTTGCGCCCGCCATGTTCACCGCTGAGTGATCTCGTGAGAGCCAGCTAAATAGAACTTCAGAAGATATCAAAGGTTTGTAAGCAAAATGTTTCAATTATTTATCTGTTTTTCCACTCTCACGAAACATTCATACTTGTACAGTATGCAAAGTTTGCAAAGGCCTTTAAACTTTATGGTGTTAAGAAAAAGAACGTGGTACAAAGTTGGTGGTAATGATTGTCATTTAAGAAGTGGATGTAGTGATATTTTAATAGTTGTAAATCGTGCATTCATCGAAAAATTTCCCTTTCTTGATGCAATTTTCTGGGCCTTAACGCTTCAGACTGGTCAGAAATCGTGTTTCTGGAAACCGTGGAGTTTGGTTAAAGTCTAATTCTGTAGAATGAAGAACATGACAAAATTTGTTGTCAAACAGTTTATACTTTCTGACGTAATCAAATGAGGGAATATTTTCCTGGAATATAATATGTGTATCTTGATATACTTGTAACTTGCCATAATTCATGTTAGTTGTATTGTAGTAATTCCTTGGGTAGTCACTGATTTTATATATGTTTACATTGATATAACTAGTTTTTGTTTTTTTATTAAAAATCTTTTGAACATAAATTAGTGCTAATAGCTTGAAAAGTGGTCTGTTGTTGTCATTTTTAGAACGCAAGGAACTCAACATCAAAAAGAAAGAATAAACTTCAGTGATTTGTCAGATGTTTACTGACCAAAATACTCTGTAAAAAAATTGAAATAGAGCTTTGTGATATAAGCCACATCATGGAAGCATCCAATAACATTGATGCAGGTGCTGCATTTTTGCTTAATTTAAATAATATTTATACATGCAAGCCGACATATATAAAGGACTGTGGTATACACAAACTAACATAAATTTTGTCTTCTCTATATTCTTCAGAGTGCTGTAAAATCTCATTATTTCGGTCATTGTGGATATGTATCATTAATTTCAGTCACTCCAGTCACATTTTTGTTTAACAAAAACTGCTGCAATTCAATTTTCTAGGCATGAAAATAGCCACCAGTCCACTCTGTGCCAGGGCTAATGAAGTGAGGACAGAAACAATGCAATGGAAGTCTTACTTCAAGTAAGGAAATTTTATATTAATTGTATTTTGATATCTGTTTGCAAAATTAGTTTAAAAAGAACTTTTCGTGTTATTGTAACTGATAAAAGCTGAAATAAACATTATCACCTAAAATGTAATCCTATCTTAATGCAATATCAGCAATAAAGGATTCTAAATTGTATTTCTGGTTGTTTTGAATATGCACCTTAAAGTTTTACATATTGTTGTAACCCATGCATGCCGCACAAGTAGATTTCATTTACATGTTTATTGGTGTTAATTTGTTTGCCAGTAAATGAACAATGAATGTATGCCATTTTATACTCAAAATTGTATATCAACTTTGTAATTATTAATAACTACTCTCTACATCATAAATTAATCCATTTGAAGGCAGACATCCTGGTAAACTGACTAAAATTATCTGACATTAGAAGGTAAGTTCCTAAAGCACACCCTTGCCCATGAAAGGGTTAAGAAGGGGTACTTGCCATTACCTGTACAGAATGAAATTGTTTGAAATGAACATGGGTAATTATCTGCAAAGTACCTTAAGCACTATAACCAGGATATCCAGATATTTTAAATAACATTTATTTCATTTAAAGTGAAATAAAAGACCTCCTAACCTTTGCTTCTAAAGAAGTACGAAACTATACCTTTTTTAACATTCATTCTGCTTTCCCAGTCTGATTTGCTAAATTATTTCATATATGAGGAATTTCTCTTTCAATTTTCAGGAGCCAGATGATTTGTGAAAAAGATTATAATATCATTTCTGTCTTTGATGTGTTTGTCAAAGAAAAGAACTATGAAATGGTTAAATCAAATCCTGATGAGGTACATTGCTTTACATTCTTGTTTTTTACATTGTAGAACTCAAATGAACCTACTGAAAGACCTAATTGAGTAAACTGTGATCATATCTAATTCTTCTGATATATCTGATTTAATTTATTGTTATTTATATAATTACAATACAAAGTAATCATTTTGTCTTACTTGAGCATTCCAATCAGAGTAATTAAGCTTCTTCAAGCATATGTCAATTATACAACTCATTTCTGAATTGTCTAGGTCATATCCACATTATTTTCTCTTCTTGGCCATTTGTCTAAAGATTTAACTGTTCAATATCTTTTAACACTTCTGGATGACATGATTACAGTAAGAATCAGATTGTTCAATATTTAATTTAAAAGACACGCGAGTGTTTGAAAGTTGTTGCATGTAGAAAGTGCCAATCACTCGGTCATGAAGTTGTGAGATCTCGCACTGTAGTTCAATCCAAACTTACTTGAGATAGTATTTTTCTTTTTTCACATTATTTGATTTTATTTGGCATGAGGAAGGTGCTGGTAGCTGACCAGAAGCAGGTTAATGGGTCCCAGGGCTTCAAACTGAGAACAGTATTGTTTCCTGGCTAATGTGACCATATTTATTTTTAAACGAGGGGAGATGTCAGGCAGCAGTTTCATGGGGTAATGGGTGAATAAATACTGGACATTTCTGAAGGTGGTTGAAAAGATGGACTCATAATGATATGGTGTTACTGAAGGAGGGGTATAGGAGGCAAGGTGAAAGAAATGAGGTGTAACTAGAGTCAAATTGACAGAAAAAGAGTGAAAGAAGCCTTAAGGAGAAGCTAGGAAGTAGAAGATAAGAGTTTGGGCATGTTTGAATAAAAATAAACTGGTCTAAGAAATTGAAGTACTTTTTAAAAAGAAAAGAATGGTTAAAAGCAAAATAGAAACTGGGTCCTAAAATTAGACAACAAAATAGTCTGTAAAGTACTCTGCTTTCTTTTTTTCCTTCCTAAATTTATATAGAATGACAAGGAGTGTTTAACCATACTCCAGGAATACACAAAAAGGTTGGTAGAAAGTTCAGTCATATGTCATTCCTCCAGTTGATCACACAATCCTTAGTCAAAACTTTGAGAACCATCAAACAATATTGTAACTTAAAATCCCTGTCAAAGTACATTGAGTACAATCATGTAAGTGATAACATATTTTTAATTCACTAAATGTTATAATTATAATTTTGAATCAACATCTCCTAGGACTCAAACTTCCCCTTGTCTTCAATTCTTCAATTTGCTCCATCGACAAGATGAATTTATTGTCTACCAGGTAAGGTACAGCTTTTCTCAGCGAAGAAACTGGCGGCTCATTTCCTTTCAAATATCCTCTCTCACATACGTCAAACTCAACATGGCATCTCCCCTGATCATTTTACTATCATTTCTTCTTGTCTCTCCAATTCCAATTGAGAGATTCTTCTTTGAGAAAGCTTACTTATCTCCAAGTTCGGACCCTTCGTTAACGAAAACATCAATTCTATTTCTCTTTCTTTATTTTAATCATACATAGTCGCTTCTTTGTGTCTCCACTTCAGACACTTCTGTCAACGATTAACTTTATCACCTTCTTCGAGTTAGCAATTAAAAGATATTTGAAATGTCTTTTCCTTTACTAGTATCGTTATATTTTACACCAAAATACATTCATGTTTATCATGATGCCCAGTACCTTTACATTAACCCCAACGAGCCAGTTAGGAAGAAGAACAAGAAGATTCTTTCCCTCATATGCTTGAGTGTCCACGTAACAATTGATTCAAGCGGAGTTCTGAGTGGACAAACTACGGTAAATGTTAGAAAAGCCCCCTTGGACCTCAGTCCGTAGCCGTTGTTTTTGGTAATTAGAGCGAGTACGGAAAAGATAGATTTGTCGTAACAAAACACAAGTTAACGTTGGGGCAGAAGTATATATTTTGTAACCAAACAACCTTGTCATGTCTCTTCCTCTCCACAGTCTGCACGAATCATAGCCAAGTTTGCTTGCTGGGGAAAATCACGATTGTCTCATGCCGATGTCGTCACCTATTTCGACTGGTTAAAAAAGCGTCTTTCTGCAGCCGTAAGTAAAACGTCAAAACCTTTACGCCCCTAATGTTCAATAAAGCAAGGAATATTCTTTGGATGGCCAATTAATAAAATGTGCTTTCTCGTAGTACGGACCTATTTTTATGAAATAAAGATATGTACTTTCTTATGATAACTTTTCATGTAGTGTTAAACAAATCCTTCCTGTGTTACATCCTGTGATTAAGAATCGTATATAGAACTATTCTGTTTTGTCCTCAGTTTAAATGAAAGTATTGCATAGATCTTATTGCTAGTTCTCAGAGGTTGCAAAATAACCTTCTCAAACTCAATGATTCCTGAGAAGAGTCATGACCGTGTCGTGTCTTTAAATGTGATAAAAAAAACTCGCTTACTTTACGCAAACTTTTTGCAGCGTAGGAAACATTAATTTTCTAACTTTCGTCTATGCTATTCTTGCGAACACTCGATACTTGCAAACTGCGAGCATTTCTGTCACTTGCTTTCCAAGAAACTTATTTTTCATCCAGATGATTAATTTATTCCTGGAATCTTTTTTATAGAAAAACAATTTCCGTCAAAGTGTTGCGGAATGTTTTCAAATTATGCTAAAGGTCGATGAATACCGCGGAACCTTTGTCGAGGTTGATGGAGTGACCAGGTAATATTTTATTTGAAGTAAGAATATATCGCTACCAGTTGGCTGGACATACATGGTAAGACCGGATTTTCACTTACCAATGCAGGGAATTCGAAATAGATTGATACCAGATTCTCAGACGTGTGGGAGATATGATCCATTTTAATACATTGATAATTGCGTAGAAGTTCATGATGTAACCGTTCCAATGATTGTCGTTGCCCTTGAAAACATTAGACAAACTTTAACTCCAGTGAAGTAGGGTACAACAGGGGAACATCCGTAAAAGAAGGGTTTGAGACACGTTCGGTGAACACATTAGTGTCTGTGGGTAAAAGTAAAGATTTTTAATTCCTTTCAGTCCAAAATTGCATAGAGAATGTTCAGGGGAACAATCGGCGTAGGGATGTCGGCTAGGTGTTCTTTTCGATCAAGTTGTCATCGTCAAAGCTTTGCAACTTTTTTTTTCCCTATCAGCGTGGTGTCATTTCTTCTTCGTGACAATATCGGTTTCCAGCTCCAGTACCAACTTATTTTCTGCCTTTGGCTGTTGAGTTTCAATCAAGATATAGCGAAGAAGATCAATGAGTAAGTTCGTCAACGTCTCTCTCGTGGCGTAATTCTCGTGGATAGGTTTTAATCTCAGTATCTTTTCACAGAAAGTAAACGAATGGAATTTGATTTTCCTGTGGTCGATTGATTGTGTTTTACATATGCACGAGGTACTAAAATTTCTTAAGTGACACGAGACATTGTTTTTCATTCTTAAATGAAGGAACAACGCGGTCGTGCCGACACTCGCCGATATTCTTCGGGAGACTGGAAAAGAAAAGGTTATTCGAATAATACTTGCAACGTTAAGAGTAAGTGGTGTTCTTCCTCAGTGTCTGAGTTATCTATATTGGTAAATAACATAACAATAACTATGGCTTTTCTTTGAGCGGAATAAGTAAATCAAACAAGCATATTTCCATGTCTAGTTCGAACTTTAGTTTCGACCTTTGCATTGTGGATATTTAAATCCACTGCTTTAACATTTTTCAGCTTTTCATTCCGTTATCTTTGCAGAACCTTCTGGAAAAGCCAGAGGAGAAGAAAAAGGAAGCGGCGATTGCGATGATTCAGTGTAAGCTATTGCCGGTAAGTGACGTCCTTATCCTGAGAATCTGATTGGATAATGTGATATTCGCTTGTATTCTATTGGCTGTATTTTTGTCATTTGAGAAAAATTATTCACAGTGTTGACCAGAAACTGGGGTTTTTTTTAATACCCGTGGTAAAAAAAAAAAGGGTATTAGATATACACACTTCTGCTTTGCAGAGCAAAAATGCGAGGAAAGATACGATAGCAAAGCGAGTATCAGGACTGGAACGGTTATAGTTCGTAAGCTTCTTGGCTTTTTGCATTTTTAATACACCTTTTAGCAATCCATGCTGGGCAACTCGCTTAAACGAAGTAATACTAGCTGAGAAGTTGTTGAAAACTAACGAATATTGTGAATCTTGCTTAGGTTTGAAATTGCTGTTTGTTATTCAACAGGTGTTAACAGTTCTTGTACACAAGACATGGGTTGACGAAGATATAAAGGTAATTATTTATATTCAAACGTTGGTCTGCGAGCGAAATAACACATGTTCGTTGGTTTCTCAGCCCGTCAGTCGTTTTGCTGTGAAGAGCGTCAAGTTTTAGCTGGGAAGTCTCTGAACAGATTTAAAGACGAACTAACGGGGACTAAGTATGTTTCTTGAACGAATTTGTACGGCAAATTGTTTTGGATCGTCAGTGTAATTTTGTTCCTGAAACATTTTAAGGAAAGCCCAGATGAAGTGATGTTTGGCGACCATGAAATAATGTATTCTACGCACCACCTCGAAAAATTAAAGCAGTGGTGGTGACAAATGAGGAGTGGATTTGCCGAGACATAACATTCACTTTAAGTAATCGTTATACAATATTGCAGAATCCAATTCAGAGCAACTTTGCAACTGTCGACACAGTGATACAAAACACGTTGGTTACCTAGTGCGATCTTCGTCTTTTATAAATGTACGTTGGCTTATCTGCCTCTTCTACTCACTTACAGTCGTAAACCTGTTTTAACTACCAATCCTGTCGCTGTCCCGTGTTTTTTTATATTTCATGACAGTTGATGTTCTTTTTATTTTATCCGAATGGCACAGGAAGACGCTGAATATGTTCATGAACAACTAAATGATAGTGTGCTGGATTTGAGGTAAGTGACCAGGCCCATTGAGAATGACACTGACTCTGGGCCTGACTCAAAGACGCTGCCACTTGCACTGGCGCTGACAGTGACAGTGACAACGACAGTGACACTGACCCTGACAGTAACTCTGTCACTGAACCTGGCATCTGATCCAGCCCTGAAACGTGCAGCAACCATTAATATTACTCTGACACCAACAGATGCCATTGATATATTCCAATTTCTTCCACAGTACGTTCGATGAATATGCCGCCGAGGTTCGTTCAGGTCGTCTCGAATGGAGTCCAGTTCACAAATCGGAAAAGTTCTGGGTCAGTCAACTAATGTATAGACATAAACCGTTAATCTTTGTTCTTTTTCGCTTTCTATGGATTATTTGAAATTCAAGATCTTTTGTCTCATTCTAAAACACCTCTCTCGACATTTCCTTAGCGTGAAAATTCACTGCGTTTGAATGAAAAGAACTACGAGCTGTTAAAGTAAGTCATACACGATATTCAGAGTTTTGTCAAGAGAGGACAATCTTTAGTCGCCGTCTATCCCAAGTCGTGCTCTTGTCCCCTTCTTGCCACCCTAAAGTTGAAGTGACTTTGCTGTTGTTAGGTTATCCTCTTTATTGCCGCAAGACTGCTCTGTTCTCATAGAATTGGCATACTACAGCAGTGGACCTGAACACTGCGCCTCTTCCCCGACGCATTTGTTACAAGGTTTTCCAGAGGCTAATCCTGTCCTTGACCTTTCTATTTCAGAATCTTAACCAGGCTGCTGGATAACTCAAACGATCCTCTCATCCTTGCGGTTTCCGCGCACGATATCGGCGAGTACGTGCGACACTACCCGCGTGGCAAAAGGTAAAACTTTCGGTCCCATGTTTTACTCCGACAAAAACAACTACACCCAGAAATTATTGAAACTAAAAAGATATAATGTAACTTGTTGAACCTTTTTTTCTCTAAATACCAGCGTAATGGTTGAACCCTTTGCTTTTTTACCCTGGAGACCAGAAAACTCATTCAAAATATTTAATAATCAATAAAGTTTCTGATCTCTATGGCTAATCTTAACATACTATGCTGGGCTTTATTCCTCATTTTCAAGCTTATCATCCGGCCTGATCAATTGCCTGCTGATACTCAGAAGGGCTTTAACCCCTGGGGTATTTGTTTTTCGTCTCCTATTATTTTTACTAAGGCCAGAAATATTTTTCGGTTTAGGGAAGAGCTACCGCACTCAAAGGATTAAAGGCCATATCAAGGATTAAACAACGTCCCCCTTTGAATTAGTCTTCGTCTTTTCATGGCCTTTTTTTTTTACCCAGAAATCATTCATTTTAGTCAAGAGTTTCCCTGTGACTTCCTGTTCAAATAACGTGCAATCTACTCTACTCTGTAGTGTTTTAGAAACGTTGGGTTGTAAAGAACTGGTTATGAAACGAATGGCACATCATGATCCTAACGTCCGTTATGAGGCTTTGTTGGCTGTACAGAAACTGATGGTACACAATTGGTAAGAGAAGTATTATGGTACCTTGAAGGTGGTTACCGTAAAATAAATTTCAATAAAAATCGTTTGCAAATGGCGTGTTACACACATAGTTTTTTGTTGCAACATGTGTTGCATGATAGATGAACGTTCGTCAAGCTCTTACCTCAGAAAAACGATTTCTGAGCCCCATACGGGGATCGAACCCGCAACCTTCTGATGACCGGTGTGACGCTCTAACCATTGAGCTACCAAGACTCAAATGGCGAACTAAGGTGATCCTCGGTGAGCCTTCACTAAGGTGAGCCTTCATTTAGAGATTTTTTCACGTGTTTAAGACGACGTTAACTCATGAAGTGGTGAAAGCTGCAGAGCGAGTTTAACGTCAAATCATTGAAAAATACCTTTGAAAACTTTCGTGCATTTACGAGGTCGACAAATATGTGTGAAATACCTAATACGATATTGGTAGTTCGTCGTTTCTGTTATGTTCTGAAATTTTGGTCGTTTATTACTCGCCTTCGTCGGCCAAATTTGCTGAAGATCTCTACTGAGTCAACCGAATCAGTAAGAAGTAGCCACTGATGGGCGGAACCTAAGTTATTATTGTCTGTTTATTACTAGGGAATATCTTGGAAGACAGCTGAACCCCGCCAGCTAACAAACGGAGATGCTCCTTGTTAAATGGCTGACTGAGAACACGGGTAAGGCCTGTTAAGATGTTCCTCAAGTGCGACCAAATCCGATTTTCTTATCCTATCTTGTAATCAAATCAATTCTGACAAATAAGTTATTGAAAATTTATGAGAAGGAAATACCCTCATCTCCGCCGTTGCTGTAACGCAAACGTGACGTTGTAATGCCAATAAACTGTAAATTTTTACTGACATACAGTTTCGTCAGCTGTTTTTATGGCGAGGTTTATATAGATCTCTGCGAGTTTTTCAAATATATCAAGAATTTAATTCCAATTGGACCAAAAAAGCTGGCGACTTTTGCATTTAGCCGCAATTTATCGCGCTCCAAAGACATTCTCCCTCGGAGTAAGATCAGAAGTTGAGGTTTCGTGACAACTAAATTTTTTAAGGGAATTAATTCATGTTGACACGACAATGTGTCGATGTAATTTAACCTGCCGTACTTCCACCATCGTATTCAGGATTTTTTCTATAGTGAAATTTGTGGAGTTTTTAGTGACGTTCCAGATACCTGTTTTGTCTATTTACCTTGCCATTCTATGGACAGCGGGCCCGTGTTTTAGCGTTAGTTTGTTAATCCTCTGACGTCATCTAACGTTCACATTCATACTAGTCATTATAAACCTTTTCCTACCCAATAATCCTTTGCGGTCATTTTGAGTATCATTTCCGACCTTAGAAATTTACGCGACTGATATTGGGAACGACATGGATCCTTTAATAAAATTTCTACAAGCTCTTCGTACATCACATGGCAAAACATACATAAGTAGTACACTATTTTTCCCGCTTGATATCAAATCGTGCAATTTCCACTCATTCCACATGTGTTCAACTTTCCCATGGAAGCATACCTCATAGTCCCCCCCTGGCTGGCTCATGCTGACGTTGTGGACGTAGCCCCCCTAATTTAAAACCCGCTCTACACTCTTCGCACAAATTGAGCCGTTCACATTTAACTGTCCTCATGTGGACACCGGGTTCAAGGTGCCATAATGTCAGAAACTGAACCAACAGATCTTGGTGAACGACAACAATGACTTAATAATACTTGTAGCAAACCAGATTGCATTACAACATAGACTCAATAAATGTTCGCGTCTATTTAGGACCATAAAATTGTTCGCATCTATTTAGGACAATAAAATTGTTTTGCTTCAATAGCACTATAGTTTTGATTCCTCCAAATTTGGATCAAAGTCATCTGGTAACTTCTGTAATTCGCTGGCTGGTTGCGTGTTAGTACGCGAGCGTGTCAACTCGTTCTCGCTGTTGTCGAACTGGGCTGTGTGAGACCGCGCTCTCTGCTTGAGGGTATAGCGGTAGATGTCCGCGCGAACCACGTGCATCTGGTTCAGCTCGGGCCGGAACAAGATGACCCAGATTTTTGGCGCAAACATGCTGACGAGGAGGTCCAAGGAAGTAGCCAAGATGGCGAAACAAATGAACGTGGAGAGATTACCGACCAGACTTCCTGAGAAGGCGATGAGGAAAGTTAGCCAGATGACCAAAAACGTAAACATGGCGAACGAAATGAGCCTTGCTTCACTGAAATTTGCTGGGAGAGAGCGAGCTCGGAAGGCCATGAACGCACAGATGATGGCTAACACGCCGTTGTACAGCAGAAGAACGATGTGGAGGTCTTTGGCAGACAGTCCACAGTCTATCGGTACAGCGGTATCTTGTATAGTCGTGCGGATCTCCAACGGCCTTTGATCGATGTACACAAAGATTATGATCCCTTCGATGACCAGGAAAACCAGAACGATACAAAACTGCGTCTTGACGGTGACCAGCGGCTTATCGCGCAAATTACCAACGACGTTGTGGAAGATCTGGATCAGGCGAAACGTCTTAGTGAGCACGAGTGACGTAGCCAAAGTCATCAGGCAGCCGAACATAATCGGCTGTGCGTGACACTGGAGAGAGTTTGGTCGGCCAATATAGAGAATCGGAAGTGCGAACATTAAACCGATGATGAGAAGGAGGAGCAACGAGGGGTACCGGGACGCGGCCTTGACGATCGGAGACTTTCGGTATCTGAAGTACACACCTAACATGAAGCTCGTTACCAGGACGCCTAACAAGGACAGGGACACAACGATTGCAGACGTCGCGGAGTCCCACCTGATGAACTCCTCAGGGATTCGTTCGCACTGAGTACGGTTGGAATTAGACACGTAACCTGAGGGACACGGGTGGCATTCCGAGTTGCTCGTGTCCACCTTAAACTGACCCGCGGGACACAACACGCATTCCCAGCAACAGATGTTGTCGCCCTTGACAAAGTATTTTCCCGGGGGACAAGGAGACGAGCAATTTGAGAAGGGGGTAACGTTTTTCCAACCGTTCCACATTATTTGCTTGGTGAAGTTCAACTTGCCGTTGATCCAGTTACCTACGATGACGAACGTCTTATTGTATAAAGCTGTTCGATCCAACTGAAGGTTGCTGATTTGATACTTGCCTGTGAAGGAAGGACGAATAACATAGTTAACTGATACAAAGTTTGAGCAGCTCTGAGTGGAGGTCTGGGACATAACCAGGATTTTGAAATGGGAAGCCTGGGGTTTAGCGTTGTGTCGTAGGATGAGGACACGTTTTCGGAAACCTTTTTTTGATTGATAACATCTGTATATTTTGGCACAGTTTCGTGGAACAGTCTTAACGTGAATCTATGTCACGACTTGCACGATTTAAACTGTTTATAAAAAAAAAAGGAATACAAGAACCGACCCAAGACCGACTCTAGAGTACCTAGAACCATTTTACTTTATCTAAGTTTTATTTCCCTCCCAACGATTACACAATTAGATACAATGTATCACGACGTTACGCGAACTTGTGTTATTTTCCCTGTGGCTCCATACCTTCTGGGTTCCCTTCTTTGTCAAAGGCCACTCTGCTCTGAAAAGCCCCAGTAAAGTTCACTGCAAGCATAAACTCGCGAAGTTTCGTTAAGTCGATCTGCTTCGGGCAGCTGTGATCTCCGCTCCTCTGGCATTTCAAATACTCTCTCAAGGCGTGAGCAACAGTGTACACGGAGTCCATGACGTAGGCGGCTTTGTTTCTGTGCAAGATACTGGCGTTCATTGACGACTTTCCCGTATGACAATCCTCTTTGCTTTGGTGGCATTTGACGTTAAAGAATTCTTCAAGCAAAGGATTATGACTCGATGTATTAGGGTTTAGCTTCTCCAAATGTTTGGTGAACGATTCAATTTCAGGTTCGTAGGTTATCACTCCTAAAACTCCGCCCACTACTGATTCGTTGAGAGGGTACACCTCTTCTGTAGATCCCCATTCTTCCGACGCGATCCATGTCTTTCCCGTCATGCCTTGTCTTTGGGCTTCCTCGAGAACCGTGAGAGCCCGCGGTCTTTCGCAGAACAACACGATCACGTTGGTTTTTTTATCCTCTTTAAGCGTGCGGATGATTTGGCGGATTTTTTCTTGGCTCTCTTGCGAACTGGTGTTGTGGTGAAAAAGCATTTGCCTTGATATACAGATATTGAATTCTCGGGCCACATCGTGGAAACCGGCGACGCCTCGACGACCATAGTCTTCATCGGTTGCTACAGTTGCCACGTAGTTCCATTTGAAATGTTTAACTAAATCAGCCATGGCTCTCGCCTGGTAGTTATCGGGAGGGATCGTTCTCAGGAACGTCTTGTAGGTCTTTTTATAACTCAGCGAGACACTCGTGGAGGAATAGCTGATCTGAGGTAACGAGTCCACGGCAATCACGTGGTTCACGCGTTGCGAGATCTCGGAACGCGCACCACCAATCAGAGTCACCACGTACGGCTCTGTCTCGTTCACTTGGCAAACGCACTCGTGCGTGGTTCGGTTGCCAGTCGGGCCGAATCGACGTCGTCGCTTCGTCGTGAAGTCCATGGCATGATCGAGCGCGACGTCAACGTTATTTACCGTGTCCCGGATGTCGTAGCCTAGGGTAATATTGCTGCCAAGCATTTTTTTCCTGTTCACTTCCAACACGGCAAAACGTAGAGCTTCCGACCACATTGCTCCGCTGTCATTGATCTTGTAGCATATCACAGTTCCATCGTTGGAGCGGATAAAGGAATACTGCGGATTGTTCATCTTGCACAGCGTCGTATTAGCCTCCTCTACGTGCGCCGGCACCAGAACCCCTACGCGAAAGTCTCCAAAGTTGCTGACAATGCGCTGTGGCCGTGATGCATAGTTGGCGTTGTGCGCAAGAGAGAACTTGTGGACGAGAACAAAGTAAAGCAGGATGTGTAACCGTTTCATATTCAATCTTGTTACTTGGAGTCTAGCCGTCTAAAAATGAAAGGAAGAGAGTAAAGTTTCCTGAATCGCTTCTGAAATTTTTAAAATTCTTCCTAGCTTCTTAAATCCATTCTTAGCTAAATTTAATTTCGTCAAGGTAAATTCGAACCCAGTTCGACTTCAGGCTTCACAACAACACCTATGAACGTTAAGGTTCACTTTTACATTTCACTCCTACGAAGAGCCTTGGCTCGAAACGTCAGTTTCCCGTCTATTATACTTATATTTTTGGCAGTACACATCCCTTTGGCTGTTTCTATTTGAAACCTCCACTGCCTACCATATATACATACATACATACATACATACATACATACATACATACATACATACATACATACATCGGTTTTATTTAAACACGCTAGCCTCTCACAACTTTTTTAAAAACTAAGCTGACTTGCAGGAGGAGCGTGGTACCTTACAAATACAAATTAGCTAATACTTAACTACTACTACTACATATTTATATAGAAGCTAATCCAAATAGTTAAAAACGGATAGACAAGTAAAAAAAAACTATATAAATTATAAACAACTAAATTGCAAACTGTATATTTACTATATTCAAGTCGACATGGTTCATGAGAAAGACAGGTCCGCAATGCTACGTTTAAATTGATGAAGCGAAGTCGCTTTTTTAGCCTCGAGTGGAGGATTAGTCCATAACATTGAGCCACTATATCTAAAGCTTCGCTTAAGTTTTCGGATTGATGAAAAGTTATCATACATATATCCAAGCTTACAAACATCTACACTTAGTAAGATGAAATTTACTAATACACAATATCACATCACAGGTATGTTCAGCTTTCAAGTATGAAAGAGACATCAATATTACGAACCAGGTCTCTAATTAACATCATGCTTGCCGTCTGAGACCCTATAGTCTAGTGGTAAAACAACCGTACCGGCAATCGGGAGACACGGGTTCGATTCCCGTTGGGGAGCTCAGAAATTTTCTGAGATAAAAGCTTGATAACAAACTTTTCATCATACAAATTATACAAATATATATATATATATATATATTTGTATACTAGAAAAACCGCAATCTGATGAACATTATTGTAAACATATATATATATATATATATATATATATATATATATATATATGTTTACAATAATGTTCATCAGATTGCGGTTTTTCTAGTATACAAATATATATATATATATATATATATATATATATATTATATCGCTTACCTCAAAAAGTCACTACAGCCTGTTTCATCTTGGAGATTCTTTCCCAAGATGAAACAGGCTGTAGTGACTTTTTGAGGTAAGCGATATAATCCCATTTGCTCTTTCTTTGCGTTATTGAGCCCTCTTTGCATTTCGTAAACCTAAACGTTCACGTATATATATATATATATATTCATTCTCTAAAAAATAATATGTATGGAACGAGATGCCATCAGCAGCTATGATAACAGTTGATTAGTTTTGACAGTAGAGAAACCGGAGATTCATCCCTGTGTATGAAACAGGCATGCAAACATGGTCTGACCAATGTTGAAGAGAAAACCTTGTTGCTATCACATTGAAAAACCAATAAAGCCGCTGTGGTGCAAGGTTGCCGCGACTTAAAAAGGTAATTCTTTCGCCCGATCACACATGACGCACTGGACGACCTGCTACCAACAAGCTCGTTGTCTGGTTGTTTTTTACGCTGTTATGTGCTGAACTTAGTTCAGATTAGACATGACTTTCGCGCCTGAAAATCACGCCCGAATTCTTATTATTATTTGTTTATTTGTTTATTTAAACTTATTTGAAAACGGTAGCCCTTCAGCGCCCTAGCCTACTTATGTATATTAAATGCTGATTTTCAAGGGGCCGTTTACATGCACAATTGTATATACAATACAACTAAAATGTTAACAACTAAATTACGTGGGGCTTTCACCCAACCTGATTCTTGCTTGTTGTCGTGATGATTGTTCTAAAAACTGCATGCAGCGTATTTAAATTTTCATTTTAAAGGATTCATCTTGAGCGCGATAATAATCTACGATTTAACTTCGATATTGCAGTAGCACGAGATGAATCACTTGGTGCTCATGTATCAAGGCGAGACTTGCCGAACATCCCTCCAAATGGTTATCTCATGAATCTTATTTTACCGCTCCTTCTTGTGCCCCGTGAGTGACATCCTAGCTTGCATTTTAGCCTAAATAAAAGTAGAACAACGGCTCTGCATTCGTACTTTCACATTTTCGGACTTCTTTTCGGTATCCGCTCGAGCTGTGGGTGTTGCTTTATGGTCAGTATGGTAATCATATCATCCGAGACAAAATATGATTTTCATGAGGTGGTTTGCAGGTAATCGTCTGGTTTTTGAAAACAAACGCCAAAATACAACCGTAGTATCACTCAAACCATGGGCAAGCTAATTCGTTCTGCCAAGAGGTTTGGTTTTTGTCGAGTTCATCAGTTGATAGAGGGCTAAATTAATTTCCTTCAGTAGCAAAACTTAAGATTTCAGTTCCATCACTTTTAGGCAACAAGAAGAGATATAATGCAAACGCATCTTCTTTAATTAACGCCGAAAATGAAATGCAAACTTACCGTTATTCAGTCAAAGTATATGCAGTTGCATCATTTTAAGGCCATTATTGACTTTCGGCGCGATTGACAATCTGGTTAAAATGCGTGATAAGTACCTGAGGAAACAGATCTATCTAGAAACTAAAATTAACTACTATCAAACAAACGAGAAGCGAGGTAAAGCTATTAACCGCAGGGAAAGAAACAGACATTTCCGTCATGTTCTTTTGATTTGTATGTCAATAAATCGCACTTAGCGTAACTTAAGATTTGATGATGCATGGCGATAGAGTGGACTCTTTCGAGAGACTTTTTCAGGGGATTTTATGAATGGCGTTTCGCCATTTGTATTAATGTGTCCAGATAGTCCAGAGCAATCGTCCTCCTTGACAGGTTGTAAATAAATGTAAATAACCTCTCAAATATTCATTTATGACTCAGCATGGCATAAAAGTGTAACAACAGGTAGCTGTAAAAATAAAAGATTTAACGAAAAAAACACCAGAGAGGCGAAGAACAAAAAAACTAAACTCAAACCAAGGCGGAAACAGTTTGCAAGGGCTTTATTTTAAGTGATGTTAAAACTCTATTTATCAATTTACAAAGAGTGCTAAACATTTTTCATAAACAAGATGTAATATCGATAAGGATTAGAAGCACAACAGCTGCTGTCAGATATGAATCAAATTTAAAAGCTGTTCATGCAGGAAATATTCTATAATTCTTGTATATTCGTCCAAATGCCACATTGTTGTCGGGAATTTGGTAATATCACGTATTTTGCTAGTCTCCGGCCTTTGGATTTAAACTTTTTCAAATTTCAACTTCGATTAAAAAGACATTAAGTACATTGTGTGCTTTAACCAAAGCATAATGATAGATAAATATGGACTCACAACGACTTCAATGCTATAACTAAGTCTAATGTTACTTCGTGTAAAACTACCGAACGGATGTAACTCAAGTGGATGAACCCAAATGAACGCCATCGTGACAACGAACAGTCTCACACCAGCTGCATCAACCATATTGCATATTCTAACCCCAGGCCTATCCTGCGCACTAACCTTTAAGTTGAAATCACGTTATCTTGAAACAAAAGACACTTGTGGTTCTCGGGTGTATTCTTGTGCGAGGTAAACTGGAAAACTGGTTCTAAGGACGGTTCTTTTGGGTGGGCTATTATGCACAGTCACCTCGCCCATAAAACACAAGCAACTGCCACTAAACAGGCCGTGAAACTGGGCGTTGATCATTTTACTAGTAATATGTCGTGACGTGATATGAACCTGCATTTAAGACTGAGCTGAAATCGCCTTTATATTTATGGGTTGCTGGTGGCACAGTGTTAGTGAATGTGTCTCTCACCACTGTGACTAGGGTTCGATTCCGGCTGCGTGCAGTGATGTGATTAAAGTTACATTTGTCTCATGTGAGAAGAGTGTTGTCCAGTTTGACTCTACCGAGCATCGCAGGTTTTCTCCGGGGCTTTCTCCTGTAGTAACACTAGACTCATGAGGGGTGGCCCTCATTGGACCTGTAAGGAGAGCAGTTCTGATAGCTTATAAGGGAGTTTTCCAGTATAAATAATTGCACTTTACCTTTCACCTTTACTGAGCTGAAGTCGCCTTTATATTTAAAGGACAACGCGACACACCGAATAAGACTTTTTCAAGATAAAGATTTTATGTTGAAGTTCGACGAAACGAGCTCATATCAGCAATGATGAGCAGAGATTTTTTATTCGACGTAGGTGCAAATTTTTTGGAAACCATATGAGTTTTTAACCCATTTTTATGCGAATCTTTTGCCTGCTGAGGTTACTTATGCAAGAACCAAAATTTAAAAAATTCCTTGCTGAAGTCAAATGTGTCGGTGAGATCGCTCCAGTTCCATTTTGGAATACACTGTTTATTGTTCGACCTGACTCATATGCCCTAAATATAATTGTCTTGCATAATTCATAGTACTCATCACTATTAGTAGCAATACCTGCTTCTTTATATCCAAAGCCACTTGTTCATAGGTCTAAATAGAGTTTTGAAAAGTGATGCGGCTTTCCTTTAAAGCTGCCAACTAATCTCAATCGCCGCTCGTATTGAGTATGACAGATCTTACAACAGCGTAAAATCATGTTTGCAGTTATAAACATTACGTGATAAGCGCCGAGTTACTTCATTTAATATAGTGCGATCCACTTATCCTGTGGTGCGCGCTGCCCGTTTGAATTTATCTGTCAGTTTGTTTTTTCTCTGTCTGGGCGAAATTACTTGTGCTATCAAGAATCCGGAAGGAGACTACCCCCTCCCCCCCCAACAATCCATGATTCCTTCAAAAACATGGATAGATAAGTAATTCCGGCACTACTATTGTGGGTTCAGTCACTGATAAGGCCTGTAATATATATTTCTTACAACATCTTGCCTACGTAAAAAGGATTTTTACTTCCTGATGTTCAAGACGTTCAATTTTTGCCGTAAAGTTCTCCCTCCTCCTATGTTTGGAAGTGCCATCACTTGACCGAAGTTACACCGACTTAAAGTGGTTTTACAGATTGCGATTTTCCTAGCTATCATCCAAATGTATGTGATTCATTTACAAAGACTGGTAAGATGTATTGGAGCATACGTAGGGGGAGTGAATGGAAGACGTCAAGATCATTAATCGTCCCGAAAAATCTCGACCTCAATACAGTGTATAAAGTCTATGTTTAAAGCTTAGCAAATGTTGTAAATACGCTATTACCGTCCAGCGGGCTTTCCCAACAAAACCGAACTCGACCGAGGCTCTTGTCGAAACTTTCGCTTGCCACGACTTGCGACCATCTTTGTTTTTGCCCTACTCTGTGGTTTGCAGAACTTTTTTCTCGTTTTTTGAACTTGAAGACTTTACCACTCATCGGCTTTATACAGTTTTATGGAAAAGGTGAAATTCGTCGGCAGTTTTCGATTTTAAAGGTTGACGAAGGATTTTAATTGTGACGAAAAGAAGCAGCAATTGTGAACAATTCATCGACAGAAATACACTCAGATATTTCAAAAAGAAGGCTGATTCCAGCCGACGGGTAAGTGTCGCAATTCAAGTTTTCTCAGTGGATTTTAATTGCCCGAAGACTTTTTATAAAAATGCTTATATGGAAAATTATATGAAAGTAGTCTTACTTACGATTAAAAAACCCGTTTGAAGTTTTGTCTACGTAAAAAATAGGGCAGGTGATTTAGGCAATCCTGTATTATGTGGGAAATAAAATGGCATCGGATTCATTTTATGAATAGCACCGGATTCATTTTATATATAACCCTAACCCTAACTCTAACTCTAATATGTTTTAATCCGGCGCTCTTCACAAAATGAATCCGACGCTATTTTATTTCCCAAATCCAATCTGACTCTAAAATACAGGATTGCCCTTACCTTAATTAATAAACCTTAGCTGAAGTGCGTAAAATAGTAGTTCAACGAAAAGTTGGCTTTTTCCAGGTATATCAAACTTCACTGAAATACAAATAGATGCGAAACGAAAATGCAAATATATATTTTTGGTGCCGCAAAAGAGTGAAAAAAGTCGAGACATATTGTTCTTCTCTGTGCATTTTAATAATGCAGACGTCTTAATTATTTTATGTAAGTTAGTATGTAAGAAGTCTTATGGCAGCAGTGTACATTGAAACCATTGAATTCTAAAAAGACTGGGACGGTATCCCGTTGTACCAGGCCTCACCATTGAATGAAGCCGACATGGGCGCAGCCATGTAGGTCAAAAACGCGTGGGAAAAAGTTGTATCGAACTTTTACTTTTCATTGACAGTTAACTGCAACAAATATGCAGTCCTACCGACATTCCTCTGCTTACTAAGGCTAAAAAGAAAACTGTCTAAAAAATTCGAAATGTAGGCTAAGTTTTTCGAAATAGATTGCGTGTTTTATCGCGTAGGGGACTGGGATGACCAGCAAATTGATTTACATGTCAGTCTCCATGTGGGCTTCAAAATACAGTTTGCAGGTATCGTTCCAGTCTTTTTAGGGTTCAATGATTCATACTTCTTGAACCCTGACGACAGTCGCGTTTCGTGGAACCTCGGTTTTACATTTTTCATATCAAAGTTTTGTTGGAAGGACTGTTAATTAACACACATGGGTAGAGGAGTACGGGGTTACAGGGGGTTTTTTTGCTCCCCCCCCCCAATATTTCTGACGAGAGGGTTCAGTGTAGGCTTGTACAGATTGTGCTACGAAAATGCTGAAATTGTGCTCTAAAAATACTCAAAAGTTGCACAAAAGTTGCTCGAAAATTGAAAATGTTGCTCCTAAAATGTGAAAAGTTGCTCACCAAAAAAGAGCACAAAGCAAGACATAACCTATTTTAAACTGCCTCTACTCGATCTAGCAAAATTTAAATTGAGTAACAGTTGCTTATGCCACCTCATTGACTTGAATGAACAGAACTGAACAGAACAGAAACTTTATTTAAGGAGGCTAAGCCTCCACATTATTAAAAACTACACGAAAAAATAAATTCTCAGTTCTGACACATGCACTGTAACATCAACTGTTTTGATTACTGAATTGAGTAACCGCCTAATCTGGTTTCGGCCCGAATTATTCGGGAAAAAACAAATACAAAACACGTTCTTCACTTCTTTCCTAGTTTCCACTAAAAATTTCCTAAAATTATGCTTTTGCCGGAGAAAATTGCTTGAAGTTGCTGGGCCCATAAAGAGTTGCTCCAAACACAATAAGTTGCCAAAAAGTTGCCGAGCACAATCTGTACAAGCCTAGTTCAGTGCCCTTAATATTTTCATGCCTGAACTAAAAACTTGCTCGTTGCCTTGTTTAACCAATGATGTAAGAACGTTCTGTCCTATTTGATATTTTTATTCATTAAAAAAAGAAACGCGAAAATGCAACTTCGTATATTTCTTTAACCCTTTAATGCATGATTTTTTTTCTCTTGTTCTTCGTCCCATCTTTTTTGTTACGTAATTCATTCTTTTGCGCTAGGTGTCCGATATATCGGACACTATACATTAAACGGTAATTTAACTCTCTGAAATTTTGTTGGGACGTTAGCGGACCTCACCACCATTGTTCAACTTTTTCGTACGAATTAGCCTCGCTCCCCCCGCCTCAAAATCAAATATCCTCTAGCGACAATGTTAAGGTAATGCGGTTTACAAGTTGCCTGCATAATCTCCACAAAGTCTTTTTATTCCTTTGTTTCTCAAGACCAAGGCCCTTCCGGAGGATAAATAATTGTAGGATGCAACAGAGCCCACCAATTTTCGTAATTACCCTCACTGAAAAGACTTTGTTTCAAAAGATAACTTATTCCTCGTCAGACTTGGTCGCTACTGATCTCAAAAACAAAAACATTGTGTCGGTTGTGTTTCAACGTATTCCTTATTTAAAAACGGTTTGAACGAGATCGAAACGACAAATTCTACATGGACTAGTTCTTAAGTTCAAACTTGTAACGCAACAGAAAAGATTAATCTATCATTAAAATATCCCTACTTTAGACGTCTTCTAATGAATAAAGAACGCTATATTTCGTTCAATAAATCATTCTTGACGGCTTCTAGCTCGTAAACAGCCCACTCAAAGCACATTATCTTCTGGGCAAAAGCACACATTATGATCGGCAATCCACGGGAGCAAAACAGATGGGCATGTCGACGTGCTTGTTCATTTTACTACGGTTCTTTGCATGCAGAAAAAGTTGTGCCTTTGCAAAAATATCAGGAAGTCTCAAAGACAAAAATAACCGCAAATAATAAAACTGTTATCTATTAAACTTATTAACATTTCAAACCATTTCTAGATGTTATCATAACTAATTTAGATTTGCACACTATTTTGGTAACAACTACTGCTGCCATTATTATTGCTACTGTAATTCTTGTGCTTCTCGCGGGCCTTCATAGGTAAAAATATGGAGGGAGTAATGTTTTGTTAACTTACCGAATTGTTCATTGGTGGGCGGACTCAAAATAAGACGTTTCCGGAATAGAATTCTCTTTTCAACTGTCATAGCAGTGGCAGAGACACTGGATAAATGCATTTGTTTTTTAAACATCACCACTTCGTTCTGTGCACGTTCGTAGTTTGTTTTTTACACGTGCATTTTTCCCCCATATTTGGGCCAGTTAATCGTCTGGTGATGGAAAAAAGTTGAATAGTTCACTGATATTTGATTACATCGCCATGAAATTTGCCTTAGTTTTAGACAACAGAAACGCGTTCTTAAGCAGGCTAAGGAAAAGTTTGCGAAAAAGGACTGACTTCAGCCAACACTATGTCATTGTTGCCGATGGTGCGAACAGAAACAAAGACAACTCTTGTTTTCCTTTCAAATCTTTGTTGAACATACCAACGTGGCTTTCTGTCGACATCTGCATTTTAAATTCTGGAAATGTCCCATGCGTGGAAGTGTTGTGTTCCATATAATACAATTATACGCTTACAATGCTGTGAATCTTAATCCCATCTGACTTTCACCCCTCCATTCCTTTGAGCCAGTTTGAGGAGACGTCCAAAGGCTATCCCAACCTAAGAATTGGCATTATCCACATGTCCGCTGCACAACATAACCTACTGATTAGATCAGCTTTCGGCTGTTACAGATAGCTCGACTAATTGCATGTGGTAATCATGGAATCCGTAAGAAGCGCTCGGTAAATTATAGGCGAAATAAAATTTCATCGCTGCGACGTTATCGAACTTTTTCAAGTTCCCTGAGGATAATTCTGAGACGTCTGTCGATTTTCGACAAAAGGATTAACAATAACAGCAACAAAGCTTTGTTTGCATAGCGTATGTAAGAATGTTAAATTTGAGAATTCCTAACTCTTCTCCGTCCGGTTCGTTATTTTTGTTCCTGTAGCATTTTGGATGTTTTTCAGAGCTCCTTTGGTTTTCAATAATGGCAAACTGAACAAACTGTGCGTTTGTTCAAATAAATGCCACCTCCTTAATTAACTGACCTCCTTCATATTTCTAGACAAACATCATGAATAATGTCAAATGCGAAAGCAAAATTTGTGCATTACGTTCAACCATTTATACTCAAACATTTATACTCAAACATTTATACATGCTATAGTTATGTTCAAACTTGCGTTTCCATCAATAAATGCGACATTTTTCGTACTTTGCGACGGATATCACCGCCAAACTCAAACGTGAAAGAATTGGTCTAACTTTTTCTTCATTCCTCATAGTAACTAATTCAATCTTTTTTGGTCGCCTGATCTTCAGCGATTTAGCGTCTTCAATGTATTTTAACAATGAGTCTATAGCGTGTCAATATAATATTGATTATTCCTTCAAACCATTGTTTCTTATATACTTTATAGAATGTTTGATATCTTTGTTAGAATACGGTTCGACTTACTTTAGCTAAAGGGCCAGACTAACCTGGGACTGTAGCCTGGAAAATCGCTGAAATGTGTCTAATTGATAACCCCCTTAAAATCCTATTGATCTGTTAAACCACTGAAAAGTCTTTGAAAGATAATGCACCCCATCTAGAATCTGCAACCGGATCACATCGTTCTATGTGCAGAAACGTCTGCTGTCTCTTTAACTTGGATACTTGTCTACTCGAGGAAACATTTCACCGTGACCATTGGCGTAAATCTCTTCATCTGTCGGAATATGGTTATTTTCTCTGTCGCTTTTGTAACACGCAACTCCGGCTCTTCGGCGACAGGAAACTGAATAACCTCAACACTAAATTAAATCTCGTCAATCGAAATAACTCCAAACTTGTTATTCGCGTTTTTCTCGGTCGTGGCAACTAATAACCCCTTAACTTCGCTTAGTTCATTGTTAATCTAAACCAGACTGTCCAACATAAGGACCTCGCGAAACCGGGATTTTACGAGGGGGGCTCTGGGAAAATGCTCCCCTATTCTTGATGTCTTCAAATACGATTTCTAACTATCCCAGATGACAGTTTCTGCCAAAAATGTTCCGTTAATTGATCGTAGTTTGCCCTTGCTTTTTTATAAAAAATGCTACTGTACTGAAATGATATTGTAATGAGAGACATATTCATCGGGAAGAAGTTTGAGATATCGGTTATTCCTGACTTATTTAAAGGCCACCTGTCTAATTTATGTCCTGTTCATTTCAACCGTCTGTTTACCACTGGCGTCATTGTTTTGATTGGGTCTTCGAAAGATATTTATACTATTAGAATTTGACGAAAATATCTTTCTAGGCTTCTTGTTACTTGAAGCAAATGTCAAAATCGGGATTTTTCCTATCCCGACGGCATATTGGTCGGGATTCGGGATTTTCAAGCAAAATCGGGATAATCCCGACGAAATCGGGATGGTTGGACAGTCTGATCTGAACGTAGCCATTTTAGACATGGTGTGCATAAAGTTATTGACTATTGTGTCACCTGTGACAGTATTCTTGTTTCATTCATTGACGTCCTTCATTTCATATTCCTGTAGCTCCTGTCCAACTGTACAAACTAGTATAGTCGTTCTCTTTGGACGATTTATGCGCCCGTGTTTGGGCTCCATGACTAAAATCCAATCATCATGTTCACATGGAGTTTGTACCGATGCCCTTAACCCAAATATAGTACCTGGACTCTCCCTGTGTGTAATTTCATATATCCAACTAACCGTCAACACTTACCAGTAAATTCTCTTCATCTCGTCAACCCACAAACCCGTTCAAGGTTCCCTTTGATGCTGTTTCGATCTCCAGCTACAGCCACGATTTCGGCTTAAGGTATCTGAAACACGTGGACAACTGTATCGGCAGTCTTGTTACTTTAAATGAGCCAGTGGGTTACACAATCGAAGTGCAAGCTGGCGTTAAAATTATGCATCTTGGCGCACAGGCAAAAGTCTACGTCATAGACTGGGCACACACAACTGCAAAGCCAATACCCAAATTAGTCACATCATGCTGGACGCAAACAAAAGCGGAGACAAAACTTATTTCTTTTGACTTCACGAGTCGGCCACGACACAAATGGTGACTCGTTGTCACGAATCATCAGTACAGTAATGAGCGGCTATCGTAAGATTTGCATGTGATAATCGGCAACAACATTGATCTATTTGTTTTCTGCACAAGTTTTCATTCTTAAAGTCAACGCTAAATTGACGGACTGCATACGAAGTCGGTTAGAACAATGAAGGTAACGGGGTAGATAACAATGACGTTTTTTTGTTCCGATGATTGGGGTTTCTCCTCCTTTTTTCCGCCGTAGAAACTTGACTGCCTAACATGATTCGTTTAAAAATCAAACATTCGTTTACCTCATTTTCTCACGAATAATCCCTCTGACTTATCGGCAATCTTATTCATCTAACGTCGGTTGCATTTGCTTTGGACTCGACATTTAAATTTACTGGGCCCTTCAGCAAACGTGGAACGATATTTGTTTTTCTCTCAAGCTGTTTGTGCTTTAATTAAGAATTCGTAAATATCAGAAGAATATTTCTCAACTGTCAATGGTATGTCGAAAAGTACATGTTGAATAATGTTATCTTTCTAGTAAAGAAATAGCGGTCACAAACAGGGCCACTGATATTGTGCAGTGCCCAAGAGGTCCGGCATGAAATACAAAAACGTGTGTCAAAACTGAGGGTTCTATCTTTAAACAACAATAAAGTACTCAAAGTAATTAAAAACCCTGCAATTAAAATGCAGTCATATTTGTATTCACGAAGCCTATATTGCTATAAAGCCTGAAGTTGGCGTCCCCTGCAAGTGGTTGTTAATTTTTAATTTTTAGACAAATAATCCTTGATGTTTTTTGTTCTTGACCAGCTGGTGCTGTCAAAGCTGCACTTCATTTCAAACGTAACGATCTCGGAGTTGACGAGTTGCTTCTTATTTTTCCCCAAATGTTTCTAACTTTCATCCCGATAAAAACCGATAAGCTTTCCGCCGGTGGGTGTAAAAGTTCGCACGGCATGTGGCATGATTCATTTGTTTTATCTGGTTCGTTTATTTATCTAGTTCGTTCTGTGTCTACCGAATCATCACATAGACTTTCGAAAGCATGCGTGATAATGTATTGTGACGGCATCCAGTCTGAAGATGCACTATATCGATTTACGCTCTCTTCTTGAAATTTCTAATCATTCGACCCGCAAATTCAAAGCTCTCCAAAAACTAATCGGAATTGAACCGAGTATGATCCGATTTGGAACTTTTTTTAACAGTTATTCATCAATTCGTCGTGCAATTATAAAATTGACGCGCTGCACAGTTATAAAATTGCGCAGCGTGTCAGTTATGAGTATATATAAAATTTCTACCTCCATAACCATAGTTTGTGGGCTTGTTAAAAGCCCCTGACTATATTTTCAAATATTATTTGAACAGACTTATAGTCAATAAACAAAACAAAGACGACTAAATTGAAATAATTTATGGAAAAAACCACCTGGTAATTATCCAATTATACCATAGAAAGTGGTTTTTAGTGTGTATTTGAGCCTCCAGCAAATCGAATGCTTGTCTTGTACAGGCTTTCCACAGTTCGAGATTATCAGTCGTTCGTTTTCAAACTTTATTATCCATCAACTGGTTTATAGCCTAGGAAGAGAGTTTTGTGTAGTCGTTTTTGAAAAATTACCTTAATAAGTTTTGGTATGTGGCATCTCAAATCCTGTAACTTTTAATTTGTCCCCCAAGGAGGTTTTCACAGATGTAGTTACGAATCTGGTTGAGAAAATTTAACAAATATTATCAAAGGTTTTAATGCTTAGGGAATGCAAAACACTTTCCCTGTTTTGACAGACTTATGTAGAACACAAGGAGAAGTTTGGGACAACTTGAGATAGCGATCGGAACAGGAACCCGACGAGTGAGTGATCTCAATATCATTTCAAACACTCCAAAACGTCCTCATTTATTGCCATGAAACTAGAGTAACACGGACTTATTTTCTCCCACTACCATTTCGAAATATCTGGTAGAAACTGCCGAAATAGCTCTCCTTTTAACTGCTATGAAAAGGTAAATTCTCCTAAGAATTCAGGATTGCGTTTTAGATACCATGAGCTTTCCCATGATTCTCGCTGGTGACGGAAGCACGGCTTCCAGCCAATCGACAAATGTTATTTTATGCTGATTAATGTATAAGTGGCGGGAAAAATTATGCCAAATGTCCTCGAGTTTGTATTTCTTGTAGCTGATCTTGGTTGGGTCTTAATCAGGACTTATGTTACTAGTTATACTGAAGAATTCCACGACGGGTTGGAATTACTGTGAAGAAGGGGATGCCCTAGTTATGGATCTTACCGCATTTACTCGAGTAAACGCCGCGGCGCTTATTAAATTTCACGACTTTCTGATGTGGCGCTTATTAAAACTAATTGAAAGAAACGATTCTGGTTGAAACGTAACTACTTTTTATTTCTTCGAAACCAAAACAACCAGAACGAGAAAAACGAAACGCAGCATAAAGTATTGTCATTATTTATGCCACTATCTTCTCCACGATCGGATTTAAATCTGATCGAGCGTTTATTTTAATAATTTAGGTCTCATGTGGGACGCTTATTTGAGGGCAGCGCTTATTCGAGTAAATACTGTAAGCTAGTAGAGAATTGTAACGAGTTGTCTCCAGCGTATAAATGTTCCGTTTTTATATACGGTCCAAAAACTTTTTTGTTCAAAAAAACACATTAAAAACTGCACTACATTAGTGATTATTCCTTTGAAAAATCGTATGCAACGGAGGAATGACTCCACGATCGTCCCTGAAGGAATAATTTTTTAGTATGAGCAGATAAATTCGAACATTTGTGATTTAAAACGTTAATTTTGTGCTCAACTCAAACACTGATCTTCGAGCTTTTCGCGTGTGTGGAATGTCCTTTGCCTGAAACTAGTACGAGTTCTTTAGACCCATCAAAATCTAGTTTCTGTTCATAATTTCTTGCTCGAGAGTGTTCCTACGAACCGATCTGTCTACTCAGTAGATCTAATGTCGAGGAAAAGAGAGGAAGACAAAGAAAAGCATCAAATTTTATCCTATACCATTTGTCAAGTCATATCCCATACCATTTGTTCCACCCGATGGCTTTCAAAAGTCTAAATCACACAACTTACCAATGTCTTTTCACCAATTCAACAAGCGAAGGAATGCGCTTATACGAGCTAAAAGCATGGTGGACTGTGACCCATGATCATGCAGAAACCAGGATGACTTACAATCAAAAAGATGGTAACGATGACTTTCAGTCAAAAGATATAGAATCATATTATTGTTTAAAAAATTATCAAAGAATTATATTTTGTCAGTTTTTCTTTGCTGTTCTTTTAAACTCGAGGAGTCTTCTACTGGGTCTCCATCATTAGGCGTACGCCGGATGTTCAAATGGTAGTTCTTGAACAAAAAGCTTCGAATTCCAGCTGTTAGATGAAACGATAGCCTGGCCATTGTGTTCCTCTAGCATCGGCGTGATAAAATTACTTGGTCCAACAGGACTTCGAGGGTTGCTCGACAAATCGAATTTTTGGCAGGTTCTTCGTCAGAACTGAAATCTCGCATATCTTGGATTCAAGTGCTGTGGAGTGGGAGGGATGTAACTCATGAACTTTTGTCTAAAATTTGCGGCTAGTTTATCGTTTCATCTTTGACATTTCGTAGAATGTGGTCCAAACGACGCGAAAGAGGTGATATATAAGGGTCAAGAAATGTCACTCTTCCTTCTTAATTCTAACGACGAAATGCAAGGAAGAGTTAAATTTATATTTGAAGATTATTAGCACTCACAGACTACTTCATGTGCCGGAAAATAAAAGGAAATTCAAGCAAACGTGGTTTCGTTTAATGCATCTCATCGATAATGTCCCTGTACGTGGAAGGATTTTTCGTCCTAAGCGAAACTAATCAATCATCTTTTGTTCCAAGAATGGACACCATCTTCGGTCTATATTCGACGCGAATGAGAACTGTCGCAATGACAGTTATCTTTAATAATTTCCTAAGAACTGTTATCTGTTTTTTTCATCCACTTTTTATGCACACGGTAGCCTCTACAGCTTGATGGCTGATATCTACGAGGTTCCTGCAAGTTAAGTATGTCATTAAGCATAATACCTGTTAGACAGAATGTCATCGAAATTAAGTTATTCAGAGCAAGAAACAAACTCCGAAAAACAACATCTTGAAAACTTAAGATTTAAATAAAAAAAAAAGAGACGAATGTTAAGAGTAATATTTCGACCTTATTTCAAAGTCATTGTCGAACCTATTAAATTACAAATTACATAGTTTGTTTCTTACTCTGTTTCCTTAAATTGTCGGCTGGTAATGACTATTGAGTTGTTCGTTGAGCCGTTCATATGGCGTAAACATGTACATTAAGAAAAACTGCGGTACACATTGTTCCAAGTAAAGGACTGTCAGTTCGCTGAGAAGAACCACAAGGTTGGACGTGTCAAAAAGGAAAAAAATGATACCCCAAATTCGTTGCAATGTCAAGGATTCATTGGTTAATTGTAAATCTAAAACTTAAGCGAGATGTATTAAACTTAAACCTGGTTGACATGACAAGCGTTATAGGAAATCCCTATTGTGGCATCCGCACCCAAATATTTTCAACGTCTACACGACAGAATTCCCGTCCCCAGACTAGTGTTTTTTCCGTTTGGACCACAGTAATGTCGAGTGCCGCGCCGAAACGTTTTCACACGTACGTCGTCGGAAATCGGAGAATGGAGGACCAAAGATGCTATCCCTCTAAACCAACTTTAAACTCTTCCCATAAAGTGACAACCTCTTCGTATATTGCTGTAGTTAACGCCTCACGATTTCCTGAGAGAACGTACCGTATGGAAACAGTTAGAGAACTCTGCTTGTCCCATTGGTTCCCCTTGCTTGCACAAGTTCTTTCACCGTTCATCTTGCCACATTATTGGAGGTTAGGATAACGCTTAGGGACAACGATAGGCTAAGATTTTAACTTGCGTGCTTGGGTGTCCGAAGCAGAATCAAAACACTCCCCATCCTTATGGAAAGGGTTAAGTTGTTACGAGAATTTCTCCTCCGGTTAAAATGGATTAAACGAAGGTGCTGTTCCCAACAATGATTAGAGTGCCAACAAGCAGTTTCAACGATGTTTTTGCAATGCCATAGGGTGAGGAAACTGCCGAAACTTAAGGTAGAAGACACTGAAACGTTAGTGTCACTTTTCTTAAATTTCAGCAGTTCCATTACCCTTTTGACTTCCTATACTTTTCCCAGTTGAGTCGACAAATCAACTGGTTGAATTGCGGCCAGGGAACCCGAAGATACGGAATCAAACTCCGCTAAAGTCGACACGCTTTTCGAGTTAACTTTTCCTGCGTAAGTTAAACATGAAATTTTCTCTTCGTGCATCAGGCATCTTCTCGACCTTTCTTTCGAGGGTACCTGTTATTTTTTATTTACTTGAAGAATATTTTTCAGGTGGTCAGACGAGTCAGTGGGGCCGCGTATCAGCTGTCATCGTTACATTATGTTTACCTCGTTTAAAATATCGAGGGAGAACTCGGCAAGATCGGTCTGCCTAAACCACACACGTGGCATATGTCATGCGGTTTATCCAAGATGTCATTCGATATTGGCTCGTATAAAATAGTTGTTCTTATTAATGTTTAGACATCAACTGGTACTTTTTCGTGCTTAAATGCACCGCTATCTTTCTTTTTAAACAACAGGTACTAAACTACGCCTTAATTCGTAAGGAACAGTCGACCTCCCGGTTCATTAACGCACGTCATGTTTCCTTTTCGACTTGATCCACTTTCGATAACTTCCTTTGGTTGAAGACTTCCGGTCGCTGCATTTGCATTTTGTTTGTCCTCAGTGTCGGTGTACTCGAACAAGCCTTGTGATTTGTGACGGGTTGAAGGCGTAGTTATCTAAACCGCTAAACGTTGGATGTGTTTACCAGTCGAGAAAAACATCGACTAACAGTGAGACATTATGGTCCTGAAGAGTGACCTGCGAGTATTGCTTACCTTAACCTTGCTTGGCTTCTTTCTGGGAGAGAACAACCTAAGAGGCAGCCAAGCGAGCACCGCTCAGTCGACACTGACTAAAGATGGCGATATCATTATCGAAGGCATGTTCGCGATAACTAATAGTCAAGGCAAACTTAGCCACTCCACAGCCATGGTGACAGAAGCGATGATTTTCACCATCGACATGATCAACAAAAATCGCGATATCCTACCGACAATCGAGCTTGGATATGAAATATTCGACGACAAAGGCGAAGACCTTCAACAGATTATGGGCCAAGCTATCAAAATCGTGTCAAAACATCGACCGCGGTCAGTTTGTCGAGACGACGAAGAGTTTTGTACGAAAGACGACGAATCAAGTCCGTTAAGCAAACGAATTTCGGCAGTGATTGGCCCAGCCACATCTGGGAATACTGTCCCTGTGGCTAGCTTACTTGGATTGTACAGCATCCCGCAAGTAGGATACTCGGCTTCCTCGAGTCTTCTCAGCGACAAGTCTCGGTTTAAGTCTTTCTTGCGAACTATTCCTTCGGACGAATACCAAACTAAGGCAATGGCGTCCTTTATCAAGTATCACGGCTGGAATTACGTTTTTTTCGTGGCAAATGATGACGAGTATGGACGTCAGGGGCTAGCCTCGTTCAAGAACGCCGCGAGAGAGCTGGGAGTGTGTACGGCAGATGACATAAATATCGCGTTCCAGAGAGATGTCGACTCAGACAAGGAAGTCAATACCACGCTGCACGAAATCAAGAAAGACGACCGTGCTCGCGTCGTGATACTCTTTATGTACCAAAGCCAAGCTGCGAAAGTCCTTCGAGTGGCGAAGAGAGAAGGGATCGAAAATATAACGTGGATTGTAAGTGATGCAGTCGGTCTGGGCATTCTCAACTACAACGTGAGCAAGGAGTCACTTGACGGAGCTATCGCCGTTGGTTTTAACGGCAAGAAGGTCGAAGACTTTGAACGACATTTGAAAAACATTACAGTGAAGGCTTCGAAGCGTAACTCGTGGATGGTAAGGTTGTTGGAAGAGACCTTGAATTGCAGCACTGCGAGCCTCCCAGCAGCGGGGTATAGGCAATGCCGCGACGATGAGAAACTCAACTTGTCTGGAATCGGGAACAGTTCGAGTATGTTTATGAATGTTATTAACGGCGTCAAAGCCATTGCAACGGGCCTGCACAACTTGATGAATTGCACTAACGGCACAGGCTTACTCAAGGGAGGGCATTGCCCGAACACTACTGGCTTTATAAACGGAAAGGACTTGTACTTGTACATTAGAAATGCGACTTTCGTCGGTGCCACCGGCGAGACTGTCGGTTTTGACGAGTACGGTGATCTCATAACCAAAGAGTACAAGTTTCGAAACTTCGTATATAATCGTGAAGAAGACAAACTAGACTTTGATCCCATCGCTATGTGGAGTTCGAAGTCGCCTGATGCACCGACATTTTTATCGGGTAAAGACGTCGCTTGGAAGGGAGGCAAGAAACCGGAGTCTACCTGCTCTCAGGTGTGCAAGCCGGGTTGGAAGCAAGTCGGGCAATCGGTTTGCTGTTGGGCATGTGAACTGTGCCCCAAGGGAGAAGTCAGTTACAATGAAAGTGCAAAAAACTGTACCAGATGTCCTGAGGGCTACTACGCAAACGCAGAACGAACGAACTGCCTCAGAATCGGGGTAGATTTCATTGAAGCTAGTGACCCATTCGCCGCCATCATTATTACAATCAGCTGCTTGGGTTTGGTCGCCATGTTTCTTGTTGCATTGATGTTCACTTACGTCAGAGCCACACCGCTCATCCAAGACTCTGGCGAAATTTTCCTTGGCTTGTTCGTTCTCTCGACCGTCCTGGCTTTTATATTTTCCATCTTTCAAGTGACGTTGTACCGTACCGATTCCGCGTGTCGCTTTCTCACTGCCCTCCTTCTGTACGTAGTTGTCTTGCTTTCCTCCACATTACTGGCCAAGACAAAAACATGCGATAACCAACTTCGAAAGTTTACTTCTCACTACATCAAACCCACCACCCAATACGGCGGCCTGATCATGATCGCCACGGCACTCCTCTTTCAACTACTCCTGATAGGAGTATGGTACCTAGTCGATTCGCCCACCGTTCACATGGTCAGAGAAACCGAAGCGATGCAAATCCGGGAATGCAAGTCCAGTTGGTCTGCACCTACTTTAGTCTCCTTTGGCTTTCCCCTTGCTCTGCTTCTCATGGCCACCGCGTTCTCGTTCAAGGAACGGGACAATCGTGAGAACCACAGCGAGGCCAAGTATCTCAGCTTCTGTACCATTTCACTGTGCATCGTTCTTATAGCATTCTTCCCCACATATCGCTTTGTCAAAGGCGTCACCTTAAGCGTCGTTATAGCAACCACTGCCGTCGTGGGAGCGTTTGCCGTGATTGGTTGCATCATCCTGCCGAAAGTCTACATCCTCATCTTTCGTCCTGAGCGGAATGTACCTGGGCACGAGCACAGCAAAGAGCCCACAGTAAGTTCGGCCCATACCGCTGGAAGCCATCCCGGTAGCTCGAGCCAACCTGAGTTTGCTCAGTGTGCGGAGACTGGGGAGGAGGTCCGTACACCTAATGACGTCGAGTTGGTTTCGCCTTCCAGCAGCAGTTCCCAAAGCCCGAAAAAAGATGCCCCCAAAAACGAAGACATTGATGTGAAATAGTCGGGGTTTTAACACAATAGGTAGCTTCAGATTTACGAACTATCATGTTAAGTTTGCTTGGAGAAATTAGCAAAATATTGAGTTAGCTCATTGAGATAAATTCTGGACGTATCCATTCATCGCTGGGGTAAATGATGGCAAAGTGCTGGGGGAGTCTTGAAGTACTTGGCGTGTATTTCTTCTTTGCGACATGGTTTAATATCTTTAGATTAATGTCATAAAGATGTTGAAGCAATTTCACGGAAAACGAAAGAAATTTAGAAAAAAGAAATTTTTCAGGCACTCTATGTCTCCATTCCCACAAGTTATAGCGAGAAATAGAACGGATCTCGGACCGTAGTCAAATCTGAAGCTCATTCGGGATGCGATAATGGATCAAAGTTAGTACATCTATTTATCGTAAAAGTTAGGGAAAATATCTAATCATAGCTCATGTGAATATAAATAATTGTGAATAACGAAAGCATCTCGCCTTAGAGTACCTGTTAATTTTCAATCTAATGGCCAGTTTTCACCGGATACAATGTTATAAAACCATGTTAGATTTAGTTATTTAAGGTCTTTGATGCAGTAATGCAGGTATGAAAACGAGATTATCAATGTACATCGTTCTGTCCATTGCGAAACTTGGTTACGGAATCACCCGTTGACCACTTTCTCATGAAAGAGAAGAAGATGAATAAAATCTAGCAGTTTCAATTCATCAACTGCATGTTTTCCAGCGATTAAAGGGTTGACGTCGATCTCTAACCTCTGTCCATTTTATTGCATCTTCTTCTCTCCCTTTTTAGTTCAAAAATATTCGGAACAAACTTTTCCGCTGGTCAAATACATCCATTCGTAGTTTAGGAAATGTGTAGGTAGATTTAACAGACATTGCGTTCATTGTAGACATTTTATTTAATAAAAAAGTTTTAGAAACGTAAATTGGGCCACTTCTTTCATTTTTTTTTCCTCGCAGGATGCCCAAATGTACAATACCATGTCGTCTGGCTTCAATAGCCAACATTCTACGAGACTAGTACGCCTCATAGAGCAACGTCATTGCACATACAGTATTGTAAATTGCAGTAAACCGCAGTGTTGTTTGTGTTTTCTGTAAATTTAAGACCCCGTTCGCACAAATGCGTTCTTTTTTTTCCTGAAAGTGCATACTTTCGAATGCAATCAATGACATAAAAATAGAATACTGCGTAGACAGTGATAAATAAGGTAAAAAGTTAAAAGGTTAATAGTTGCTTTGACTGATCTCAAAAAATTCCAACGTTTCTAGCAAAGGCCCTCAGAACACGTTTCTTTCTTGACGAGGGGCCTTTCCTCGGAACGTTGGTATCCTTTGAGATCAGTCGCGGTAGTTATCAATCTTTTAATTTTTTACCTTATTTTCAAATTCGCCTTGGTCTTACATCCACTCATAAACTTGTAATAAGACTTGAAAACGGATCTGTTTACTTGTGGATCGACGAAAACGTTGACTTGAAAATAGTTTTTGAACAGATTCTCTTGCGTGAAGACCATTCTTTTCGGATTAAAGGTCATTGTAAGTTTCAATTTCCAGGTTATCACGCAGACAGACGTATACGACACAAAAACACTCATGAGGACACCAACATATTTGATGCGTTTTCAATTAAATGAAATGGATGGACTTAAAAACACATGGATACGGACGTATCATAGTATTCCATACTGTCAATCAATCAACCTTTATTTAAATACGGTAAAATCTTCAGTACAGATACATTATATATAACTATATCACAAAAAATACATGAATACACCACTATATTACTGTACGATATTATTGTACTATACATGTGTTACAGCACGGAGTTAAAAATATCTAAGTTATAACACTAAGTTAAAAATACTGATTTACAAGATTGCCGTGTGAGAGTCCGATTAATTATTCTAATGTCGATCAATTGCCTTTTTGAACTGTCCAAGTGAATCTATTGATCTGTTCCATGGGTGGATACACTCTACACTTGGGGGAGTAGTGGCGTAGGGAAAGAAATTTCATGAAAATTGGGTGCATTGTCTGTTTTTATATTTTCAGCTATTTGAACTACAACGGCGTGCTCGTTTAGCCTATTCCAAGACAAGCGTGGGCAAAGTTTCTTTCGTTTTTCGATAAGCCCAAGCGACTTTCACAGCATGTAGTATGTCAGTGCATCTTCTTTAGTTGGTAAAATTGTCATCTGCCGCTCATTGGCAACCAAACCAGAGTACGGACGTTGAATCATTGCATAGTGCAAATACTTAACCCCTTAAGAGTCAGCGTCCTGTATACAGGACATCAAGAACAAAAGAACAAATGAAAGAACAAAATGAAAACAATGAAAGAACAATAAACAAAAGAAACCAATTCAACTTTTAAAGGGCTAACCAGACTAACCACGACCAGCTGACAGTACGAAGAAATACAAGCAGATCTTGAATATCACGAGACTTTACTTTTACGGTTGTGTTTTGTTTTAACCTGAATGATTCATCAAACAGTCTTGCAGAAGGGGGCAGGTGAGAGTGTAACGTGCACAGGGGGGTATGGTGGGGCACTCAGATCGACTGAGCCTGCGTGAGAGTCGTCGGTGGTGTAAACAGAGCTGTATCTTTCCATCTTATCGAAATTGAAAGTCATGGTGTCATCAATATTACGCCCCCAGACACCGGCGTGTTTCGCTGCACCGCTGTTATGTAACCTTTATCTTTCATATAATCGACTCTGAAATTGTCTAATGTTCCCTCTCAGTCGCAAATCTTCTTTGGAGCACGAATACTTTGGTTTGAGGGAGGTGTTACCGTAAGAGTGTCCAGAGGTCGGGGGCTGTGACAACGCTGAATTTTCGGCGCCCTAACTTTCATTGAGTATAAGGATTTATGTTACCTCGGAGTTGAAAAAAGGACCACCACCGTTCCATTTGACTTGTACTTAAAAAAATTTCGAAATTTTGAAGTTTTACTTTCTCTTGCGTTCGCAAAGCTTGTAGATATGAAGAAAGAAAGCGCCCTCCGAAAATGGAAAAATTGTCTCATCAACAATAACATCGAAATTAGAATTCCTGTTTTCCATCAATGCTCGAATACGAAAATTTTGCCATGATTATGCATGTCACTTTCTAATTACTCCAAGTACTTTGGGATTATGCAACAATAACAATATTCATGTGATTATAATAATATTTTTATTTCATGGCAATGTTCTCTATGGATGTTGTTGTTTTGCACACTTTCTCTGGCCTTTTTGAAACAAGTTAACATTGCGCAAGCATTTTGGGTTTTTTCTCCAGGTTGAAAGAAGTTCCTGGACAAATTTTGCCCACTTAGTTATCCGCCTGAATCCTCCAGACTCGGATTAATGTATTTCTTTCGTTGATTCATATCTTTTCGTCTGGCCACAAATTGTTGTTCTCACTCATTCAACACACTAAATTCACTCATTCAACATTTCACTCATTCAACACGCTAAATTTGGCTTTTATATGTTTTAATTCCGACGTTTTTAAAATTTATGCTGGATAAGAACTTTTTCAATGTCCTTGAATGCACTTGAGACCAATCAGTTTTTTTTTGTCTTTTTTTTTCCAGGAAATTAAGGTACAACAGCCTTTCTCCTTTCTTCCATCAAGCTTCTTATAGTCGCGCTTACGGAGGCGTGAAGTGCAGAGAGAGTAGGTGAAGGTGAGGAATTCACCATCACTTTTCAATAAGCCGTTCGATAAAGTGAGAATCAGTAAGGAGCCGCTTTGTCGATCTCCGAGTTGATATGGCAGAGATCGATCGTATGCTGCGTTTTTATCCAACCGTAGCAAAATCGTAAGGCCATTTGAGACAAAACGACAAAATGACATGAACATAACGATCAACGAATTAAAGAAAAGATCAGGGTTTTTTTCATATGTCGTTATTTTTGGACGTTATGTTCTTATCAAGACACTAGGTTGTCTCTTTCACATTGCTGACATGTCGACATAAACTGAGCGGTTTTTGCTATAAAGGGGTACCCCCTGTGCTCAAAGCAATTTAGAACAATCAGTGCGCGCCTCAGCTGCGTACAACGCAAATTGAAATGTTTTGACAGGGCGCCTTTTCAAAACTTGGTCTTGCAACAAACATATGAGCGCGATCACTTGGTGATGTAGGACACCTATAAAGCAAATTAGGATCAAACGTGTTGCTAATGTCGTCACTTTAATCATGCGCATTTCCCGTCTAATTCAGGAGTCGGTAAACTACTATGCTTCCTCAGTGGAGCGTTTCAAGAGAACACGTAGGCGATGACTGCCTTAAGGAAATTTCTGGCCAAAGATCTTAATTTAACTGAAATCGGAAAGGACAGATTTATAATAAAACCTGAAAACACACCGAACCGCAGAAAAATTCATTTCCTACTGAGGATACTGCCAAGTAGAAATATGCTGGAATGGGCATACTTTATGATAAATAAGATAACGAGAAGTTGAAACGTGTTTTATTGGTGAATATTTCATGAGTAGTGACTTTTTTCTGATGATGGACAGTAGATGCTGTTCTAAATATTCACTAATATAACATGTTTCAACTTCTCGTTATCTTATTCGTTATACTGCCAAATATACTGTGGAAAACTTGAAAACAGCCATTTCGATACTTCCTAAACACAACAAGTAAGAATTTCCATCATCTGTTCCCAGGCCGATTGATGATTTAAGAGGAAAACACAAAGGTAATTCATAACCGAAATGTGTTTAGCTACTAAGATCAAACATTGGCGTGAATGAAGCTTGTTTTAGCTCATTTCTCCCCTAAAACGTTGCATCGTTTTGAGAAGATATACCTTGCACTCGCGAAAACTTTTGAAAATTTTCCATGAAATTCTTCGAGTAAATTTTCGAGGTGCCTGTTTTTTCGAGAACAAGTTGTCAGTTATACCATTCGTTTGCTGCGACAAACCCGTGAGAAACAACATTAATGTAGTAATGAAACATTCCTAAAGATCACTTTGCACTCTCTGACTTTATCGCGTGGTCTACTTAATTCCATCGCTTGACGGTTGTGAGTATGCGCGTTGGTTTCCAAAGAGAGATGATCACCCGTTGGGAACCAGTGCGCGTGCTCACAACGTTCAAACGAAGGACAAAAGTAGATCGCATGATAGAAATAGGGAGTGGAATTGGACATTCAAACTAAGATTTTACGAGACGACGATCTCAAAGGCAACAAATGCATGTTGCACAAATAGCACCGATAGATGTGTTCGGAAGATCTTTCACGATAGCTGCCCCTCAATTATGGAATTCATCGCCAGCGGTTTTCAGAAATCTCTCGTCACTTGATATTTTTAAGAAGCAAGTTAAAACATTTTTATTTCGTAAAGCTTATTCTTGTTAGGCTAATTTAAGTCGGGTTATGTTTCTTATTAATTTTATTTGTTATCTATTTAAGTTTTAAGTTTGCAGATGTGTTGTGAACAGCAGTAGTTGAACATTAATGTTCTAAAATAAATGTTATTATTATTATTATTATTATTACAATTGTCGTCTACGACTGTTCCATGTGATGTATACGACCAAGTCATTTTGTGTCTTCAGCACGTAATTCCACTTTAGTGACTTAATCGCACGCACGAACTGTGCCCTTGAGACAACGTTACATACATCAGGGTGAACAGTCGTATGCGATAATCGTATCGTGTAAATGAACCGTAATATGCAATTTGTGAACGACTTTTTTTAACGAAATTTTGTAACGGCAACATGTTCCTTTAAAAATCATCTTACAGTGGTACGCCACCTAAACGCCCCTTGCACAATTCAGTGGGGAAGGTCAACGCTACTTGCGGGGTGAGGACACAAAATTGGTGGGTATCGATTTGCCTCTTTCAATCTCGGAGATTTTATATTTTTTGGTTCCCTAGATCAGGGTGCTGGTGGCACGGTGGTAGTATACGTGTCTCTTACCACTGTGACTTGGGTTCGATTCCAGCTCCGTGCAGTTATCTGATTAAAGTTACCTTAGTCACATGTGAGAAGAATGTTGTCCACTTTGTCTCTACCAAGCATCGCAGGTTTTCTCCGGGTACTCCGGTTTCCTCCTGTAGTAACACTGGACCTGTGAGGGGTGGTCCTTACTGGACCTCTAGGGAGAACAGCTTATGTAGCTGATAAGGTTATCTTGTATAAAGAAAGGTACTTTTTTAATACAAATTACGTGTTCTTCATTGTGCACGAGGCCCTGGAGTCCTGGATCAGCTATTAAACATTTATAAAAGACATCTGAAAGGAGTCATTGGCTTAAAACGGGGGATGAGATCCCCAGCTTCCTTGAGGGGGTAGAGACTGATTACGCGAAGAAGTTCAATCAGTACTATTCACCCAAGATATCTCTCAAAAATCATTTTGCGATTATATTGAATAAATTCCAGCCGGGAATGAGATCTTGAAATTTCAGCCCCGGCTGAAATTCTTCAGACAAAATATTAATTACGAAGCCATATCGTTGTCAAAGTTGACATCCTGTAACCTCGAGCATTTCGATTGTATTTGAATAAGGACGTCGACAGCCCATTTTTTTCGCTGTTTGATCAGCAGCTGATAACGCAAGTTGAATTATTGTCTGATCAAATGACATCGACCAGACAGACAGCTCCCAGACATTTCACCTGCACGTAATAACTAAAAAATATCACCCCAGGGTCATTAAGAAATCTCTTTTGTGCCGTATTTTTTCCATGTTTTTCTAAGGTCGGGGCTTTTAGGACAGTCGTTAAGCCCAGCTGGTGGAACATTGGACAAGTTACTCTTTTCATTGACATGATCAAACTTAGTGGACATCTGACGAGTTGATGAGCTAGATGTTGACGGAAAAGGTCGAAACAAAACGCGCACAGTTTTTGCATGTCATGAAGATGTGCCTCTGATATTCAAATCATCTGATAAATTTAAAATAAATTTAGTGCCCAATTTCACTCATTCGAGTTGAACTGCTGGTAAACCGGAGTGTTTAATGAAATACAATATTTGCTGCAGCTTTTCTTCGGTGTAGTCCGCCATCTTATTCTTTTCTAAGACGCGGATATACAGCCAGAACGGATTTGATTTTCCTGATATTACAGAAATTCTAAGGCATAAGGCGTAATGAAAGAGCCATCTTTCATGGTGGTTTTTATTCGTTTATAGGTTGTTCTTTATCGATGTTATTGGTCGGTTAAAGTGAAACTAGATGGTGGGACTTTTTCTGGTGGAATCGCTGCGTAAGTCTACTCATTTTTAATGGTAAGGTAGTAATAATGATGATGATGATAGTGTTCGTAACTTTGATAATTATCAATATCTACCTATAAAACTATATCAAAATGAATTTCTAACAATTACGGGGACTGCGGAAGCGGGGGGCTGGGGGGGGGCTAAAGACCCCCCTTTTTGGAAAGAAATTAAATATTTCAGTATCGCTTTGGAAAACGTCTTAACCATGGTGAATGGTTATACAAGAGAGTTCTGAAAAGAACTAGAGGAACCAACACACATACAGAGAAAGTAAATACTAAAAAGAAGCACTATGCATTTCGGCAGACCACTCTTCAGGTGCAAACGTCTATTAACTGTTGAGAAATGAGTTATGAGCTTATATTTATACCTGATGTAAAGGCAATGATGTCATTCCATGTAGGAGGGATTAAACATCAAAATAACGCCAATATACATGGATTCCATAATCTTTAGAAAGAATGCTGAACGGCACTTTGCCAGGATGCTAAATTTGGAGTCTGAATAGTTATTGGCACAACATCTGTTTGACAACAAGTGTCGACCGATTGGCGAGTCACAATCAATCGTTTGAGAGGAGGTACATTGCCTTTTCGGTTGATTTCTTAATGGCGCGGTCTTGTTTCGTATAACACTTGACACATGTTGTTTGATCCTTTCACTTAACCGTTGAGTTGTTCTACCTACATAGCGAGAACCACACTCGCATTTTAGTTTATGATTTTAAATATCCGATAAACATATCCGATATTTGAGTGACCAGCTGATAGTATTTGAGTTGTTCCTGTTAATATAACCAGTGTTTTGTGATTTCTGAGTAATCATTAAAATAAGAAGTGTTCACGACCGTCTCAGAAATATTGAATTTAATTTTTTCAGGGGGGTTATTCTATCGCCCTTGTCAGCCCCCCCCACTCAAAATATCGTCCCCTCGGTCCCTGAATAATGATAATTATGATGATGATGATGTTGATGAAGATGATGATTACAAAAGACATAGGGAGAGGGAGAGGGAGAGGAAGAGAGGAGAGGGAGAGGGGGAGAAGGAGAGAGGGAGAGAGGGAGAGGGAAAGAGAGAAAGGGAGAAGGAGAAGGAGAGGGAGAGGAAGAGGGAGCGGCAGAAAGAGATGGGGGGAGAGAGGGAGGGGGAGGGAGGGATGGAAAGAGGGGAGAGAGGAAGGGACAGAGGGACAGAGGGACAGAGGGAGAGAATGGAAGCGGGAAGGAGAAAGGGAGAGTGAGGAAAAGGGAGAAAGCAGGTGAAACTCACTCGGCATACGGTGTCTTGTTTCGAAAACGCTGTTTACTCGTGCCTAGATTAAACTCCCTTTTTTTGTTGTTCTTCACATGTCTTAAAAATCCACGGTCTATTCACATGTCAGTCAGCTATTGCCAATCATTTAAGTCATACAAGCAACTACGGCGAAACCAATCTTTGAATGCCATCTTTTTTATCACGATCCTCGCAAATTTAATCATGAAATTCAGCTGCAAACTAGGCTTCCAGAGAATTCTTTGTTTACAGACATTAACCTCTCTGTTCATATGGTTATGTTTGTTTGACAGTCTTCGCACAAAGTGGCGCACGCATATTTCTTGTTTCACTGGACGGCGCTTTTTAACTATCCATAGCGGCAAGAGTGACATGTTTGGGCGGGGAAAATATCCTGCCTGGCGATTTTAAGCTAAATAAACTGCTTTACTTCAAAGACAGTGAATGGAAAAACGAACAAAAAGAAACAAAAGTGGAGTAGAGTCCAGGAAAAAAGAGGGATTAGTTAACTGGCTATCAAAAAGACGGTCACAGCGTTAAGAACAAGAGGAGAAATAAAATGTGTACAAGCAAACAGCTTGATCTTTTTCCCTGTAGGATAATGATTCGCAGCAAGTTAGCCTCTACAATGCTTTAGTATTTCTTGTGTTTGAAGTATTTATTTCCTCTTATTCGGTTAATATAATGGTCTTTGCTTCGTTATATTACATTCATAAAAAAGTACATTTGTGATGCATAGAGAATGGAGAACTTTTAATGGCTAGTTGGGAGGATACTGACATTAGAGGCAAGAGAACGAAAGCCTACGCCCCCCTTGATAGTACGTTGAGTTGGCACGTAAGTGTCCCCCCGTTGAGGTTGTCCAAAATCTGAAGAAATTTTTTTTTCAACCTTGTGCAATAATAAAAAAGGTCAAATGTCTTTGACAAAAAAAACAGGTCCAGTCGGCTTGCTCTTTTGAAAGATCTTCATTGATTGATAATTATTTTCCACGACTAATTACAATGAATCCTTATCAGGAAAATTAATGTTTAATTTAAACTGCGTAAGAGATTGCAACTGAAAATCAGTGTCAATTTTCCTCTTTTCATTCTCTTTAACCCGATTTCGACAGATCCATACGCCCTCTAGGGTTTCGGCGAAATTTCTAGCGTTGCCGATTTTCGAAGCTTAAACAGTTAATTTTGCGAACGAGAGCTGGAGTTTCTTCTCCATTTGGAACATTTTACTGCACGGCAAAGCTCTTATTGTTTGTTTGTCACAGTTGCTCCGTCAATTTTTGAGGACGGAAGTCTGAAGTCCTACTAATAAGTAAAAAGAAAAAGCACTACACCTGCACTGATTGGAACTACGTATGATGAAGTAAAAACACATGAACTCCTACGACCTATCCGAGTTTTCACTTTAAAGAAAAAAGGGTGATCCATAATGATTGTTTTTCCGAGGTATGATTTTTTTTACAATGAGTAACACTGCCGTCTCCCAAACGAATCTCGGATTTCATTGGCTAATCCACAACAATCTCCTGATTATTATCGTTTAACTTGTTTGAAATAAACTTCCTCTGCCAAGATCATCCCACGCAAACACATACACACACCTAAATTAAACGAAGCCAGAGCAGTAAGAATACGTGGATGGCTATAACTGTAGTCGCCGCGGCTTCCTGTTTTTGGCCTTTAAACTCTTCTAAGCCCAAGTCTTAATCGTGTTCGCCTCCATTAGAAATTCTCCAATTAGATACTTGGCCGCCACAAAGAAAAAAATGAAGATGGAAACGACAGCGATTTTCGGCCTCTGCTCTCTTTGCTGTATTTTGGCAATGTCGGTACGAAGTGGCTTGGATTATTCGCGAAAAGGTGATATCATCGTCGCTGCATTGCTTCCTCTTTCAAGAGGTCCCCTCTGTCAGGATCAAAACCCACCGGGCGTGCTCATCGCCGAAGCAATGACCTACGCGATGTCAAAGACCTACAGTTCATATGAGAAGAACTACACTCTTGGTTATGACATCAAGGATACGTGTGGTGACCCTCGAGTTGCCATTCAGGCTGCGTTTGACTTGGTGACGGTATCCCGGGATGGCAACTCGTCTCGCGTTCAAATGCGTCGAAGAACCGTGGCGGTGGTCATCGACGGTAGCAATTCCACAACTCAGACTTACGTAAAAGGAATTCTCGACATGTTTGGATTGCCACAAGTAAGATGATATTTACAAAATTATTTAGCATATATAGAGATGGTATCGTGGCTTAGCAATCGCTATAAGTTGGTCTTTTGGCCAGGTGTAATTATCTACTAGTTGAGTTGCCCAGGTCGTCTATACGAATACGCTACTGTCGAAGCACTTCTTTATTAGACAGTTTGTATTCTTTGCAATTACAGATAAAAGATCCCTAAAGGATGAATTGACTCTTAACCGCAGTGCAAAATGCTTTTATAACTACGACGCTGTTCAAATTGTTTTCTAAAATTTTCTTCTGCCGGTCTCAATTTCGGATTCTCTATGTTTAATGCAAAATGCTCCTAGGCTTTTTAGCGAACTGCTATGTACCAGTTTAAGCTATGCAAGAGCAAAACTTGAGACGAAGGAGCGCAGTGCGGACGTAGTGGGAAAAACATAATAATCATTAACACAAGTATATGAAATTAATTCTAGTTTAAAACGCAAGGCAAAGTAAAATCCTCGTCTTCTATTACATATTGCCGAAATTACAAACATCAATAGAAAGAGTTACACATTGTCTATTACTCTTTCTTGTTCACCATACGCTTATGCAAAGATCAGTATTTAGGGTTTGGCGGGTGGTTATGGAGAAAAATCAACGTGTTGTATGGAAACTTGTGGCAAGAATAAGAATAATAAAATTAAAAAAATCCAAAAAACAAAAAAAAACCGATGCTGTTAGTGCCACTTGACGCCTACTTTTCAAAAGAACCATCTATTTTTTTGTCCCCTTCGGCAGGTGCAAGTTGTTTATCCAAGTTAGGTGTTAGCTTGATAATTTTCGCATTTCCTCAACGCAAGATGCAACAACTATGACAAAGTATCATAAAGAAAAGAAAAAAACGAACAGATAACAGCAAGTGATGCGCGAAGATACTGGAAAGAAAAACTCTACAGCCAACGCTAGTGTTAATTATTTGAACCACTGACGTCGTTTCATTGAACTCTTCAAGTGAAGGACCCAGTTTTGCGGTGAACTTGGCCATAAACTAATTATTTCACGAGTGAAAGATCTTTGTTTGCTACTGACAAAGGTCTAAACTGGGTTTGAGCGGCTAAAGTAATGGGAAATCCGTGACAGAGAAAAAAGAAAAGCAAGAAAAAAAACGAGATTTCGATTGCTAAACAACACGAGGCGGACTCAACAGCTTACATTGAAATGAAGTGATCCTGTGAATTAATTTCTGATCTATTATTCAAGTGCTTAATATTTTATTTAAACAGTGCAACAAAAGGAGAAGAACATTTGTTGTTCAGCATAAATCTCTCATTTGCCCAGCAAATGCGGAGACTTGCGATATTTATTGGTTTTTTTGGCACTCAACATTCTGAAGAGTCCTCTCGACTTTTCGAATTTTTGTGATGAAACTACTTCGGGGACGCCTGCAGGCTTATGAAGGCTTTCAGCAATGATCATGCGACGTAGATAACACACGTCCAGCAAGCGGTTGGAGTAACTATTTTCAAAGGATACAACCATTATAAATATTAATTGGTCGAGAAAACATATACTGATTCGAAACCAGTGGTTTCATGTTGTAGGTGCCTACGCATGAGCCTTAGTTTTATTATTGATCGCTGAATTAATCAGATTGAAAAATTTCTTTGCCTAATTTATAGATTTCCATAGATTTTATTGATACTGCATTAAAACAGATAACATGCATTGTTGTAAGATGGAACCAATCACAATGATTCCAGTCTTCACGACTTCGGCGGCCGGGTCCAGGTCCGACTTTTCTGAATGCTAATTTTAGGCTTTGGCAATCAACGAATATTCATTAGTCTCATTGCGAGACAGATGTTTCAACAGCGGCAACTTCGGTTATTTCCAGCTGAACAACAGCATCAATGAGGATTTCAGCGAGTTAATTATAATACAGGTTGTCCTCTTTGACAGTTTTTGAAATAACATGTCCTCATTACCGTTGACAACCTGTATGCTGACATTTGAACATTCATATGTCATCAAGAATATCGTACAATTACTGTGAACAATCAGAGTTTCGTGAGCTAACTTAACGTTGCAAGCTCCAATAAATAATCAATATCGAAAGGGTAAACATATCTCATGATGATTCGGGTGACTGTTAATCAAAAACTATTATACGAAAACCATAACACTTAAATATAAAATTTTATATCTGGTACTGTTACATTATATATATATGTATATATATATATATATACACAGCGAATTGCAAAAATTATGGCACAAAACATATAAACATATCAACATATAAACATATCAACATATAAACGTATCGAGACCATTGTATCTTCATTTTATTCTCACTTCAATAGTCAGTGAAGATATGTTATGTGTTTTTTGATACATTCGATGGCCAGTCTAATGCATTAAGGTTGATTAAAGTATTCACAGTTACAGATTTACCTATACATGTTTTTTCTTTATATGTTTATGTTTGCCTAAATTTATGCAATTTGCTGTATACATACATATATACATATATTTATATATATGTATATATATATATATATATATATATATATATATATATATATATAAATATTTATGTATGTATATATAAACGAGTATTCTGTGTTATTGCTTATATAATGACGTGTAACGTATTATTTTCTATGTTGCACGACGGAAGCTTTTGCCTTCTACGCCATCGCGTTGATTTCGCGTGTCCGTTCACTGTCCAGAACTATAAACTTGCTCTCCTGCTGTGCGTTTCCATGGAATAATACGAGCTTATCATGTTTATTTTGCACAAACTGGCCACTGCGTATTTGTATGTGTCAGCAGGATACAGTTATCTGTAACCCATGCAAAAATTGCAGCAATCATTAAAGGGTCCGTGTACACAATACAACACTATGTACTTGTTGGTTTCTTTGCCTGGCTGATTACATTCCAGTTCAGCTTGCCGCTTTGACTGAAAAAGGATTGATTTTGAACAGAGTTTCCTTAGGTAGTAACTTCTGATCTGTGATGATCGTTGGGACCAAGATTTTGAATAACAAACTGTTATGCAACATATGTTTGGATTTAGGTTGGTTCACACGATCAGACAAGCTCCAATACGAGGACAAAACTAAATATCAAGCAAAGAACATGCGGTGTGTCCCAAAGGAACGAAAATCCCCCAGGAACATGAAACATCGGACCCATATCAACTGATGGAGTGACCGCTCTCCCCTATCAGATCTTTGATGTTATGTAAATCCAAGTCAACGTCTATTTCTTTCAATTTCTTACTTTCAATTTTCTTGCAGCTTGTATCAAAACATAAACTTTGAGATAAATGGCGTTTACATTTATCTTTTTTATACACTTACCTGTATTTGACCAACTCACACTCCCTCTGTCTCTCTCTCTCTCTGTCTCTCTCTCTTTCTCTCTCTCTGTCTTTCTGTCATATATATATATATATATATATATATATATACATATATATATGGAGTTGGTCCTTAGCGTTCCCAGACAATACACCAGTCAAAAATGGTTATATATTGTGAATATATATATATATATTCATTACTATTATGTGAAACATTTTTGACGACTGTATTGTCTGGGAACGCTACGGACCAACTCTATACTACAGATTTTCAAGACGAGCTGTTTTACACGATCGTAGGCAGACATTAGAATTTTAAGTTTGATGTGTTGCCACGATTTTGGGAAATCGAAAGAGGCGATTCAAGAAAAAAGTGCGACAAGCCGCAGGTCGTATATATCACAGAAAATTTAAGTATGGAAAAAATCTGCTTTTATTTCTCCGAAGCCGAAGTGGCACGGGGAGAAAAATGCCTTCCATCAAAATATCTTAACGTACGCGTACAAAAATTTACATGAAGATACTATGAAAAGTTTGACAATTGGGGAATAAGAGGACATTAACTGGACGGTAATACTCTGTTTCCTGTGAAGATCAGTTTTGTGTTTCGTTGATTACGCGCTGTAATGCGGAATGGGGTATGTTTACTCAAAATAGATAGCGTTTTGTATCAATGTTCTGAAATTAGCATGGCCATAACTATGCATCCTATAAATAGGTTCTTATCTAATGATTAGGATGACGACGTCACGTGAAAGAAATTCCATGTTACTCCTAATAGATAATAATATTGGTAAACAACCTGAAAGTCTACGTAAAAATGGTAACAAAAAATAGTTACGGAGATTGGGGGGTGCGATCACCCCCCTCACACACACACACACACACACACACACACACACTCATTCTGGAGCCACCGGTCGAAAGGATATTTTTAGGGTGCATTCTTTTGCGCTCAGCTGGTAAATCCTACACACTTCGACCACTAAAATTGTATTTGTTACTTGCAAACTATATTTACTGGTCGTTGAAGCTTCATACGTTTAACTTGTGAGGCAGTATAACGCAGCTTTTGTTTTACCTACTCAAAGACTTCTTATTTTCCATGATAGATTTTAATTGGACAGCAAAACTTCAGAGGAACAACATTGCCTGATGAAATCACAAGAATCTCCGCAGAACTTTTGCGAGTGCTCGGTTATTCCTGGGTGACAGTGCTCGAACCGCATGGTGTTGGCTCACTTATGTCTCGACTTAAGTCGGAGTTGAAAAGCCAGAGCACCTGCATCGTTGGTGGATCAATATTGCCCGGGAAGATTCACCCTCGCACAATTCGGAGACAACCCATGAAAGATGCAAATCACTGGGGCAACTTCGCACCACAAGCTAACTTCGTGATCGTCTTATCGGGCCTAGAAAAGGCTATGAAGGTTCTTGACGAGGCCAGAAATCATGGCGCCAGAAACAAAACCTGGCTTATCATCAGTGAAAGAGCAGTCCCATATTACAGTCTTAAAGAAAGTCACCCAGGAGAATCCGTCTTCGTTTTATCAAAACAACACCGAGATATGTTACCAGAACTGAAAGAGTTCCGACACAGCTTAACCCGACTGGACACGAAGGGCAGCAAAAATCGTACTTTGAAAATAGAATCAGAGACAAGAGAATTTCTATCAGATTGGTCCCGCTTTGTCGGTGACTATCCCTGCAACTCTATGTCTTCCTCAGAGTCCCTGGTTTCGAGCGTCAATCATGCAGCGGATATTTTGAGTAAGGTTTCACACTTGCGGGAAACGTTGAGTAAAGCGTTGGGTACCAAATCTATTCCACTTAAGTCCGTAGTTAACATTAACCTTGAGATAGTCAATCGGGTTCGTTCAAAGATAAAATCCTTTTTCACGACAGAGTACCACTTAAGGCATTCTTACGGCAACGCGGGATTATCCAGCGGGCTTAAGTGCGACAAGGATGGATACATTCTAAGGAAAGTTTATTGGAATAACACTTGTAAAAGTTGGGCGTTTTCACAAGTTGGAGCCTGGAGGAATAAGTCCGGATGGGAAGTAAAGTCCCAGGAGCTCGTGATGTTAAAGAAACGCAAAAAAGTTTGGAAGTGTCCGAGCGGAAAACCGGTAAAACTCCCCGCTTACTGGGATCATTGCCTGCAAACAGCCTGCCTTACATGCCCGACAGACAATCAGTCGCAGGCAAAGACCTTGAAGAATAATTCCTGTCGGTTGTGCACCTTGGAGAAGTGTTCGGACATTCCACTAGCTTACGTGAGATTCTCTCACTCTTTCGCCTTGACCATCACGTCCCTCTGCGCGATAGGAGAGGTCTTCGTCATTCTTATCATCATTATCTTCGTCAAGTATCGGAAAACACCGGTCGTGAAATCCTCGAACAGAATGTTCAACTTTTTAACGTTGAGCACACTTGGTCTTTGGTTCGTTGTTATCCCAGGTTTCCTTGGTCGACCGAATTATTTGAGATGTAACACCATTGTAGCAGCTTTCCTCATGCTGTATGCAACGGTGAGCTCTATACTACTCTCCAAGACAGTGCGACTCTTACTTATTTTCAAGTCCATGAAACAAGGTGCGAAATGGCTCGGCAACGCTTCCTTCTTCTTCACAACAGTTGCCTTCGTCCTCATCCAGGCGCTACTGTGTGCGATAAACTTCATTTTTTACCCAGTCGAAGTAGAAAGTCGTTTTCGCACGGACTCTGTACTTCTGCACTGCGGGCGTCGCTCGTCCCCAGTCACAGCTCTCGGGTTTGCCTACAATTGCCTGCTGTCAGGCCTGTGCGGCTTCTTTGCATACAAGGTAAGAAAACTACCGCAGAATTTCAACGAGGCGAAGTACATCTCATTCGCTATTTTCTCCTACAGCGTTTCGTGGATAATCGTTTTCACGGGATATTACGACGAGAACTGCTCGGCCAGACAAACCGCGGTCGTGTCTCTCGGGCTAACCACCGGAGCATGCTCTGTTCTGGCCTGTCTCTTCTTCCCTAAGGTCCACACAATTCTCTTCTTCCCTCAGCTCAACACAAAGTCTGCAACCATCGAGGGAGCTCGACGATATTCCATCGAGGCGGCCGTGTCCATTGGATGTATGCGTTCTCCTCGCCCGCGCAGTTCGACGCTTGAACTTCCATGCATCTCGAAAACCCGGACTAACCTTGTCCTCCCCAAGGTAACGCCAGATGCCAGCCGCCCCAGGGCTGTCTCGGACAGCTCAATCTTTCAGCTGGTAGCGGACGGAATGTCCCGACATTCCTCGGCGTGTTCAACCGAGACGGGAACTTCGGAAACACCCGAAAGCGTTTCGACAAGCTTATCAGGTAGCGCGCCAACGAGTCCTGCATGAACGCGTCTCGAACAGCGCATAAATCCCATTGTGCAACGGTGACAGGCAACGTATATTGACCTGTCCGACGTAGTTAAAACACTAGAGGAACTCGTTCGTCACTCTGGGATGACAACAGTGCAACGAATTAAGATTCAGAAAATGGACAAAACATCATTAAAAGTTCGTTTTTACCGTCTTTCTTCGCTAGCGAAGGCTTTCAAGAACATTTGATACAAAGAAACTCCAGGGAGCTATCTTAGCTAATGCACTTTTGGGTTGCCTGCGAGAGAAACAAATCTTATTAAAAAAAGCCATAAGAAATGAATGCTATGGATTGAAAGGGAGGTGAAATTGTGACTAGTTGAGGTGTATAGATAACTTGAAAATGTGAAATAGATCAATACATAAGCCAAGTTACTAACCCTCAGGCGACAAGACGCGTCGCCCAGAGTAAAATGGAGAGTTTACGAAAGCTTCGATGCCGACGCCAATAAACTAAGTTGTTTAAATTCTACGGACGTAAAGAAAACCACCCATGTTAAACTCAGAACATTTATGTTTTTCCAAATAAATTTTCCAAAGCAATTCTAGCCCTTTGAATAACGTTTCTCGTCGAATTTAGCTCAAAGCTCTCTGTGTTTGAAGTGTCGCCGTGATCATGAAAACGTGGAAACGGTGTTTCTCATGTCTTGCTTGGAGCCAGGACGGCGTGAAGAATACTCTAAGGATCACAAATTATTCGCTTCTTTTGTTTTGGAAGTGAAATCTTATTGTAAGGCCGCGACGTCCTTGATGTCTGCGTCGTGTTTTCATAAACTCCCTTATATTAAAGTCCAACCACCGTCGCGTCGCCAACTGGTCAAGAACACGTAAACCTTCAAATTTGTAACTTGACTATGTTGAACCAACGTTGGTAATGGCCGTGTTCATATGTTTATAGCCTGAGATTTTAAGATATTTGTTGCCTAAATAGTTCTTTTAATTAAACCCGATGAAACTTTAATCGATTATGTCATTGTGTTACAACCATACATCATTAACGCCCTCTCGTCGAACCTATCACCAGAATTTCATTAAACATAAGCCTTACATTGCCGCCTGTATTTTCTACGTGGAAATAAGCTGATGTGACCAAGCAACCGTGATTTGATTGGGCGGTGTTCAACGTAACTAAAAGAAAACATCCAGACATACCATCTATCTTTACCCTATGTAAAGAAAAGCGCACGAAAACATGGTGACGAGCGAAACCGAGCAGAAGCTCTATTTTTCACGACTTGGTGTTTTTCACGACAAACGGGAATTTCTCGGATCAACGAAACATGTTTCCTTTCGCCATACTGACTTGCGTATATTGATTTTTTTTGCACCAAAGATTTCTTAAGTTTTTATTTACCTCTCGGAGTCCATTTTTAACTTTAGTTTCTGCAAGCTGTTATAAATATAGCCAAACGGTGAAATTGATTCCAGTCATCAGGGTATTGTCAATTCCATGTCCTAAGGTCACAGAAACGATCTAATTGTTACGTCTTTTCCAAAGGCTTGAAAAGACTTTATAGAAAAGACAACACTTCAATGTCAGACGATTGACGTGTGTTTTAGTCGCTATCACATGTTTCGTCAATGAAGGAATGTCCTACGATTTATATCAAAGCGGGATTTGGAAAGTGATTCACGTTCTTCTTCACCCTCCATGCCCCCCTTTGTTCCACCGTAATAGCAGATTATTCGCTGACAATGAGCGATTTATTCTACGATAGATACAATCTGTTTCTTTCGCTCAGGGACGTAAGGTACAGTTCCTTCAGCGCTGTGCAGTCGACGGTTCTCCTCCCTAGGAACAGAAGTGAAGACCATGGATTAAAAATCGAAAAATCTAGGAAGAATATATTAGATCAGACAATAAACATGCATTAGTGTATGAAAAAAAAAAAACCAGAAAAAAAAACAAACTATGATAGTCACAACCACAAGGCGATTTAATTTATAACTTTTTTTTTGGGTTTATAGGGATTCAGTGTTTTCATTCATAATCCTCATAATAACCATCAATTGCGTAATAGAGCAGAGCAATATAAAATGTGGAAAGAATAATATTAAATATTGATAATAGTGATTGTACTAAATAATGATAATAATAATAATAATAATAACAATAATAATGAATAATAATGATAATGAATAATAATGATAATAAATATACGCGCGATGTTCACGTTTTTTTAATCAGCGTCTTCCTCGAATAAGTGCCGCTCCAAAACATTGCAATATCGACCGCTGAACGTGCATCGCGGCCCAACATCGACCCTTTATAGTTCTGGATTTGAGATAATCCACAACACGTTATAAAAACGAGCTAAAAGTTATGTTCTTACTTTGTCTTTCTCGAACGCAGCATCACTCTTTTCTCTTTTGCTGCTTTGTAAATTGCTGAAGGAACGTGCCGATGTCTGAAGGTGAAAAAAGAACACTAATCTTGAACGGAAAGGAGTTTATAACATACGAAAGACTCCCTATAAAGGCCTAGAACTAGAGTACAGAGTGCGAGAGGGAGTATTATCGGGAAACAGATCTTCATCGAAGAGAGAATCAGAGTCAGGGAGGAAATAAGGACACCAAAGGCCAACAGATAACTCTAGAGTTTACGTCATTTTTGTTGCTGAAACTAGCCACAAAGATACTTGACATTCGCACGACAGAATATCAAGTAGGTCTGAACTTAATAGCTACAATCATGCATCACCGTGCCGGCTGACAATTTGAAGTTATCACTTATTATTAAGTAGAAAACATACTCTGAATAGAATCATCTTGAGAACTCAAGATATGAGTAAATGGAAGACTGGGAACTAGACTGGCAATATTTCGGCTTTACCGTTTGATGATGACTTAGTAATAAAGCCGAAACATTACCAATTTAGTTCCCGTTTTGCATTTACTCATATCTTGAGTTCTCAAGATGATTCTATTCGGAGAATGTTTTCTACTCTAGTACATCACTGTGGTCCGACAGTACTACTGCGCTATGAGCCGTTACATCAACTACATAGCAATCTGCAACGGAAGTTTACCTTAAAATCCTCAGAACTTGTGGATGGAATTTATATCTGTCTTTCAACTTCTTGTTGTACGTCAAAGCTGCTTTTTCACGAGGAGCAAGCTAGGAGATAAAGAATGACAAAATACTGCATGATAACATGGCGAGAGCGTCGCTTTGGCAAGTTGGTGTTTTTCCCAAGCTCGTAAATTTGGTATCCCCATTTGGGAATCGAATAATTCATATAATAGAGCGATGACTACTTGAAATGATAGGAAAATCTTAAGAAGTAACCAGGACCAAATATCGGTCGGTCGACAGTCAATACACGACCTGCTCGTTTTCTCACAATGAAATCAGTTCAACTTTACGGACAACAGTCGTCGACGTCAGTGATGTTTTCACAAGCCAGAAGAATGGTGCTGAGCGAGCAACTTTTTTGCTGAAACGTGAGATGGTATCGAAACGAGGCAACAAGCAAAAATGCTGGATAACTTTGAATTCAAAAAGTACACGATTTTAAATAATTCGGTGTACTCGAGTTATTCTGTTGATAAGATATCACAAGTAAAGGCGCAAAACAGAAACACGGTTATGTATTTCCAAAGGTATCTTAATGAAAGGACATGATTTCTGAGTATTTAGGTTGTCCAGTTTAAGTTCTGTCCAGTCTACTGTTTGCTGTATAACTTCAGGGAAAAAATTCTATACGCTGTATCAAGTGAAAACGAACTAAGTTATCTCGACAAGAAAACTTTACTCACGGGCCCAAGTTTGGCAGACGCTTCGGCCTTCCATATTCTAGAAAAGGGAAAAAACAGCCGATGATCTTGTTTTCCCCTTAAGCTTTATTTTAATAAAGTTGAAATTTAACAGAAGCTTGAAAAGAAAGTTTCATCACGCAGCGAATATCACAAGTGAAATTTCTCAACCTGGGTTGTGGGATGATCGAGACGTTTTTCTGTTCATGTTCTTGAGGAAGATTCTGAAATAGTTTTGGATACACTGCAAGTCTTAAGGGATAAGAGCTATGTTGGCGCGAATATTGAATGAAGATAACTCCAGAACACTGTTTCCAATTCACTTGACAGCACTAAGTCATTGTAGGGTATTAACCACGAAATGTTCTTTTAATTGTGTTATAAATATGATGGCTCAGAAAATAAATGTGATTTATATTACGATTAAGATTTCCGCCTGGATCATCGACTGCTACTATTTCTCTCTAATTACGCCACGATTAACTTCACTCAATATTGCTGGATTCTAGTTCCTGGATTCAAGGGTTAGATTTCGCTTACCTGACATTCATTTCGTCACTTCCAGAGAGAATAAATGCCGCATCTGGACTCCATTTCACGCAGAAAACGCGCTGCATTCGTTTTGTGTGATAAACCTCCCTGAAACAGTCACAGAAACAGTAATAAAACAGTGAAGTAATAAGTCAACCTTATTTTTCTCATCGTGACTGAACTCATGGTCATATTCCTGGCAACGCTCTTTGCAGTTCAGTCGGTAGAGAACGGGACTGGATTTCCAGAATCGCGGACAAGATTCCCGCTAAAGGCACTTCGCCAAAAGTCCCCAAAAATGAGACACTTGAAACAGCACGCAATATTGGTTGAAATGCTGAATGGGTTTCACTTGGAGATTATTTCAGGATCGCGGAATTTGAGGTAAAAACAAATAAAGCTATAATTAGTGAAAACCTAACCCTAAACTTTACGTCTTCTTCCCTAATCCTAATATTGCCCGCAAACTTTAAGTCTTAGCCTAGTCTCAGCTATTTAGTAATTTCTGTAATATTGCGTATAATATGTGTTCCGGCCTAAACTTTTTCGGTGCGAGTCAACCATTCGTTACTTTACTCTGGCTAACGCCAGCCAATTTTACTTGACAAGGAGAGATGTCTTGAACCGGGTAAAGTTCGCTTGCTTTTTCGCAAAAAATCTGGCTAGGTTTTACCGAGAGTTTTCACTTTATCACTCACGGACGCATTTCCCTACCACGCCACTGCGTCGAGAATAGCTCCATCAGTTGTGGGGGGAAAAGTTTGTAATCAAAGTACAATATTTCACGAACACGAATTCAAAACATTCAACAGCCAGAAAATCAGTCCGTATTATCAGGGCTCGACGGGAACTCAGAATTATTTCATTGAGCTAGCGAACCACTGGAAGTGGACTTGAACCTTCACTTCTCAAATGCTGTTTAAAGTCCTCTCCATTACTGTACCTCGTACCGTCCATTTTTTCACATTACCTGCTGTGTCCACGATCACGCGGAAATATCCTGATCGTCTTGTCAAAACTCCCGGAGACAAACTCCTCCCCAGTCGGAGAATAATCGACGTCAAGTACAGCACCCACGTGATCCTGATGAACGTTGACAGCGTGATCAAGTTTACGCATGTCATAAGTGTAGAGATTCGAGTCCTCGTTGGCGGCGGTAAATATGAAGGCCTCCATTGGGTTCCAGGCCACCACATTACTTCTCATTTTCATTACCAGTTTCCTTAGTGGTGACGCTCCCCTGGTGTCGTACAGGACCACGCTGCGATCAGAAGCAGTACTGGCAAGCAAATTAGTCTGGAAAAACAAAAAACAATCAGATCAAAATAACGTCCCCTATGTTGGAAAAGTTCTTCCTGGGTTCATTAACATCCCAAGTTGAGTGTAATGTTGACAGAAAGGGTTCATCCCATGAAAAAGGAGGCAGAAGATTTTCACTCCATCAAAGATTTTACCTCAATTGGATTAAACTTTACACTGTGAATTGTGTCCACTCCCCAGTGAAATGAACGAAGTGGTTCTGATCTGTTTTCATGCCAAATGTCAACCTTTTCACCACACGTGGCATAAACTGAATCCTTCCAGTGATGATCAATGCCATGAAACATAGTCTGGATGAAAAAATACAAAAACATACCAACAGATTTTATAAAATGATGATGAGAGCTTCAGGAACTCTTGTTAAACTTGCCATCAATGGACCACATCCTTATATACAACGATAAAGTCACAAGTGGTCAACTTGTTTCACCAGCAGGGATTTTAATCCAATCAAAAATTCTGTGTCTGTCATTTCAGACAATGACATGACTCAAGCTCATCATTCACACTAGATCTAATCTTCCACCTTAATTCTAGATCACCCAGGCTACCATCTAGTACATCAGCACCATCAATCTTCTTCAACAAACATCATTTTGAAAAATTAGGTACTCTAAACGTATCTCACATTGACTTACTTTTCCAACAATTGTGTGAACCAAATGACTTGAACTTCTTGTATCAACTTCTCTTAAACTCCAGTGTTTGATTAGTTTATCATCTCCAATCTTAGACACAACGAAGTTACCTCAGTACAAGTTACTGGACACTATAGAGTTTACATTAAACACTTCACTGCATCTTAGTCCTATTTTCCCAGCTGTAAGGTGTATTTATGTAGAAAAAGGATTGCCTTACTGAAATGAATAGTTCTCCAGATGGTACAACAGCCAGACCTCTAACAAATCCGCTGGTAATAAAAGTAAAATTTCGGGTTAATGTAGACTCCTGTACCTGCCACAATTACAGTAAAACTTAAACAACTATAGACGTAGAAGTATAAGAGTTAGATACCTATGTGCAGCATAAGATTTGATGCATTCTCTTCTTGGAAGATTCCATAACTTAACCTGCAAAAATATATGGCCGGCTAAGTTCACTGACTGATGTCTCAACTTTAGTGATACGTAGATAAATTGAGGAATGCAACCAAGTTGTCAAAAGAAGCAAAATACCTCGCCATCGCAGGAACCAGACAATAGCAAAGTCAGGTTTTTACGAAACTTTGCCATACAGTTAACGCCATCAGTGTGGCCATCGAGAGAGCCGACGAAAGGCTTGGCAAAAACGCGTTCCAACTTCGCTGCATTCAGTGCTCTAGTGTATTCTCGAGCTGACTCAAACGGATGCAAACTAGGATCCAGATTACGTGGAACTTTGTGAATATCAGACTTGCATTCACGAATGTAGTCAGAAGGATTCCGTGACAGCACTTTCACTTTCATTTTCTATCGAGAATAGTTGTTTTGAACCCCGAGAACTTCAAACTTACTTTCACCACGTTTAGGTCGCCATATTGAATTTAGGGTGAACGCGTGGTAGATTATCCACTGACATCCCTCATTAGAGTTGGCATTGTGAGAAAGTGTCCCCTTCAATCAAAGTTACCCTGTATATCCATGTTATCAGCTATCACCCTGACAACCACAAAACGGCCATGTTGGAAGAAACTCCGTATAAATTTAGTACTGAAAAGTTAGAGTCGAAGAAGAAAGGATGTCAAACGTGAAGGTAAGTTTTTGTCTGTTTATGGAAAAGAACTCCATTTATTCAAGCCATAATATTGTTTTGAACCGTGTTTGTTTGGTAGCTTCCAAAAATTCGACCTACGGAAAAGTTCCAAGCTCGAAACTGGAAACAGCTGAGTAAGAAAGAAATTCAGAAACTAGATAGTATTCAAAGAAGCCGTTATATGGCGGTAGGTACAGAGCGGAAAGATTGAATTTTGGCCTTAAATTATCCACAGGAACTGGTTGTGTTTATCGTGATTAACTAAACTGGAGTGTACCAGATTATGAAAAGAAGTATTTTGACTTAGAAATATATCTTGCCATTTTGGTTCCTTTGTGTCTCTATTTTACAGACAGACATTTACAGTTTTACGTCTGTGAGACAATTGATTTCTGCCACTCTTAGAGCAACAAATTCTGGCTTCATTTTTAGTATGAGGCTGCTTCCAAGCAAGCTGCCAAAGATATGTGTGAAGCTCAGAGAAGAATATACGAGAAGAGGAAGAAAGACCGGTGAGTTAAACTTAAATTTATGCTGTCTTATAGGTAATGTTTCTCGACTGTTTTCAGTCATTTCGGAAAAGTAACTTTGCACTGTTACTGGACCTCACTTCGTAATGTCTTTCTGCCTATATATCCCTCAATTTTTATGTATACAAACTGTGCTGATACCCATTCAGTCATCCACCCATTCTCCCACTCACTCATCCTCCCCCCCCCTCAGTAAATTACACATCAAACTACCCTCTCACGGTCACACTTCTTCACTGACTGAATCTTGCATTCACTCACCCACCCATCCTCTTAGTCAATCACTCTTCTTCCACCTTCTTTCTCCCCCTGTGAGTGTCTCTCTTTCTCTGTTATATATCTGTCACTATCTCATGCTTTCTTACCTTCATTGACTTGTCTTCTCTTGACTTTTTTTTTAAATTTTATCCATCAGTATCACTGACACTATTGTCTTTCAAACTTACCTCCCATGTTGCACTTTAGGCTGTGCTAAATACTTATAAAATAGCCTTCAAACAGTGACAAATGTGAAATAAACTGGTCTATATTTTCATCTTTTTCCTTCAAGAAAATGTGAAACAACACAGAAGAGGAGAGATCGAGAGCAAGAAACACATGCCAAGTTAATTGGACAACTGAAGTAAGCAGTTTGCTGGTCACCACTCTTGGTCTTATTGATTGTTGTTGATAATTGATTGTCATTGATAAGCCAGCATAATTAGAGCATATTTTTAAAGATTTGTTGGTTCACTGATATTTAAGGAGGAATTTGTTTTTATTTGTCACTGTGGCACAACACTGCCTGACCTTTGTTGGATGTTTGTCAAGCTCAAATTAAGCTCAGAAAAATGGTTTCTGAAACCCTTTAGGAGATTGAACCTACATTCTTTCAATGGCCAGTGAGACACTCTAACCATTGAGCTACAGAAATGTAGATGGTGAGATAAGGTGTGAGTTTGACAAAATCTAATGTGCTGCCTTTGCAGCTGCCACGATATGCCAATAATTCTGTTTAATAGTAAATAAATGTTAATGAATTTCTCTAATCTTCCTCATTCCAAATGTCAGTTGTATACTACCAGATAGTTGTTACTACATGGCCTTTACTTGTAAGCATAGCAGTTGATATAAAATAAAGACATCAGTCAAACTACAAAATCAATTGGTCAAATATTTTCCAGCTTCTTAAGGATATCAATTTGATATTCTGAAACCAGTAAGGTTTTGTGATATTGACGAAAAGGTAACTTTTCCACCAATTTCTTTTAATTTACTTGTTAATCTTTAGAGCTGCTGAAGCAAGAAACAGGATTAGATTGATGAGGCTTCGTTATGGTGGCAACAAAGTGAGTTGGGTGATGGCTGCTGGTAAATTCAATCTTAAGTAAATTATTCGACAGTTTAACGTGGCAAGTTTCGGGGAGGCCCCCACTGGATGAGTAAAATAGTCTGGTATTAGCCAGACTATTTCAGAATCATCTTCGAGATACACATGAACAGAAACTTTTCATCATAATCCGACACTGCTGAAGTCAACTGAAAAATGTTGACTCGAGCGGGATGTGAACTCGCACGTTCGGGGTACCGGATATCTCTGAGGATGATTCTGAAATAGAATTCAAACACTGCACATCCATCCTCATGGAAAGCGTTAAGTTGTCGCGAGAATATCTCGTGCACTCAAATTGGATAAAACCTCGCCTCCAATCCCTGTGGACTCGATAGCTCAACAGGTAGAGCGGCGGACCGGTATCCCGAAGGTGCGAGTTCAAATCCCGCTCGAGTCAACACTTTTCATTTGACTTTGGCAGTCTTAGATTATCATGAAAAGTTTCGGTTAGCCAGACTAATATTTGGCAAAAGTGCCAGTTAAAGGGTTAAGCTCATTGCTGGGGGATATTTGACTTGCCATTTTTATTTTGACTTGCCCCATGAGCTCACCAAAATACGGCATGACTTGTATTGATTTTATTGAAACCATTAATGCTGAATGCGTCCCAAGTTGCGTTTAGTCTGAAGGGAGTTATGTAAAAACTACTGGAAATTTTTTTGTACAATTTTGGGTCCATTGTGTTCCAACCTTAAACTTGATGATTTCCTTTCTTACAGGCATCAGAGATGAACAATCTTATAGCTTGTCAGCCATCTGCCGTCGAGGCAGTTCGACTACAGTGCTTGGTTCCACCACGTCCTGAAAAAATCTTCATACGCGATTTACTGGGCAAAGACGAGGTACCGTATGTCTTGGCTTTGTTTTTATATACCACAAAATTCCAGTCATGAACCCTAAATTTATCTTAAAATTAATTATCTTCTTTACCTTCTTCCAGAGATCTCGAGTGGACACAATTCTCGAAGATGAGCTCAACTTGACTATAAACCGTATCCTATCGTAACGATGGCTCTTCTTTGTTTGAATGAAACAAAATTAAGGCCAAATACACTATACTTCGGTTTTCCATTTGCGATAACTCTACGTGCAGTAGTGCGTGCGAAGTATTGTGTCCCAGTTTTTCAGGGTGACATCCAAGAGATTCTAAACTGTTTTTTACGGGATGTTCGCTTAATCCATCTCGCCACTGCAAAAACACAGTAATACCTGGTTTTCCTATCTCACCTAATGTGCTCTGCATGCATTAAAAACGACAGGAAAATCAACACCAGTTCATCACACCGTAAATACACGTTCTTATTGTATTTTCACAGTATTTTGTAATTAGGGCTGCGAATCTGACAAAACTAGGACGTAATCGCACGGTAATTTTATATGCTGGGGCAAGTTTAGCCGACATAAGTCGGACAACCAGGAAAATTAATTAATTGTTTATTAATGACAAGAAAGTGAATAAAATGCAGTTTAGATTTACGTTTTTTAGTGTGATGTTTTCGTTCGGGAAACTTATACAACTTTTCCAGTTGGAAAACCTGGTTCGTAGCTTACTGCGAGTGCCTTCACCTAAATAAAAGCAATTCATAGGGTGAATTTACCGTGATTCCAAAGGTTGAAATAATTTTTATTCTCAATTGTGAGCATTGGTTTTATATTTATTTGAATACCCAGTGTTAATCAAAATTACTGTATCTTTGTTTTGAAACTTTACACTGTGTTTCGTCATTGATCTCGTGACCTGCGTGGTCAATGTCAAGTTTCTTCGCTTTCGGCGACGAACAGGTCTCGGTCGTTTTTTATGCCGCGCATCTTCGGAGGAAACGTGATGAACCTTCGCACTTTCTTGGTCGTGCTTGTAAGCACGCTCTTGTACAGCTCAACAGCGTTCAAACTCTGGAATAGACTTAATTCAGTCGAACGTACTCGTGTAAAGGGTCATCCGAAAGGATTTGGAACTGCCAAGCACGCCGTAATTATTGGTAAGTTACTTAGTTCTAACATTTTGTAATGTTCTTAGTTCACCCAACCTGGGCAGCTTAACCTGTATCGCGGCTGAATTATTGACCGCCAACTGTTATGCCTCGTTACTACCCCACTTCAGTACTTCGGTGATAGATCGTTATCACTTCCAACAACAAAAGCGATAAGTACTAATCGCCGGTTATGGTTATGAGTTGGTTAACTTCCCACCGTCGTGAATTGTGACATGTTTACTTTGTACGATTCGGCGCGCAGTTTTGAAATTCTATGGACAAAGCCTATAGGATTCGAATGTAATCACCTCGTTTTCAACATAAAAATATCACGTTATGGTTTCTTGGAATGAAGCTTAAGACCTAATAAAAGTACTTTTAATATAGAGTTTCTTAGAGTATTCAATCAGGCTGGGATGTACGAACAGAGATGACAATAAGGGCACATGCCTAGTAACTGTTTAAAAGTGGCTTTTTTTGGAGTGGAATTTGGCCTTTCTTTAGCAAACACATCATTGGCAGTAAGGAAGCATGGTCTGGTTAGTGCGTATTTGATGGTGTTCTTCCCGTAAATGGGTATGTTCCAGACAGGTCCTGCTGGCCAACTTAAAGTTTCTTCCTTCACCCCACTGACCCCAGTAGTGAAGAGATTTACGAAATTACTCGAATCGCTTTGCTTGGATATTGTTTCTTGCCTGGGCTTCAATGAGTTCAATCATCAACCAGTTAACTCTATTTCACAAACGTTTGGTTAGCCCCCTGTTATCATAGTTCTTCAATTCCATTTCCTCAACTCTGATCTCTTGTATTTCTCACTCTGTAATTTGTGTAGGTATTGATGGATTTGGTGGTGTTTATCTCAAAAACGTTTCCCAGCGATATCCTGCCTTACAGTCTTTCTTCGACTTTGGAGCGCACACGACGCAAGCAAGAAACATAGCCCCAACTGTGAGCACCCGACTATTTGTAGAGACCAATGACATTTCCTGTAATAACAATGATAAATTATTTGACAAGTACATGTCATTTTTCCGTTGTCTGTTGAGTTGTAGACGCTCAAATGACGTTAAAAAAGACCAAAACTTGGCCCAATGAAGCGAAGCCGAGTGCATCAATGACGTCCCTATTCATTCTCTCACACGTTATTACCTACTTTATCTCACATTTCCTCTAATACCATCTCACGTTATCTCTCATTTCCTATCACATTATCTTTCATTCCCTCTCACGTTATCTCTCATTCCCTTACACGTTATCTTTCATTCCCTCTCACGTAATCTCTCATTCCCTCTCACATTATCTTTCATTCCCTCTCACGTTATCTCTCCTTCCTATCACATTATCTTTCATTCCCTCTCATGTTATCTTCCATTCCGTTACACGTTATCTTTCTTTCCCTCTCACGTTATCTCTCATTTCCTCCAACATTATTAGCCACTTTATCTCACGTTATCTCTCATACTATCTCACGTTGTTTCTCATATACTCACACGTCATTAGCCACTCCACCTCACGTCATTTTTATTCTATATCTCGTTTCCACTTCAGGTAAGTGCTCCAAACTGGGGGACGTACTTGACAAGTATGGATGTCACGCAACACGGGATATACACGAATTCCTGGACAGTACCTGATGGAAATCCAACCGGGGAGACGAGCCATTTACCTCCGACATCTGGACGTGGTAGACCGCAAACTATTTTTAGTGTGATCAAGGAACACAATCAAAATCTGACTGTAAGTTAAAAAATATCTTTAAGAATTTTATATGTACAACAACCGTGCGATGTAATTTGATATGGCTGAATAACGTCCGCTTGTTCCTGATCTCGTTGGTGGAAAGCCCTCAGTCTCTCTGTTTCTCTGTCTCGTAAATACGATGTTTCAAAGTACATTATCGCCTATCCAGCGAAATTTCCCATGCCTCCAGTTTCTCTGTACGTTAAAAGGTCGTCATGTTTCTTTCCATGAAATAACCTGTAAATATAAAAATTTGTATTGACCAAGAAATATTTTGTTATTCGACTCTCATGAAAAACAATTATTTATAGATGAAATTCCACATTCAAGTAAAGCTTGACTCTCTCTCCGTCTCTCTGTGTTTCTGTCTATAAATCTGTCTGTCTGTCCCAACGAAATAGAGATATTTTATGATTTTATGTTACAAGTCTACTTTTTTCATACATTAGGACCTCGTCCTTGGTGAGGAAGCAGTGCTCGCCTGACCTAAAATACTCACTGGTTTTTTAATATGTCGTTTCTTCAGACTGCATTGATGTTCACGTGGGAGTGGTTTATTCAAATCGGCAAAAAGAACCCTCATGTTGACCAATGGTTTTGGGGTCACGAGGGAATCACCTGTGGCAAAACCGAGTCGGTACCAGACTGTTCGAATCGACAGGATTGGAATACGCAGAAAAAAACAATCGAAGCTATCAAAAACGACAAACCAACTCTAACGTTCGTGCATTTTGGTAAATTGATTTTGTTTTATCGTCTTCATCATCATCATTATTATCATTATCATTATCATCACGTTCATTATTATCGTCAACCCCATTATCATCATGATCATTATCTTCATAATGATCATGATCATCATGATCATTATCATAATCATTATCATCACTTCATTATTATCATCAACACCATTATCGTCATTATCATTATCATCACCGTCATTATTATCATTATCATCACCGTCATTATTATCATCAACATCATTATCGTCATTATCATCATCATTATCTTCATAATGATCATGATCATGATTATCATCACCGTCATCACCATCATCATTATCCTGAACTCCATCTATCATCATCAACATCGTGATTATCGTCATAACTATCTTCATCATCCTTACCATCATCATCATCAGCAACAACAGTAGCATCATCATTTCCAGTTTGTTTTTTTCTTCGTCTGCTTTTTTTTTTGTCAGTTTGTCTGTGTGTGTATGTTTGTGAGCCTATGTGTATTTGTATGTGTACGTGTTGGAATGTCTGTCTTTTGGGCCGGTCAGTTGACAATCATTCGTGTCTGTCTGTCAGTCTATCTTTTTACCTTTTGGTCTGTGATTCTATTTGTGCGTTCTGTATTTGTCTGTCTACATTTCTTTCTCTTTTTTATCTTTACTCATTTAATCATCCAGACTCTTTCGTCTGGCCCTACTTTTTTTACCGTACTTTTCTTTCAATACTTTGATTTTTTCCTTTTTTTTTCTTACTAGTCTTGTTGTCTTTCCCCTTTTTTCTTTGTTTTTCCCCTGTTTACTTCTTTCTATATTCCCTCTAATCATCTCCTTTATCTTCTCCTTTCATTCAACTACTCCATTTACTCCTGTTTCGAACACCTACCATCCTAATTTTCTTTACCCTGTTGCAGACGCAGTCGACGATGCTGGCCACAATTCATGGTGGGGAAGTGACTTATACTACGAGATGGTGGGGCAGAAAGACATTCAGCTCGCGGGAATTTTGAAAGCTCTCGAAGAAACTCTTAGTGACTCTGGTAAGTCACTAGTTTTCCTCTATACAACCCGTCAGTTTCTCTCTCTCTCTCTCTCTCTCTCTCTCTCTCTCTCTCTCTCTCTCTCTCTCTCCCTCTCTCCCTCTCTCTCTCTCTCTCTCTCTCTCTCTCTCTCTCTCTCTCTCTCTCTCTCTCTCTCTCTCTCTCTCTCTCTCCCTCTCCCTCTCCCTCTCCCTCTCTTTTTTATCGGTCTTTTTCCCGTTAAATTAATCGATTACCATAATTATCGAAATGTAAATGACGACCATAATAACAAAGGCTGTGGGTTGAATGCTCTTTTAACTCAGTAGAAGTAAAAGTAAAAGCAAAGTACCTTTATTCATACTGGATAACCCTACCAGCTACATAAGCTGTTCTCCCTAGAGGTCCAGTAAGGGCCACCCCTCATGGGTCCAGTGTTACTGCAGGAGGAAACTAGAGTATCCGGGGAAAACCTGCGATGTTTGGTAGAGTCAAACTGGACAACACTCTTCTCACATGAGACAAATGTAACTTTAATCAGTATAGTAATGCAGTGGATGCCAAGAGTTGTAAGTTGGAACTAAAGTTGGTAGCTGATTTGGTGGAGTGTTGGATTATAGTACCCGACGTCGTGGAATGGATGGTTTGGTTCCTCGGTTGGTGAAGTGTTAGATCAGAGTATCGAAGGTTGGTAGGCAGATAACTTTTGAACTATGTTCCTAACATCTCAACTGATAAACAGGCAAAGGCTGTGGTTAGGTAAACATAATAGCTCAGTTCATAGAACTTGGATTTCATCGCCGTAAATAAACGTGTTGATTGTCGATTTGTTTACTCTCCATCGCATAGGTAAACCCATGATAGAGGAGACAATGGTTGCCGTTATAGCCGATCACGGGGGCTACAAAGATACACACGATATAACGCCCCCTTTCATTGCCGAGGTATTTGTACCACTTCTTATCCAAGGTAAAGTATTTTCTCCTTAGATGAGAAATCAACAGAACTAAAAATCAAAATCAAGGAAGGGATGACTAAGGAACGAAACGAGAGGAACCGAAGTGAGAAGAACAAAGTGAGAAATGAAAGGGAGCGGGGAAAAAAGAAACAAATGGGTAGAGATTGAAAATTAACGATAAAGAAGGGAAGAGAAACGTTTCATAAGTTGACGAAGGAAGGACAGAAACCAAATGGAAAAAAGAAGGCAATGTGTGGGAAAGGGCAACGTTTTTTAACGTTGAGGTTACCTGCTTTAAACGGTACTGTAATCATGTACAACCACAAAAACGGACTCACTGTCTTAAGGCATGATATTAGGTCTGTTTTGAAAATTATAGCGAACCCTAATGACGGAATGATGTTAATCTAGTGCATCAGCGGTGATACATAAGTATCAAGACATCGTCTAGCTGCGACAATGATGTTAGACTGCGTTAAAATATGGAATGACCTGTTGTATCATACTTGCAGATTGATTCAAGAATATGCCTGCACAAATCGTCCAATCTATTGCTAACTCGCATCTGCTCTCACAGGCTGCGGCAGCGCTGTGGAGAACGAACATGTTTTAGTCTGCTATTAGTGCTATAACTAACTGATGTAGCACTGAGGAAGCAACAGACGTCTGTAGTCTGTGGTTTGTAAATGCTGTATCAGGTAAGTATGCTGGCTTGCCAACCATATTTTGATATGACAGAACGATACATTTAGGTTCTCCGCCAGCTGTTGCTGTCCAACAGTATGTGCTGCTATATGTTGGTGTCGACTGTCAATGTGTCATGAAACAAACCACATCATATTGTATCGCAGTCTAACGTCAATACGGCAGCTAGCCAGACGATATCATCATATAATGCTTATATGCCCACCAAGTTCACCTGTTACCGTCGTACCGTCCTTAGAAGTCTCTACAATTGTCTGAACATACCTGATATCAGGTTTGATGCGGGATTTGGACATGGTTTCCTAGTAATCATACCCTTCCCACACCCTACTGGTCCATCTAGTCCCCATGACCAAAAGTAAACTATTTCCGCTGGACATTTGCAGGACCTAGCGTGAAGAACGTGAACTTGGAGGACTTTGGACTTGCCGATGTGTCCACTCTCGACGTTCCTGTGACCGTACTGAATGCCCTTGGAATTGAAAAAGGCAAATTCATGAGAGGAAGAGTATTGGAGGAGATTTACGGAGATGATTAAGAAAATTAAATGGAAATACTTTGATGAAAATTTCATATGTATTACTTTTTGTACGGGTTTTTATATTGGAACTGGTCAATCATTACAAACGAAGGCGTTGGAACTACAATAAAAGTAGGGGAGGCGGTGAGGCCCCAGTGTGTACATGGGTGTGTCTGACAGTTTGTTCCAAGTGTTGAAAACCCCAATGGCCAGTTGCTGTCAAAAATGATAACCTGATTGTTGTTCGGAGTCGACTTTGTGATTTTCTAAAAGTTCTATAGAAAAATAACGTGTAAATCAGCTGCGATCTCATTTTGGCAATCATAAGTTTGTAGTTTAATATTCTAGCCAGTTAAAAGTGGAGGGCCCACACCTATTCTACCCCCTCTACCAAAATACGTGAGGTTAGATCGCTTCAACTTAGTCCTAGGCAAAATAGCTTTATTAAACGTAAATACCATGGCGGCTGGCAAAGTGAAATGTTTAAAGGAAATCAGAAAGGAAGATTTAAGGAGATGTACACAACTACAAAGGTGACAATATTGCCCAATAGACTGATTTTCACCGTTTCCTAATAATTGTATACCTCTTTTTGTAGTTTCCTTCAAATATTTCGCTTCAACATACCATTTTCGTAAGTTAAAGGACAGAATGCTTTTTAAAAAGTGTTTCAGTATTCTTCATTAACTATTTACGTGGAATTTTTGGCAGTAGGTTGGAGTTAGTAAAATTGATATTTGGTTTAGGACTTTACAAATATAAAGTATTGAGATTTCTGTTAAATGAATTGAAACGACCGAACTTTGTCCGTTTCCAAACGACGCGGTTCGAGTTTTTTTACCGGTGAAAAACGTCGCATTACGAGTAACGTTCTGATTGGCGAACCATTTTCCCGCCACAACACGTCTTCAGCAGTTTTCCTTTCAAGATGGAGGTTGTGATGTCCTGCTGACTCTTCAAGTTCTAACAGGACATAACAAAGAGGAGAAAATATTCAAGAACTTGACTGTGAGTAACGCAAACGATAACTTAACGTTAGAAGGCACATTGCAAACATTGTGCACTTACGGTTGAAAAAGCGGCCACGTCCGGTGAAGTGTAATCGCTTTAGCATTGTTGTTTATCGGCTTACTTCATTGTTTTCCAAAAGTTCTCTTTCAATTCACGTCGGTGAAGTGTAATCACGTCGACCTTTTTGTCTCGTTAGCTAAATTTTTAGTCATCAGTAAATTTGCTTTCAAGTCACGTCCTGTGCAGTACATCCGCGTTAGTATTGAATTGGCTTAATCCTTCGACGCTCAGTGTCTGTTATGAGCAACAGGACCGATGAAAGAACAGCGTAGTTAAGGAGGGGGGCAGAGAGAGGGGCAGTTGCATCCCTACTTTTCGTCTTGACAAGGCCTGTTGGTACATCTAGATCATTTGTCGATACATTAAGCCTGTCTGTCACGGATTCCGTTTGCATATGAATTATCAAACTAAAAAAATATGTTAAATAAGCTCCGGCGAAAGTTAAGTACGGGAAAGACGTTCAATACGAAATGTACGTAAGAAATTCTGTTTTGTTTTGTTTTGCAACCGGCAAAAATGATAGATCCAGTCAACCCTCTGGACAAAGTGGTTGTGGTAGCGGTGATGGTCGAAAAAGAAGATACGTTGGTATATATCATAGCTCACGTGATGTGCGCACTTTTGCGAATCATTTTCGAAATTTAATACTATTATACCAGCCAGAGCTAGTAATCATTTATTGCTTTATCGAATTTCAAGTTTCTCATCCTCTCTGTTTGGTTAACATTGATTTTTCCTTAATATTTTTCGCCATATTGCTGACATCTTGTTGGTACATTCGTCTAAAATCTCCCCTGCCCACCCTTTCAAATCCCTGGCTACGCGACTGTGAAAGAACACGGCAAAAACAAAGAGATAACAAGAAACAAAGAAAGAATGAAAAAAAAACAGTACAGGCGTTATTGGGTTGACAACAGGTTATCTTTTCATTATGTTGTGATATGTTTATGTCCTTATACGCTACGTGTGACTCATTGTTGACTCCGTAATTAGACGTTGGTCGCGTGGTTGAATTTCAACCTGGCTAATATCTGTTCAGATATCTGAGTGATTCAGTAACTTTGTTTGATCAATAATTCCGTTGAAAAAATATGCCATCTTAAATACAAAAATACTGTTTACCAGTAAGCTGTTTATTGTTGACTGGTTTTTAAGAATCGAGAATGTCTGTTATACAATATCTCTAATTATGCAAAAGAGCATTGTGTTTGGACTTAGTAAATGAAGGGGAACTTCATTTAGAGGTACGCTTCTGAGTTTCCGTCTTCAGTCACTGCATCTACTTCAACAGAGATGGAACATTTAAGAGTGTATTCCTTGTTTCTCCTATGTCATCTGTTGGTTTTAGTGACGAATTCAAGTGCAAGAATTCCATGCGTAACAAATTTGAAGGGATTCGGCTCCGCGAAACATGCATTTATTATCGGTAAGGTTGCTTTACATCTGTAAAAGATAAATCAACACTTGTAATGCCGGCGTTTGATATTTACAAATACAGCTGAACGAAGTCATTCAAGTTAGCATTGCACCATTCTGAAAATACACAGACGACTAAAGGTGATCATATGATAAGAGCAACAATAGCGAGGATGGTTATTCAAGTTGACAAGACAGTGCTCCAAGTAACGGCATTGTCTTCCCCTTAAGCAAGTTCGAATCTGGAAGGCAAACTCGGTACTCTCCTAGAAGCCGTTCACACTAGCGTGTTAGATCGATCTGAGATCGATCCAAGCCAAAATCGATCTGAGTGTGAACGCTTGAATACGAACTGAGATCGATCCAAACGAGTGTGAACACCTTCACAAGGGGAACTGAGATCGATCTCAGATCAGTCTCAGATTGATTCAAGTTAGATCGATCTCAATGTGAACGGCCCCCAAGATTCTGAGAAAAAAATCGAAGAATACCGGTTCCGTAATGCATGGGCGGTGTTTTTTAGATCCTGTGATGATGATGATGATGATGATAATGATTGGTTATATTTATCAGAGGTACGTTCCCTAGGGTGGTTCATTGTCAAACGAAGGATACTGAGATGAACTACGTGAGGAATGTTGACAGTTGTTATGGATCATTAAACATCAAGAAGTTGAGAGGTTTTAACTCTAGGCCCTTTAGTTTTCTCTCCCGTCGTGTTTTGAGACAAGCCTTACTGTTACGAAGCTCCTGTTGTAAACAGACATTCAGACTTGGAACTGCAGAGTTTGATATATACGTACGTTTACTCTGAGCTTATTCTCAACTGGTAACTGGAAATTGCGTTTACAAAGTGCCAAATTTTGATTGATTTTGACCACACGTCACCATGAACCGCCGAACACGTGGTATTCGCATGTCATAGCGTTGTCCAGACCACACTATATTTTGGAATACTTTCCCTTTTATTCAGTTTTGCCAGTCTATTGCTATAAATCCAATGATCAACAACAACAGTTCATACTTAATCATAGTTCTTTGTAATGTATTTCTAATGTCCTTCTGCTAGATGTTAAAGTGGCTTCTTACTATTTCTATTTTTACATGATGTAATTAGTACGGTCTTGTTGGGATTTCTCTTCTTTAAAATAATCATGAGGACGGTACGGGGTATATCTCTATGGAGTTTCGTCTTATTATCTAGCTTATCTGAATTAACTCTTTAGTGGCCGATTGCGAGTGAGGTCTTTTAGGTCAAACCACTTACAATCAATGCGATTCTGCGAGATATATTGATTGAACACCGACGAAAGTGTCCAACACGAAAGGAAACTGGACTATTTTGCGAGTATATAGCAAGAAATAACTGACGAGTAAAATCCTCTGGCGTTCACCAGCGTAAAATAACAAAAGTTTTACGTCGCCGGGTAGGAGTTAAATTGCTTTCTCAAAGTGCATGTTTTTAAAAAATACCTGTTAAACTTGACATCCTTTTCGTTTACCAAGGCATAGACGGTTTCGGAGGAGTTCATTTTAGAAATGTTACTCAGAATTTTACCACCTTGCATTCATTCATCCACCAAGGAGCCTACACCACCAAAGCAAGAGGAGTGTTTCCAACGGTACGTAGATTTTTATTCCGACATCTGTTACTTTCGTTGTCATTAGTGATAAGGTTGAATAAATGCCATTTTTTTTCAAATCTCGGAAGAGGCTTTGGTTGCAATCTAGCGGTTATCTGTCGAGTTATGGAGTCGAGGGGTTTTGGTTCAAGTAATACCATGATGACTTCCTTTTCTATTGTTCTCAAGTGGAGATTTAATTCGTAAGTTCCCTCAGCATGCGTACTTTTACTAATTTTCCTTCAAAAGAGGGAAAATTTCAAATTTTCCCTCTCTAACATGCATGACCAAACATCAACTGATGCTTTTAAATTTAAGCATTGAACAACTCATTTAATACAAGTGTTGGTACTCACCATGAATAATACTAACCTCCCAAAAAGAACTTCAAATAGATACCAAGTAACTTTCGTCAGTCATCATGGTACTACGAACTAATACCATGACATGTAGGGAAATCAGTGATTAAATGTCCCCTCAAACCTCCCTCGGCTTTCGGGGACGTTTAACCACTGATTTCCTTCATGTCTTGGTATTACTTATAATTACATTCGGGTTACTAATTTGAATACTTCATGAAAACTTTTCCCCCCTCTTTTAAAGTTAGACGTTTGGTTTAGATCGCTAGAGGGTAAGGGAAATGGGCCAGTTTTTCAAGGTTGCACAAGCATGAATGTTGACGGGATTGATGGATAGATTGTTGTCGGAAATGGAAGATATATTAGTCCACGTAACCAAGCGGTTTTGATTCAAGGTTGGGGTGGCATTTTGAATTTTTTCGTTTAAGTTTTTTCTTTTCGCTTTTTCTTCCTGCGTTTTAGAGGTAGAGGCAGGGTTAGGGTTGGTGGGTTTATGTTTGAGTTCGAGGGTTAGAATAATATCTTGAGTAACACTTGTAGCCTTCATCAACAGGGAGACATCGGTAGGAATCTTTCTAAAGCTATGGTTCTTTTTTGTAGTCCAGCGCACCAAACTGGGCATCCTATTTGACAGGAATGGATCCCATGCAAAGTGGTATATTTGGCAATTCTTGGACAAATTTCAGTGGTGATCCTGTCAACGAAACGACTTCTAGCGTTCCTCCAGTATCTGGGCGTTGGCGACCTTTGACAATTTTTAACCCCGTCAAAGAGCAGGACCGTGAATTGGGGGTATATATTAATGAATACATATTTTTACCAAAACAGGAGAATCATACTGAGAAACTTTCCTGAGGCAGGCCATTTTTTGTATCCTTGTAATAAAGCCCAGGATTAAAACGCAATAATAACAATAACAATAATAATAATAATAATAATAATAATAATAATCTCCGTCCACTGTCCTTAAATGGGTGGTGTGCGAGTTGTAATAATAATAATAATCATAATGATAATAATAATGATAATAAGAGTAATAATTGCTTGGAACAGCAAGAATACAGAGAAGGAGCTTGGAAAACTGAAAAACTCGAAACCTTAGGCTACTAGATGTAGCCAGTTTTCGAGGGAAAATTAAATACTACCGGCATAAGCTGTGAAAGATAATATGATAACAATAATAATAAGTTGCCCAAAATTATGTTTTCCATCTTACCAAACATTTAAAAGTTATGACAGATAAGTACTCTCAGTAACATTTCTCCGAATATAGACTTGAATTCCACAAAAGAACTAGTGACTCCACAACAATTTTAAGTTTATCACTACAACGAATCGCCCCATTCGTCACTATTCTGCCCCAACCCCTGAGCATAATCCGTCTTTGTTTCTTCTGTTAGACCGCAATATTTTTTACCTGGGAATGGATAAAATACTTGGTGGTTAACAACTCCGACATTGATGAATGGTTTTGGGGCGGGGAAGGGATCACGTGCAATGAAACTGGTACCGAGACCGAGCTGGATTGTCAGAGCAAGCAGGATACGAACACGATTAACCGCACAATGAAGTACATCAGGGAAAAGAAGCCGTTTTTAACGTTCGTTCACCTAAGTAAGTAATTGTGTTGAAGTCTCGATCAATGGGGTCAAAAGGGCATGACGAGGAATGAGACCAGAGTTTCCAAGCAATAAACTTTTGTAAATATACCTGTAATTTTTCTCAGGAATAGATAAAAAACAAAACAATCTAAAAACACAAGTCTTCTTGGACACGCAGTGCAGATAAATCAAATGTTCATATCAAGGGTTCAAAATATGATCAAGGTCAACTTTATCTAGCGCTGTATAACCAAAACTAAATACCCTAAAAGTTTCTCTTTTTTGCCCGTGCTTTTACTATCTGTGGGTTATTTAACAGAAATACCATGCGATCTCTGAACGACACTTAATCGGTTGTAATGAGGGGTAATTGGTTCTAATAGTGGTTCTAATAGTATTCGCGAGGAACGATTAGTTCTGCTGCTCATGAGGAAATCATCCCACCTTCGAGATCATCCGGACGGCGGTCGCACGTTAGCACACTACCAGGGACAGTTGTCTCCTATACTGTGTGGATTAGTGGGAGGGGAACACAGACACGCCCCCCCCCCCCCAACAAATTATCTTTTTTTAAAGAATAGACACGAAAAGATTGGTCCCAATACTCAGAAATAAAAGAGAAATAAGCTCCAAACTGTTTCAATCAAGTTCATTTTCTTTAAAATTTCTTCCCCTTGCCTCAGTCGACACTTCGTACCTCCTCTGTACACTACGCGCTTCAGAATTCCACCTCTACTACAGTCAAGTACCCGGATCCGTTCCCTCACGCAGAGATGTCACTGAGCTACTACGGCTGTAATCATGAGTTAATGTGACCAACTTGTAATCTGACGACCAGTGAGATCCACTAACTTTTGTCCCTGTCGGTTGTTTGAATGTAGTAGTTTGCGTGTTTATGAAGCTTACCTGTTCATACGAGTTCTCTCATGTCAACAGTTCCCCTGATTAGTTTTCTCTTGGTCTTTCAGACGCACTCGACGATGCCGGTCATTCTTCGTGTTGGGGCTGTCCTAGATATTACAAAACTTTGTCGGAAATAGATAAACAAATAAAGAGGTTAATTGACACTTTACGAGAAACCCCTGGAATCTCAGGTAATGTATTTGTTATGGACATTTGTGCATCAGTCCAAGTCATCTCACCATAACGCCTTCCAGTGTCACATGAAAAAACCATCCCATCCAAATTGTGGTACTGTACAAAAGCACAGTTCACACTACTTGCCCTCTTCTAAATTTCACCACGTGATAACTTCTTTAGGTAAACCAATGGTGGATGATACCTTAGTGGTAATTGTTTCTGATCATGGTGGCTGGAATCAAAACCATGGATATGGCTCGCCATTTATAGCTTCAGTTGATATACCAATACTCATTCGCGGTTAGTGAGAGCGTTTGACCTCTCCCAGCAAACGTTTGTTTAGTTTCATTTTAAGAATAAACTGTTGGACTATTGTTCCGTTGATGGATGCCCATGTAGATTGACGAACTGATGGGGTACCCACCAACCAAATTGGAAGGTTGGTTGGGAGTAAGGGAAGTTGGGCAGGTAGGAGTAAGTTAAGAGGTATGGATGGAGAGAAGTTGGGTCGTGGTTAGGTAAGCATGTGGGGAGGTAGGAAAAGTAGGGGGCTGGTGGCGGTGACGGAGGTTTGAAAGGTATGGAAGTAGGAGAAAAAAGCACAAAAACGTCGGAGAACCAAACGGTTCTCAGACTTTTTTTTCCAGTAAGTCTGAAAATCGTGGATAGACAGTTAAGATAGGGTGTAGCTGCAGAAGCTAATTACTGTGAATATAGAAATTGTGGATACAAGAAATAATATTACTATTCGTTATGTATTTGTAAAACAAAACAGATTCCAAAAAATAACATCTTTTGAATTCAAAATTCGAGTCAGAGCAAGACAAAAGTGAGGCTGTAATATTTCGACTTTATTGCAAAGTTATCACGTCTGATATCTGTCTGATGATGACTTTGCAATAAAGTCGAAATATTGTCTCACTTTTGTCTTGCTCTAACTTGAATTTTGACTTCACATGATGTTATTTCTCGGAATCTGTTTTGTTTTATATTTCTTGAAGTTGTCGGCTGGTTGTGCTTTATGTGTTTATATGTAGTAGAAATGCTGACTTTTCCATGTAAGCCACGCCTTGACCAATGATAAGAACGAATTTAACATGTATATTATAATTATGAAATAAATGGTTTGAACCAGGGAGAATCGTGACATGTTTGTGGAAGTTGATCGTCCAGGTTAGTGTAGTCTTGAGAAAGACTGTTGGTGGAAGTGACTGACGTTTCGACAGCCTTGGCGGCGGTCATCTTCAGCCCTTTTGACTCTGACGATGACCGCCGCCAAGGCTGTCGAAACATCAGTCACTTCCACCAACAGTCTTTCTCAAGACTACACTAACCTGGACGATCAACTTCCACAAACATGTCATTATAATTATGATTATTTGGTAATGGAGACTAGGACATCGGAGCGGATGGAAGGGGATAAAGGCCGAAAGGTAGAAAGGGAAGTTAAGCTAGGAGATAGAGAGGGGAGGTGTGGAACTAGTGACGTAGGGAAGAACCAATTTAGCAAATTTTCTGCGCATTAAAACGGCCATTAATTTTCCGAAGCTCAGATGAGCTTTTTGTAGTAATACGTATTGGTAAAAGAAACAGAAAAATTGTCGTTTAAAATAGTAAATCGAATATTTGTGATAATGCCGTAATGACTCGCTTTTGACATCAAAAATTTCTCAACAATTCGATTTAGGCCCGGGAGTTAGAAAGAACTTGAATTTGGAGAAGAACTACGTGTCTAATTTGGACGTTGCAGTGACAGTTTTAAATGCTCTTGGTGTCAAAAAAAATAAGTTTATGAGAGGTCAAGTATTGGAAGAGATTTACGACGCTAATGGTTCAGCACCGCCGCTCTGTTGTACTGGAACAATCTTTCCATTGTGTTTTATAATTTTAAAACAGATAAGTGGTTTTTGAATTTTTCATTATCGTCGTGACGGAACATATGAAGAGAAATTAACTCATTGCTTAAAAAAATAACGAAATTTATTGCGAAACTTAAAGTGATAAAATAATAACTTTTTCGTGGTGACAAATTTCATTAAAGCATTCTTTAGCGTGTGAATCATGGTAAACGGTATGTGTCTGCTGTATATCCTGAGGTAGTTTTGAAATGAACCGTTCTCTACCTGCTGCTACTGAGAAAAATTCAAAATACTAAAAATCAAAAGTCAAGATTAAGCTTGTACTCTTTCATGATCATGATAGTCATTGTCATCATTACCATAATAATAATAACAATAACTATATTAATGATTTGATGATGATTACGATAATTTTACTTTGTGCGAGCCCGTAATATAATAGCCCTTCTGGGTAAAAAAACTGTATGACCTTGTGAAAACCTATCGAGCGATACGATCGTCTTTATCCCCACCCGACACCAGAGCCTCATGAAGATGAAGGGGAAGTTGGTTTGCTGTACTGTTGGCTTATACAGAGGTGACGAGAGACCACGAGTATGCTGCAAAAGTCTGTGCAACGATCAAAAGGAAACACCTGTGGAATGTTTAACAGAGTGCAGAAACAGAATGCTGTGTAACGATAACCATCTACCTTTCATTTATAAAAATAACGTCTGCAGGTACTTCTGGGCATTCGATGATCAAACTGGCGAGTTTTCACGGCTATAGATAAATTACACCATAAAAAGTCGAATTTGAAAAAAAAGCCAAATCAAAAATTAGTCCAAGAAATGAGTCCAGCTCAGGTTTTGAAACGATAACTTCACAATTAACCTACACTGCCGAAGTCAACCGAAAAATGTTGACTCGAGCGGGATTTGAACTCGCACCTTCGGGATACCAGTCCGTCGCTCTACCTGTTGAGCTATCGAGTCCATTGAAGTCCATTGGATAAAACTCGCCTCCAATCCCTGTGGACTCGATAGCTCAACAGGTAGAGCGGCGGACCGGTATCCCGAAGGTGCGAGTTCAAATCCCGCTCGAGTCAACATTTTTCAGTTGACTTCGGCAGCTGAGGTTAATTGTGAAGTTATGGTTTCATAATACCCTGAGGATGATTCTGAAATCAGGTTTTGAAGTGGTACAACGTAGCAACGTTACTTTTGCCCTCGCAATGCATTATGTGACAAGCAATGTTAATCGCTAATGTTAAGTAGTGCGCTTTGGGTAAACACCACTACATCTGCGTCTTCACTGTATCTACCTCAATGAACATGTTAAGAGTTTATTCCTTGCTGTTCCTATGCAATCTACTTGTTTCAGAGACGAATTCAGCAAGTGTTTCATGTGCGAAAAATGCAAGGGGATTCGGCTCCGCGAAGTATGCATTCATTATCGGTAAGGCTATTTCATTTTATAGGTAAATAGAAAATAAATTAAGAATTGAAGCAACAAAGTTTAATACGGCATATCACGCCTCATCAGGATTGAATAACCAAATAAGGTCTATCGTTTAATTAAAACAAGACACGTCCATGAAGTAAGTTCTGCGCTACACTTAAAGGGGCTGACGATGAAGGGGATCCTATAAAAACAACGCCTATTTGAGGCTGTTTAGCAAGTGTTATTAACCTTGAATCTTGTGACAAGGTTGAACGTTAAAAAGTGGATGGATGTTGTTTCGATGGGGCATGGGCTTAACTCAAAGAATGAACGAAGCGTGTTTTTAGTTAATTGCTCCGACGTTTAATGCGATATACCTTACACAACTGGAGTCTTGGAGGAAACACGGATGGTGGATGAACGTTCGTCAACATACTCCAGAAAAATGATTTCTGAGCCCCAGACGGTATCAAACCCACAACCCTCTGATGATTGGTAATACGCTCTAACCATTGAGGTACCGAGGCTCAGATGGCGAGCTGAAGTGCAAGTTCGACATACCTACTGAGTATGTGATAGCCACGATTAATATTGATATTCAATGACATATATTTTGCACTAGAGGGAGCTTGGAGATATCTAGGATGATAGATGAACGTTCGGGGTTTAATCTTAGTTTGGGGACTCAGAAATTGTTTTTCTGACGTACAAGTTTGACGAACGTTCTACTATCGTCCCTAGTCCAAAGCCTGCTGGGTGATGACAGTAATATGTAATTTGTGCCAATATATAATTATTCCTTTCGGTTTTTGATTTGCTCTTCAGACGTCCCTAGCGAACGAGGTAAAACACTCGGCAGCAAATCAGTTGCAACGAACGTAAAGTTTCTCCATTAGATGTTTCCATTAGGTTCTGGGCGCATACTTTTCATGACTGCGCATTGTCAAATCCGACTTTGTCGTAAAACACTCAGGGAAATATTAACCATGTCATGATGGCGGGAGGTTTTCATAGTCAGCACAAAATGCCGAAGCCTTCAACGTTTCTTTTGTATTTTCAAACAGGCATCATTACGCGAACAACTACAAGTGCAGCAATGATGACTGCTGGAAAACACAAAAGAAACGTTGAAGGCTTCGGCATTTTATGCTGACTACGAAAACCTCTCATCATTATTATTATATGGGTAATAATTCCCTGAGTGTTTTTCGACAAAGTCGGATTTGACAATGACCCTTGTCAAAGGTGTATGATTTTTTAGGCTCAGTCTTCATTTTTACTGTTCACAGAAATGGCTTCTGCGAATTTTGATTCATTTTATTTCTTTATTCTGACGTTTCTGATTGGCCCTTCGCGGGAACACTTCCTCCAATACTCGTCAATAACTACCTTACACGAGGTAATCACGTGTTATTGACTTACAAGTCACAATATATTTCGACATACTTACCCCTTGGTTGACTTATGTCAATCAACTACCTCATACGTGCATAAGAAATGTACTATTATTCAATTCACAGAATATGTAGAGAATACATATACTGTACTCTCTACTTTTTCTTATGAGGCGTTGCTCGCCTTCGCGCAGACATCCACACTCCAGTTAGGATGTCGATAGTATTTTAACATGTGAGGATTAGGAGGGGCGAAGCCGCTTATGAACGAAGCTGCTTTATTTTAATAGTCGCAACAAAGGTCAACAGAATGTCATGCAAATGCTATTTTACCGTCGCCATGTCTTGGGATAATTCAGGGATCGCCGCCTGAATAAAAAGACCACAAACTGTTTCACACCTTTTATGAGATATTTTTAAAAATACGGAACATGTCGTATAATCGGGGCATTTTCAATTATTTGTGTTTCCATAAAAGTAGCCCATATTTTAGCGTAATTTAGAAATATCTTGGAGTCATCTAACTGAAGAATTGACTATTTGAAAAGAGAGAAGTTCGCGCATTCAAATGTGGTATTAGTCCGTATTATGGTATTAGCGACTAGTCCGTCATGAGTTCTCATCGATTTACACTTTAAACTAGTTGGAGCAACTCATGAAACTCTGTAGAGTGAAGATATTTTCAAGAAATCATCATTCACATGTCATTGTTTTTCTTCGCATTTTTGTTGGTAAAATATGTTGTTTGTTTTGCTCGAGTTTTTCCGAGAAAATTTGTTGTGAGCACTGCTATCTTTTTTTTTAACCAAGGCATAGATGGTTTTGGAGGTGTTCATTTTAGAAATGTTACCCAGAATTATTCCACTTTACGTTCGTTCATCGACCAAGGTGCTTACACCACCCAAGCAAGAGGAGTCTATCCAATCGTAAGTTGATTTTTTAAAAATACTCGCTAAAATATTTTTCTAGTTCCTGTTCTATTCTACCAAGCTGAAATGAAACGCCGCTTTTTCGATTGGCTTAAAGTAAGCGTGACACAAAGAGGTGTCCATTGTGAGAATTGGGTGTTACAGGAGAAGCCATCCTCAGCTGTGACACCCAGCATCACGAGTGGTAACCATCAATCCTGGGCCAAGGTCTTCTTGTCTTTCCCTCGGCAGGCCGGCAAAAATTCCACCTGGGATGAAAAACGTCCTGAATAACAGGTTGACGAATCCCAGCTTGCGATAACCCCCAAAGAGGCAGAAATTACGAACGAGGTTGTTCCTCCTTCAGTTTTTCCAAGAGGATGCGACTGAAATACTTCGTCCGTTTTACCTTAACTCTTTTCGTTCCGTTATCGAATTTCTAAATTTTATTCCTAACGCAAAACAGTTTCATTCGTCAAAGGGAGATGACTCGGATCGGAGTAGAGTTAAGCTGGTAAAAAAAAGTCGGAGTAAAACGAAGTGAAAAGGCGCGGTGGAATATTTTCTCGCCTGAGCGTTGGAATGAAGGGGTTTTGGTTCAAGTTGTGCGGGCGTTGCTATCTTAACTTTTTCATTCAAGTTTTTCTCGTCGACTTTTTACAATGTTCTACAGTTAATTTGGTACAGGGCCTGTGCTAGGGTTAGGCTTAGCGTTAGAATTTGGGAAAAGGTAAACCCTAAAAGGTGTAATATCTTTTCTAATATCCTCAGCCTTATATATCCTGCGCCAAGTGCGAGAGGTAAGATTTTGCCATCCGCAAGTGGTATTGGTTTACTGCAGTTTAGTGAGACCAATTCTTGGGTAAGTAGTTCCTGTTTGTTGTATTCAAACTAGCAATAAAACATAAAATCATAAAATCCATTTTCCCCTCGTTCCGCAAAGCGACTCTCCATTCGTAATATCGTAAGAGATACCATTTTTCGATGAGGCTAAGACCCCGTACACAGTGTATCAAATTTCTCCAAGTTTGTCGCAAGCTTTCTGAAGAAACGAGTCCTTTTTCTAGTCCAGTGGTCCTAACTGGGGAACCTATCTGACAGGAATGCAAGTCATGCAACATGGTATATTCAGCAACTCCTGGAAAACTGAGAGTGGTGACCCGGCCAACGAGATAACGTACAGCATTCCTCCTGTATCTGGCCGTGGGCGACCTTTAACGATATTTCACCAAGTGAAAGAAAAGAACCGCAATCTGAAGGTGAGAACAGTTTTCATATTCCCTGATCAAATTAAGTTCTGATTGGAAAAAGATGTTTATTTTTTAAAGAAAAATAAGATAGGTTTTGGCTGTGTTCAAGTGGAATAGAGCATTGGAAGCACTCTTTTGTCAATTAGGGAAGAATCTGATTCTTCAGGAATCGAGAGCCAACTTTGTTTCTTTTGTTATAAGGATATAAATCAAATCGGAACTGATGAGTGTACATAAAAGCAGCCGGAAGTTGACTTTGAACTGTTCTTCTAAAATTCATTAAGAATTCACATGGAAAATAAAAAAGAAAATCATAAGTGTGTCGTGTCTTCGTATGTGAAGAAGTTCAATTTTTTCGGCTGACAAAAGATAAATTTCCAAACTTTCTTTGCGAATTAGCGTATTAGGAAGTTCATTTTAGTAAGACATCTAAAAAAACTCGCAGTGCATGCTTTATCGGGATCTAAAACACTCGGCTATTGCCTCGTGTTTTAAATCCCGACAAAGCACTCCTGCTCGGTTTTTAAATATTACATATACGCACGTGAAGAGATAATGAAATCAAACACCTGAGCCTACGATTTGGAAAACTTGTCAAAATAATTTAACCAGCCTATCCGGAGGATGAATTTACTTTAATTTTAACTGTTTGTTTTTTCCTTCTTTTCTCCTTACGTCGGTTCATTTCCAAGTTTAGTTTGTTAGACCCCGTTTGCATGAGACCGGTACGAAGTCAGACCGGTACGAAGTCAGACCGGCACGAAGTCAGACCGGCACGACTTCAAATCGTTTGCCCCACAAAACCTTATTTTAGTTTACATAAGACCGGTTCGGAAAATAAACTTGGGCCGGTCTCACTCATTTCGGGTGCTGGACTGACATGAATGAGTTCAGACCGGTTCGAACGCGGACCTGCACAAAATTTTCTTGATGAAAACACGAAATCTCTTCACACTGACCATTGATGTGACGAGCAAGGAAAGCATTGTTGCTGGGAATTAATGAAAACTTGGAATACAGTTAAAAATGTTTGCAAGAACATGGCTTTAGTTTCATTCCGGTCTCACGTCTTAACACTTCAGAAAATCCTCACTTTGGTAGCAGTCTGAATTCGTCTCAGTCTCACGTAAACGGGGTCTTAATGCAATGATGACATTTTCGACCAAACCAGATGTTTTAAAAAACATAATCAAGAACTAATCTTCGGTAATGCTCATAATGCAGACGAAATGCTGCACTCAAAATATTTCCAAGCCTTCGCTCATCAGCTAATGTCTCCAACCCCAATCTTTAAAATTTTGGACCAAAAAAGAAACTTTTCCCTTCTGAATGTTCTACATTCCTGAATATAAGCATCTTTTTTCTGTTAGACCGCCATGATGTATACCTGGTATTGGTTTAAATACTTGGGAGTGAATAACTCAGACGTCGATGAATGGTTTTGGAGCGCACAGGGTATCACATGCAACGAAACGGGAAGAGAGTCTAAAACGGACTGTTTAAACAGAATGGATATGAACACAATGAACCGCACACTGAAGTACATCAGGGAAAGCAAACCTACTTTAACTTTCGTTCATCTTGGTAAGTAAAGCTCTTGCTTCAAGCTTGGTTAGTGAAGTGCAAAGTTTTTTAAAAATATCAAAAAGTCCCAGTTTTTACAAGTATATTGAATTGTATGGTTAAGGAAACGGGTTTGCAACTTGCATTACAGTCATTGTTTTTTGTCTCTGCATTTTTGTTTCAAATATCAATCAAAAGTTTAAAAATATTTATAAAATAGTCAGGATCGAAATTTAAAAATTTTGACTTTCAAATCATCTACGTTTCTGGGCTTGCTTCGATGAAGAGTGAGGGTGACGTGGTTTCAACCTGTAGCCATCGGATGACTGAGCGGAACTTCAGTTTTTGATCGAAGCTTACATGCAGATCCTGGCCCACTCCAGTCGTGCAGCTCGCCTGACAGTTTTTCTGTTCTCCTTCAGATGCTCTCGACGGTGCTGGCCATTCTACGTGTTGGGGTTGTCCTAAATATTACGAAATTTTGTCAGAAAAAGATGAGCAAGTGAAGATGCTACTCGATACTTTGAATCAAACCACTGGTACCTCAGGTAATTTGCGGTTAGCATTGGTTGTGGTGTTCCTTCACGTTATCTGAATGGCTAACCACGTTTCAGATAAGCCATTCCGCCTCGTTTATTCCATGTCACCTGAATCTATTTCTCTCCTCTCCATCTCTTCGTCACCATGCTTTCCCACTCTGCTGGGTGTTATCCCACATAATTCTGCACCAAACCTTCATTTAGTCAGTCATTCAGTCACTCATTCATTCGTTTGTTCGTTCATTCATTCATTCATTCATCATCTTGGTTAAAATTTCCCAATAAACGCGATGCTGATAGTTTCTATTCTCCAAGTCTTTCGAACAACTTACCTTGCGCTAATCAAGATATTCCTCCCAATAAAAAAAACCCAAAAAAAAATGTATAACGGAAAAACACAATGCGACAGAACAACCAATTTTGGTCATTTTAAGTGAAGAGTGGCCCCAAATTTTAACCATACGAGAACTTCTTTAGGTAGACCAATGCTGGAAGATACCTTCGTAATAATTGTATCTGATCATGGTGGCTGGAAACGAAACCACGGATATGGTTCGCCATTTATAGCCTCAGTCGATATACCAATACTCATTCGCGGTAAGTGAAGAACGTCTGACTTTCATAATAGATTTTTGTATAGCTTTGTTTCAGGAACCGCTGAAGTTATTCCACTGATGGACGACTTTGTCGATTTAGTAACTAACAAGAGATCGATGAACATATACGATGGGTGGGTAGGTTGGTAGGTAGGTGGGTGGGTGGGTGGCTAGACGGGCAGACGGGCAAGCGGGTAGGTAGGGAGGAAAGTAGGTGGACAGATAGTTTCGACATAATGGCGTGAATGAACGTATACTCGAATACAACAGTCACTTGATTTCGGAATAAGCCGTTTTCAAACAACTCGATTTAGGTCCCGGAGTTATGAAAAATCGGAGTTTGGAAAAGAGCTACGTGTCCAGTCTTGACGTTGCAGTGACAGTTTTAAATGCTCTTGGTGTGGAGAAAAACAAGTTTATGAGAGGTCAAGTATTGGAAGAGATTTACGGGGATAACAGTTCAGCAGCATCGACTTTTAGTACAGCAATCTACCCGATATGCTTTTTTATTTTGATACAGATAAGTGGTTTTTGAATTTTTCAATACCGTCCTCATGAAACGTCTGTAGCGTAGACCTTGCTGAATCGGATTTTGACTAGACCAGACTGAAAAGGGTTAAAAAAAAAAACATATGGGAAATTTATCATGCCTTCTTACCGCATGATTAAAAGTCATTTCAAAATGTTTGTTCCTAAATTACATCGTTGTATTAGCATAGACGTGTTAGTTCAAACAGATCTTTGTTGTGTAAAAGTATTCATTGATGGAACTGGATTTGAAAATTTAGTGTTAAATCGTTATTTTGATCACACCCCTGTCTCTCTCTCCAATTATTTAAAGTGTACTTTTATCAACAAGGTGAAGAAAATTTATCTCGTATTTCAACTTAGACAAGTTGATTCCTTATATATCGATGGTATTGAGCAGAACATCATTAAGCAGGAATAGTAGTGCTGCTCCAAGTGAACGAACCCATACCGGGCAAGTAGAGATGTTCACTTCGAAAACCATAAAATTCACGTAGAATAATTCCGTAACATATTGTGAATTTCCTGCAATAAATTACACTGAGCGCCTTCCTTTATAATAAGATTTTATTTTCTGAAAAATAACTTGTCTCTCGCTTTATCAAACAACGGTTGTTTCAGTTGATTCCTTTTCCTTATGGTCGAAACAGCTTACGAACGCACATTTTGCGAAACAAGACTGAAGTAAATACATTAACCGATCTGAGGCAAAAGTGGGTAAGTAAATGAGAAAAAGGACTCAATAACCTGTCACAATTCCACACGTAGTCAAACAGATGTTCATTCAAAGTGCATTTTCTTGGTCCTTATCCACATACATCACTGTGATTCAAGATTGGCGACGTAAAAAAACAATTAAGAAATTTATACAACTTAAAAAAAGTTAAAAAAAATTTTAAACGACTTATATAATCGTTAAAAAAAGTAAAAAATTAAAAGCTAGAATAACCCCAAAGACATTGAATAACTAACAAACCAATGTTCATCCCGCCCTCTTCTTAACGTTTTTTGTTTGACAGGCGAGACATCTTATAGGCCAGTTCATAAAATCGTAGTTTGTTAACTTGTTGGTTTGACAACGTCTTTAAAGTAAAGTTGAAGTATCACCAAATTTTGTCTTCGTGACTTCTCGCTCCAACTTGAATATCGAGCAAAAAGACTACGTCTTTCGGTATACGTTGCGTTCTGTTCTTCCCGCTTTATTTGGACAAATCTCAGTTCTTCGTCAATTCTGGGGTTTGGACAATTTTTCAGATAGCTGTGTATGAAGTCAAGCCTCCTCAAACAAAAACTTATCTGACGGTTGCCTTTTTTAAAAAGAAGGTGGGAGACACGTGGGAAAATCGCAACATTCAAGGACAAGATTAAGACTTTTGGTTGGTTACTTATTTTCTGCCGAAGAGGTATCTACTCACCTAAAACCTGCGAGTTCATTCTACCTTTGTACTAACCAATACGTACAGATAAAAAAAACAAAACAAAAAAACAAAAACTAATTTCACAGATACTCTTCCTCGAACGAGAATTTGTCCTGTTTTACCATAGACAATTGATAAACTATACCACAAACTACACTGCGAAAAATTAAAATCTTCAGCATATATTTTTTCTAGTTTTAAGATTAATTTCCTGGCCGTAAGGAATAAATTCTTGATAAGAAAAGCCATGTGGATTTTTTTCTTCTTTCAAGAAATCTAAGAAATATCTTGATTGGAGAATAATTTTCCTGTCTAATCTAGATATACTTTCTTAATTCAAGAAAATATGTCTTCTTTTAAGAAATTTTTTCTTATCAAGACAACTTATTAAGAGAAATCATCCTGTCTACGGGACAAGATAAAATTTCTTAATTTGAGAAATGTGGTCTTAAAACAAATCTTTTTTTTCTTAAAATAAGAATTTTAATTTTTTGCAGTTTATATCTAAGCAGTAAAAGAAAAGGGGAGTGATGGCCTCTCTCTTTCCACCGAATCTTTATTTCCATGAAAAACGTAAAACTGGAAACGGGTAAAACAGCACGATGACTGAGAGTCTAAGAAGTTAGTAGTCTCCTACCCTGGTGCAAAAATCGTGTTTCCGTTTATTTCACAAAGTCACTTCTTGTTCCATGAAACTGCACGGAACAATACTTGATCCAGCTTCGTACCGTTTGGGTCTTCTGGAAAGTCTTAGGGCTTCTTCATTGGAAAGATGAAGTCGCGTTGACATTTACTTCATCGTAAAGTTGCACGTCCTCATCATCTTTGAGGTCATCAGTCTTCCTCGGCAAGGTCGGGACCAGTTCGTAATCGTGGTCATCATTAAAAACTGGATCTGGAAAAGTAAAAATACCAGTCTCCTTAAACTGTTGAACAAACTATCGGCGTTCATTATCCTTTTTATCATAAGTATTGCCGTGATTAAAACAGTCGTATATTACGTATTGTATTTAACAATTATTCGCCGAACGCGAAGTGAACAGCTTTAGTGTAATTACACAGGTAATTATTTGAAAGAAAGTTGTGAACAAGTTGCTTTAAAAATTCCTATTCCGTGAATATCGAGAATTATGACGTAATTTTCGGACCAATCACCACGCGGGATTTTCGATAATCACCTGTGTAATTATACTAGTAAGTAAGATTGAACAACTAACCAAAGAGCTCGCGTTTACAATGATATGAGAGTCTACGAGGGTGAAGCCTAAGTTCTATATTGCTGTCAGAAAACTAGGGTGATTATAACTAACAGAAAAAGGTCATAAAAACCATGGCCTAATGTTAGCAGACAAACGTATACATCTAACGCTGAAGAAAAAATATTTAAAGAGGTTACCAACTTTTGACGATAATTCACCTTCTGCATTTGCTTCGGTTACTGAACCATCCACTTCATCCTTTTCAGACTCTTTCTTCTTCGCTTTACTTTCCATTTCCAATCTGTCCCTAATCTGCTTCTCTTTATCTACCTTCGCGTACATCTTTTCCAGTTCTTCAGGGCTCACATTCGGTGGCTGTGGGTTTGCTTTCAATGAAGATAAAGGTAGGGAAGTACTAGTCTCTTGTAAAATAAAATCACCCGATTTTCTTGTTAACGTGTATGGTTCAATTAGCTCCTCGGCGTTTTCATCTGACCCCTGACTTCGGTCATCTTTTTTGTGAGTAGCTCTGAGATTATCCCGCCCAGGAAGTGGCGGTGCTGCAGTCATTTCACGTTGGAGCGACGCACTTTTTCGTTCAGCTACTGTCACCGGAGTCGACGAAGTTGTAACTATGTCGGACGCACTCCGTTTTCGGGTAAGGTTCGGCTCTTCGTAATCTGCCAGCACGCTCCGGCTGTCCACGCACTCGTACAAAGAGTCTTGTTGCTTAAGTCCGGATTGTCTCCGCTTGGTGGGATCCTTAACAATTTCATAAGTATCTGAATCATCAAATGTTTCGCTTTGGATGTTCGCGCCTTTGATGGAGCCAAGATTCCGTGATTTTTTCTTCTCGTCCACCGAATCATAAAAGATGTCATCCTCCACGTCAGATCTCTTTGTTGCAGGTCTTCGTGAACTCGAAGAACCTCTGTGGGACCTTACAACGTCCTTCCTACTGGAGACGCCCACACCTAAAGTTACCTGATTCTCCACGGTCTCATAATTACAGTCCTCTTCAGGTCTATCGAACGGCTCTGCGTAGTTGTTGTCAAATGTCGGCGTAACCTCATCGCCCTCCGACGGGCGCTGAGGCAGCTCTCGTCCGATAAAGCTCCTCCGATCCCTCGCGAGTTTTGACGGTGACGTCGGAGTAGTGGGCGGTGACAATTCATCATCAGACTGTGACTTCTTCTTCCTTTTCTTTTTGTCAGCCTTTTTCACCGACTTTCCATTCCCCGGTGGAATGTTCGAACGTGAATGTCCTTTTGAGGAAAACCTTTTCTTGGAAAATCCCTTTGGCTCAGGTCTTTCTGGCGGAGAACTATGTGTTCTTTTTGCTCTGGCCTCCTCCTCCTTCTCTTTCTTCGTCTTTTTATCATTGTCGTTCTCTTTGTGTCCGTCTTCGTCCCCCTCTGTTCTCCTAGTTTTTCCAAACACCTGTCCGTCAGCCGTATCTCGTATAGTTGAATAAGGATTGTTGTCATCATCATTGGCAGCGACGCGATCGTGGTTGATGGAAGTTTTTGCATCGTTTTTTGAGTTTCTATCGGTGGTCACGGCGTCCTCCGCCTGATCACCTGTCGCAAGGGGTTTTTGGTTTTCTGCTTCTCTGGTAGCGTTTCCCGACCGGTTTTGTAGCTGAATGCTCTAAGAAAGAGCAAACGGAAGAAAAAAGGCAATTATTTACTTCGTCAATTTACATTGCCTTACTTCACATTATTTCACTCCTCCCCACTTTACTTCACTTCACTTCCTTTCACTTCCCTGACCTTCATCTCACTTCAGTTTACTTCACCTCACTGACCGAAGGTCTGAAGAACTGACTGAATCTTGAACAAACAAAATCTTCGAACGTACTAATCAGAGTCGTAGAATAATTTACCGTAAGTATCACTTGAGTATCACTAGAACTTTCCCATGAAAATAGCTTTCTCACCTGCTTTATAATAATTTTTAATTGAGTAAAGTAAATGGTTTGAACCTGGGAGAATCGTGACATGTTTGAGGAAGTTGATCGTCCAGGTTAGTGTAGTCTTGAGAAAGACTGTTGGTGGAAGTGACTGACGTTTCGACAGCCTTAGCGGCGGTCATCTTTAGAGTTTGAAGATGACCGCCGCTAAGGCTGTCCAAACGTCAGTCACTTCAACCAACAGTCTTTCTCAAGACTACACTAACCTGGACGATCAACTTCCTCAAACATGTCAATTTTTAATTGATTGCACCATTTTAACAGAATTATTGAACCTACTGTACTGCTATTTCACTCTATTTCTGCTTGACACGTTCTTTAAACTTGCTTCACTTTACTTCACTTTGTTTTGCTTTCTTATTTTCTCATTTTCATTTCACTTTACATCACCTCACTTCACAATTCTTCATTTCATATTGTTCCATTTCATTTCACTCGTTTCCACTTTACTTCATTTCCTTTCACTTCACCTCACCTCACTTCAGTTCACTTGACATCACCTATGTTCACTTTAATTTATTTAAAAACTTCACTCAACTTCACTTCATTTTCCTTTGCTTTCGTTACTTTATGCTGTCTAACTCTATTTTACTTAACTTTGTTTAACATTATTTGACAGGAAAATCATTCATTGTCAATAGCAGAATTACCTGAATTTTCTGTGAGGAGACAATCTCAACACCCCCATCACCACCAGTGTAGACCACTGGTGTTGACCTGGTAGAAATACAATAACAAGACATCAGATGTCACCTACACCACAGTAATATGCAGTTTCTGTAGTTTGTTAATCCCTGCGGCCAAATTACTGCATCAGTAAGTCAATCGAGAACCTTCATCAATAAAGTGTAATACAAGCCCTTGGTGTTTCTGCTGGACTACTCAATTTTTAATTTGTATTTCCAGATGACCAAAAAGTGCAACAGTCCACCAACCTTCAACAAGACCATACCAGTGACAGCCATTATACTCTTGTCCTACATTCAGCCAATATAGCTAGAAGTCATCCAACCTAAAACCTTTGATACTCTAATCCAGCCTTATCAACTGAGTGTCAATATCATCTAGCCCACAGTCTACACTACTTGATATTCTAGTCCATCACTAAATCAACTGAATTACTACACTATCCAAACCCACAGCATTTGATACTCTCAACCAACACTCAATGACATAAGGTAATCTAATCCACAGCATCTGATACTCCAGTCCAACACTACACAATGCTGAGCTAAAATCATCCAATCTACAATTTTTGAATCTCTAGTTCATTGCTCTACTAACACTCCAGCAAACAAGGTTATTCCATCCACAATGACTGGTACTTAACTCCAGCAGCTTACCAGCTGAGTTAAAGTGCAATCTTATAAATATTTATGTAGACCCTTTCATTCCCAGACACCCCTCTGGTGAATAATGTTTTCAGGCACTATGCAGAATAGAAATCTAGACTGGTGCCTTGGTGGTTAAAGGGTTAGGCTGGTGTGAGAAGAAACCCAGCAAGAAATGTTCAAGAGTGCAGCCACAGCAATTATAAGCCAGGTGGGACCTGCTGCAAATAAGGATTATAGGATGGTAAATGTGCAATTTTTGCCCTTGACACATAATTATTATATTTTGTGACCTTCCTCCCTTTTTTGTGTGATCTGGACCCCTTGGAACGACCAGGAGCCCCAGTGCTGTTGCCTCAGCTGTTCTAAGTGTAGTAGTCCACCAACTGTGAGTTGAGTGGTCACATGGCCCTAGAAAGGATCTTGAAAGTAATTACCCATAGTTTCCTACCACATACTTCCTCTCATTTGATCCACATAATGCAATAAGGATCAACATAGCACACAACACAAATGCACTTAATATAATGCCATGAAGTTGGAAGTGAGACTTTTTTTCTTCGAAGTCAGGAACTGCCATCAAGAGTTTACGTTTTGCAGAATGGGCGAAATCTAAAAGAGGAGATACCATGTTGATTTCTTTATGATATCTATTGGGGTAAATATGTAAATTAACAAATAAATAAATAAATAAAAAAAATAAGAACAAATAAATGAAAACATTCATGTGGTGTCAGCAGACTAGAAGCTGTAAATTCCCAATGAGGGATCAACAGAGAAAGGTCGTGAAGAATACACCGGAAATTTTGATATTTCTAGAAGGCCATTTTCAGCACCCTGCTGGTGAAAAAATGCAGGGAAATCTCCAATGTCTAAAAATAAGCAAGGTCTAATATAGAAATCGCCTTAGACAGTCTAAAATATAGTTTATTTAGTGAATGATGAAAAAAGGATTGTTTAGAGAGCAAATATCTAAGAAATTTTCCTGCAATACAAGGGAAAAGTGCAAAGAAAGATGCAGTTGTGAGACAGACGTCTGTCTTCCAGGGATGGTCGCGTTTAGCGACCATAGACTTGGAACCTTTCGGGAAATGATATGAAGCATGAACAGCTGCGACCAGTTCAAGGCAATTAATAATTTGTATCGTTCTTGTATAACAAAGACACCTTTGTTGACAGTTATTTCCAGATTGTTGATTTTTTTCGTGTGCTAAGGTTTCTTAGTCAGCCACAATACGTTAACGTATCGTGAAACGATCAATAACACGCCGTTAGGCAAGCGATTATTACGGAACGTCACGGTGATTATCACACCTCCAGAAAATACACAAAATAATTTCTTCAAAATTATAATGGACAAAACTACGCCACCAACCTTTAGGAACTATGTTAGCGCCAACACATATTGACCGTTGTTGACATTCCATCCACAAAGAAACACACCTTAAATTGTCCTTTAACCAAACCTGATGAAATGATTGAAGACAATAATTAACCAGTCCAGTGAAAATTGATGTACTGTTATAAAGCTCTAAATAAACAGTTTGGTAAATTAGCCACATTAATCTTTTACCTCAACGAAGTCATCCTCAATGTTTACGTTTTCAAAAAAAGATATGCCTTCGGATAACTTGCCATTCTTTAGTAAAAATTTACAATTCTTCCGGGGCCTCAATCGTAGAAGCTTTCGGTTCTTTGCCACGAACTCTAGGGATCTCTCCCAGTTTGACTTACGTACTTCAAACGAAGGCAATTCTGAGGTGGAACCTTCTGTTTCACGTAGCCAAAACTCCACGGAATGGCAATAACATGTCTCAGACGTTCGCTTACTTCCGTCTCGTTCTTTAGAACCAAAAGGAAAAGCAATAGTAGTTTGAAAGAGCAACTCAAAGCACAAGATAACAACCAAACAAGAGCATTCCATCAGCCTGTAATTTCCTGGACATTGGTTGATCGAGAAACTGGTAATCTGCGGTATTGTTTACTCTCCCATCTGTAATGAACAACCACAAATACTGTAAAAGAAACTCAAGGCGGTGTCACTAAATGCCATCGTGGGGTCTATATAAACCTGCTGGGATTTCATACCGGAAGTATAGCTTGTTTAGGCTCTTTACTCCTCCAATGGGAAAAGGAGATTAAATATTTCTGCATTCCTTCTGTCCTCCTTTACGTTTCAAATATTTGTTCTCTGCATTCCACGATCCAAAATAGCAAAAAGAAAGCCGTATTCTGTTTATATTTTAGCAGTAGTAGGCCCAAAAGGGTACAATTACAGTTACAACTATAATTCACAAACCCAGGATTTAGATGATTGTCTTTCAATTGCCGGATCCAGGATTATCACAGTAGCTTAGGAGGGGCGTAGGCAGTGGTGAGTGTACCGTAGGAGGATCGACTTGATTGCACAGGGGGAGAATGGACGCTACAGTGCGTTATTCAAGTTGCCTCTAACACAAAACGCAGCTTCGTTTTTGTCTATATGGACTAATTAACGTTTTATGTAAGGTAAGTGTCGTCTTAGGTATACTGTATTTAATATCTCTGTCGTAAAGATGGCCCTAATTTGATCGGTAGTGGTGAGTGTTGCCATGACACCTAAGGTTAAGACGTACCACAAGGTCTATAAGTGATATCGAAAGTGCTTTGAATGGATGAGTCAACACCCACGCCAAAGGTCATATCTCTTCGGGTCGCGAGAATGAAAATTAACTTGCGCGACTTTGAGCTCTTTTTCTTCTTCCTAGGCGACTTGTATCTTGCAAATATTCGGTCCATCCGAGGTATCGTGGGTGCGACTGAATTCTCAAAATCGAATTTAACTTCGGGCTGTGACACTTAACATTTTGAGGCCTAGTGTCCCATATTACCGACATTTAGCATTTCACGTTTTGGGATTTTTACAAGTCTTCTGTTCAAATTTTGGCATAATGCCTTCAAAGTGTTTTTTAGGAATTGAGTCTACAGTGGTGGGTGTTATTAACATGACACCCATCGTTAATATACGCCCTACAAGCACTGTGCAACAATTTCTGTAATTAGCATCGAAAGTGCTTTGGGTTACAGGAAATATATACTCCAAATCAGAGTGCATTATGCGTTTCGACAGAGTAATGTGACTTTCAACTTGTTTATAGAGGACATTTGGTTAATTTTTCAGTTTTTGAATTGTTACAGGCTTCTGACGTGAATTTGGCATAACTACATGAAAAAGTTTATTGTTAACCACAAGTTTGATAAGGGACTTCTTTTCTGTGGTAATTTAATGTCACGGATTCGTTGGTCGTTGTAGCGACTCATCTGAGTATTATGAAGAGTTATGAGCAGAAATACAGAGGCGGGTCGTTTTCGATTTGGATTACCACACTAAACAAGTAGGTGTCTTTCTTCCTTCCTTTCTATTTTGGGAAATTCACACTTTTAATGATGGGGTATATGTCTCCGGGTAAGTAATGCCGTATTTGGCTGTATATAATGGGATATGAAGGTACATAATGGGTGATGTTGGCAATATCTCCACCAAGACCGAACGATTCCTGGCACGTGGTTTATATCTTTTTACCGCAAAATATTCCAAGATGTCGTCCGCACCAAGTGCTGCTGAACTAATCAGCGTTGGAGGAGAAAGAACGAGCGGTGATTCCGTTAGGACACAAAACAGTAAGGCCTGAACATTGCTCCAAATACACGATAGTTTTATCCTTTGCAAAACAGCTGCAATGGGCGTTTTTTTCTTTCCAGTAATGGCGGTGTCTGCTATTGCCAACATTGTCAAAAGTTCTCTTGGTCCGGTTGGGTTGGATAAAATGCTTGTGGACGATGTTGGGGTAAGTGAACTTTGGAGGGTAATATCTTGTAGTATAATATGTTATAGTCCACTCGTTGGACATAAGTCGTGTGCAATGTTAGCGCGGAGTTATGAATTATGATACCGAAGAATGTGTACTGTAGTTCATAGACGTGTGTGCTCTGTTTTGGTTATTTTATTGTTATCTTTGTGTAATTCTGTGAGCCTGTTTTCTGTTACATATGATTGTGTTACCATGGATCAAGTGATAGGTTTACTTTACTTTGGTTTGTAAAGACAACAGTCTCTACTATTTGTTAATACTGATGTTTCATGGCAGAGTACCTGCAGTTCAAACAAAGGACATCAGGTCACCTCTGACAAATTGTCTCCTTTGCGCAAGAATCATTACACTGTGAGAATAATTTACTGTATATTTTTTTTCAGTTGATGAAAGGTATAATAAACTCACTATGACTGGGGAGGGATAGACGTCAAAAGAAATTTGCCCAGATTTTTATCCAATTTGTTCTATGTATTCAGACCAATTTTTTTTTGGCATAAAATATACTGCATGGTTATGGTTTTAAGTAATTTTTTTCCCATATTTTCTGACACCTCTTCAAGTGGTAAAAAATAAATATTTAAAACCAATTAATTTCCCTGTTTATTATAATTTTTCCACAAATACTATTAGCAATGAGCCATAGACTTGTAGTGTTTATTTCACCTATAATTTAGGATGTTACTGTAACCAATGATGGTGCAACTATATTAAAACTACTGGAAGTCGAGCATCCTGCTGCAAAGGTTTTATGTGAGCTTGCTGACTTACAAGATCAAGAAGTTGGTGATGGGACGACATCAGTAGTAATATTGGCTGCAGAATTACTTAAGAATGCAGAAGAATTGGTGAAATCTAAAATACATCCAACTTCTATAATTAGTGGATACAGGCTGGCATGCAAGTGAGTAACATCTGATAATCTTTTGTGTTTTGATTATAAACCAGGTCAGAATAGTTGAAGAATTATGATTATTGAGATTATTTTGATCTCTTTCCCATATTATAGGGAAGCTTGCAAATATATTCAAGAACATTTAACAATTGGTGTGGATGAACTGGGAGAGGACTGTATAGTAAATGCAGCCAAGACAGCAATGTCTTCAAAATTGATTGGACCAGATGGTGATTTCTTTGGAAAAATGGTGGTGGATGCCGTGATGGCTGTCAAAAGGGCTGGGGCAAAAGGCGAAGTTAAATACCCAATTAAGTCAATAAATGTTCTTAAAGCTCATGGAGCAAGTGCTCGGGAAAGCCTGTTAGTGAGCGGTTATGCATTAAATTGTACAATTGCATCTCAAGGTAATTATTCATTTACAGATCTTTGATCAGTTCTTTTTTTGTCCAAACAAGTCTTCTGTCATTCTGCTGTAGCTAGTGCCAAATAATTTTACTGGACAACCAGAAATATCTGGGTAGGAGAGAATTAAGCACTTTTCAATTAAATAATGATTAAGGTGCAATTTAGACTTTTAATCTGGTTAATGCCAGGTAAACAAGTTTATTTAGGAGATTGGGGTGCCTATCTCTTCATGGGTTAACTGACAGCTTGGGTTCCTCTTTTCTACCTACATACTGTTGGTTTTAACTCATTTTGCCTTGGTTAACAACAGATTGTTATGCATGTAAAAAGAAGACTTCTGGAGAGGGATAATTAAAATTACCAAACGAAAATAAAATTCAAGAAGTTATGAGTTGCTGCTGGATTTATATGCATTTGTAGTAAAAATATTTGTACAAAATTCCTCTTTATTAGCTATGTCAAAAAGAGTTAGTAATGCAAAGATTGCATGTCTGGACTTCAGTTTACAAAAAACAAAACTGCATTTGGGTGTGAGTGTGGTAGTAGAAGATCCTGACAAACTTGAGGCAATAAGGAAGAGGTAGGGTTTGCAAGAAACATCTATGTTTAGTTAGTGAAGTATTTTGTTCAAACAAAGCAAGATCGTCATTAATTGAGCATACTAAACTACATTATTTTTGTTATCAAACACTTCAGGGAGTCAGATATAACAAAAGAAAGGATACAAAAAATTTTGGCAACAGGAGCTAATGTAGTATTAGTGAGTGGTGGAATTGATGACCTTTGTCTGAAATACTTTGTTGAGGCTGGTGCTATGGCTGTAAGGCGATGTAAAAAGGCTGATCTTAAGAGGATTGCAAGGGCAACTGGAGGTACAATACAAGTTATGGATATATAATAGAATAATTTCTTTGGCAATGTACAGTATGTCACATTTACCCAAGAAGTTGTAATCCACGTGACCAGTTAATGTTGGTTACGGTCAAACACAAGGGTGACATCAAGAAATGTCATTCCAGTTTGATGTGTTACTTATATAGCACTTTGAAGCTTTATTGCTGTAAATGAAAGAAGCTTACAAGTGGGCAGTCCACAGAATCACTGGTGTTTTTGTTTCGACTAAATCAGTGACTTAATTTTAAAGTGCTCAGGCATTTAACGAAATAGTAAAAAAGCCCAAATCCTGCCAGTGTGTATAAAACAACATCAAACAGCCTCTTGATTACATTGTACTGCACTGACATCAATACAGTAAGTTACCCAGGCATTCATTTAATAGCAATTACCTAGGCTAATTCCCTGCATGACAGTCTACTGATAGCTTACTTTCTTTAGTGAACAAAATTCTGTGGCATCAGGAATGGGTAAATTATATGTACATGTGATATAATTGTGGCAATATTAGGCAATTACTCTTGATAACATGAAATGGAGTCCATAAATTTTAAGTGAAATTAAGTTTCCAAAATTTGGAAACATGCATTGTGTCATTTTAAGATGTGTTTTGCTTTACAGCAACAATGTTACTCACTATGACAAACCTTGAAGGAGAGGAAAGCTTTGATGCCAGTATGTTGGGCCAAGCTGAGGAAGTGATCCAAGAGAGGATTTCTGATGATGAACTGATCTTGATCAAAGGGTTAGTTGATGAGCTCCTCACTTTACCATTAGATGGTTTTTCATAAGATGGTTTTTTATCATCTTTTTGCCAGAATTGCAGCATGTTTAATAAGAGCCAAAATTTCTCTTACATAATTATTACATGGATTTTCACTAACATTACCAATTGTTTTAGAACAAAAGCCAGGTCAGCAGCCTCAATAATTCTCCGAGGAGCTAATGATTTTATGTTGGATGAGATGGAGAGATCGCTTCATGACGCACTCTGTGTCGTGAAAAGAGTACTAGATTCCAAAAAAGTAGTTCCAGGAGGTGGGGCAGTAGAAGCAGCATTGTCTATATATTTAGAGAACTTTGCAACATCACTAGTAAGTTTGAGGAAAGGCATCTGTCAGTCCATCTTATTTTCTGATTGTGCTTTGTACTACTTTTGTAGTTGGCTTCATTTTTGAGTTAAATATTTTTGTACTGTACAGGGTTCACGAGAGCAGTTAGCAATTGCTGAGTTTGCAAACTCACTTCTAGTTATTCCAAAAATCCTGGCTGTAAATGCTGCTAAGGATTCAACTGAACTTGTGGCAAAGCTGAGAGCTTACCACAACACCTCCCAAACAAATAACGATAAGGTGAATTTTAAATGGTGAGTGCTTAATACTGACAATAATTACACCCAATTAAATAAAAGAGTAAATTATTGAGACACAGTGAACAGGAGATGTAATTAACTTATTTTCAGGAATAGCAGAAAAGGGTAATCACCATATGTGCCACAAGAATACTTTGTATAAAAATTGGCACATTGGGATTTTCCTTTCTAATTACACCACAAGTTCATTTTTGTGTTACACCACATGAGAATGAGTGTTTTATCTGATGTCAAAATACTGAAAAGTGCACTGAAAAAAAAAAAAAAAATAAGTGGTAAATGACACTTATTTAAATCTTTGGATATTGGTGGATCAAATGCTCTCCTGAATACAGGTAATTATGGTATCTTGTGTAGATCTGTATTTTTTTGATGAAAATCGGAGTTTCAAAGTTGCACAGATTAATTATTATGGTTAACAGGATCAATTTTCCAAATGACCTTTGAGAACCTTGTCTTGCATGTCAATCACTTAAACAGTTCAATATTGTTCATTTAAGGATTCTTGTTTCAAACTTTTTTCATAGGATGGGACTAGATCTTGTTGAAGGGACTTTAAGAGACAGCAAAAAAGCTGGAGTTTTAGAACCTGTTGTCTGCAAAGTCAAGTGTCTGAAATTTGCCACCGAAGCAGCTATAACTATACTTAGAATCGATGACATGATTAAGCTGGAAAAACCTAAGGATGAACGTGGGGGAAGGTCATACCAAGATGCAGTTCGAGGAGGACATCTGTAAAGAGATGGTAGAAGACTGAGGCTATGTGATGATGATTAGAGGAAAGCTAGTTACATACATTTATGTGTGATGCAGCTGGTTAATGCTACCCAAGAAAAAAGAACCAAACCATCTAGAATACATTCTAGATTGTAAATGTTGAGGGAAGGGGTTACATGTGTTCAAAACTTACAAACATGCTTCTGAAACATGATTAAAAAATACAAAACTTTTACATAATTATGATTTTTTTAATTGTACACTGTTTTTAGAAGGAGAGTGCCTATTTAGCTTTGCTTGAATGAAAAATATTCTAAATGACAAGTTGCAGGGTTTAATGGGTAAGCACACCTGTGTGGAATCAGACATTTTAGAAGCTGGTAGAAGATTTTCAACATCAGATAACTTTAATGCAGTTTCTTTTGTAATGCTACTCAAAACTAGTGGAGAAAATCCATGTTTGTCATGGTCTGGTTTTCAGGATGAATCCTATCATGATTTAGCAAGGCTTGTGGGCCATGTCCATGTTAAACTTCTTTTGCAGAACAACTTTATGCTGTAATCACATGAGAGAAATTGGCTTTGGTTAACACTTTTCCTGCCAGACACAACTGTGCATAACTGAAATTTTGCTTGAGGATGTTAAGGGATCCAGCTTCATATCTACTACACTAGTACTTTCCTCTTTATTTCTAAACACTCTTGTGGGTCCACTTTGGCTTTCTCTTTTCAATAAATGCTTTTATTCCTTCATCTCCATCTGCAAGTTTCAAGTTCTCCACCATTACTGAACCAGCAATCCTGGTTGGATCAGAAAAGATTAATCATCAAACTATCCACTCAGTAACCTTTTTTCCTTAATAAAGTAGTACTGGAGTGGTTAGACAGTTACTTTTTTAAGTCAAGCTTCTAAAATGGTGTTCATAATATCCACTGATATAATAAACTATCATAATTAAACACCCCATTCAACCTATAGTTTGCTTTATAAGCCTACATAACAACCCTTTCATGACTGATTTTTTTCTACTGCTATATATCCTCTGTTTTTTGTTGGTGTCCAATAATATATTGGACAATGCTTCTTAAAGGATTAAAATACTTTTAAAAAGATGTCTGGTGGTTTTAAAACTTTCTATTATAGTTCTTGTCAAAGAATACTGAAGTAGCATATTTCATTTCTGGTTTGCAGGAATAGATTTATGGACATGGGCACTAGTTTTAGAATAATAATGTTCATTGTTATAGTCTTGTTACAATATTACTGATAGTAAGATTCTGTATTTTAGTAAGATGACATTATCTTTTAGGGTTATGCTAACTCAAAGAAATGTCACCTGTAAGCTTGATCTCTGTCTTGAGTTATCTGTCTGTAGAAGCATCTCTTTCCCATTGCTACAACTGGCTGGCTAGTTCTGCATATTTCCTCTGCAAGTTTCGTTGTCTGAGTGGAAAAAGGAGGTTAATGTGAACAGAATTAACAGGTGGTTAAAAATTGTATGCCTGGTTACCTCTTCCTCTAAATTTTCTTCAGGGACTATTTTGTTGACTAAACCATAATGTACTGCATCTAGAACAGGAGAATAAGAGGACTGAATAGCATGACCTCTGTAGGAAGTGGGCTGTTTATTTCTTGCTTCCTTTTATTGAGACAAAATTGTACTGAGTGTTGCAACTGCGGCTACTGCTGTGGAATGTAATACTTTTAATCACTGTTCTTCTAATTCACATGAATATTAATCCATGGAGTGGCAAGGGCACACTAAAGTATTTTACTCTGGCTAATGTCAGACAATTTTACTTGTTTCAAAGGAAGAGCCCTGGGCATTGAAGGGTTACCACCATCTCCTTAATTTTGTAAAGGAGATGAGGAATTTTATGAACTGATGCATACTTGGTTCTTTCCATCGTTGTCGACCATATCACATTACCAGTGAGGTAACTTGTAGACCATGGGATAGTTGCCCCAGCTACCTTTCCCTCTGTAACCTCACATAACATATTGTGTTAACCTCAATGCAAACTATTATGCTGTTGCCATATGAATTTTTGTGTAACAATACCCTTTTTGTGGGAATTTTTTTCACATGTATTTTTGTTAACCAAATTATTTTATTTTACCCTCTGGTAATGATATTGTTCCATCTGTCCCAGGAGGGCTATTCTCACAAACACATAAATTACCTTCAGCAGACATAGGTTTTCCTGTGAACAACATTTCCATTGCAATTTTGTGTGGGACAGCTCGTCCAAGAGCAACAGCAGGTGTAGAGCAAAACAGGCCTATGTTCACCCTAGCTCAAAAAGTTTTAAAAAAATAAAGGATACAAGATGGAACAGAAAAAGTTATGATTGAGAGTTTAAAAGTTTTAAACCTACCCTGGGGTGGCAAATTGTGTATTTGTGGTTGCCACAGCCAAGTCACAACTTGCTACCAGCTGACAACCAGCAGCAGTGGCCAAACCTTAATTTTAAAAGAAGAAAAAAAATAGAAAAGGATACAACTGGAATGTCTCCCTTAAATCCTGTTAAAAAGCCCAACCAAAGTATTTGTGACATTAAGATTATGTGGAAAGTGAATTAGCATGTAAAAAATATTTGAGCATGTAAAAAATATTTGAGCATGTAAAAAATATTTGAACATGTAAAAAAATATTTGTAAAAAATTATATAAAAAATTTCCAACTGTGTGCCATGTTTCTTATTATGAATAGCTCACTATGCAAATGCTCCTAGTCTAGCAAAAAACATTTTTGTGTGTTGCAAAGAAGTGATGTAATTTTCACTGTAAATGGCTTTTAGCATCTTGCCTGCCAACAATAAGCCTACCTTTTACTTGAGCAATAACTGGGGCTGGGACATCCTGAAATATGACAAAAAGAACTGTCAAGGAATATCAAGACTCAGGGATTAATAATACACTGGAACACATGAGAAATTGATGTTGTTATAGGGACAAGTTACTAGCATGCATTTTTTGGCCAATATCTTGGTTTATTGTGTAAAGTTACTTCACCCTATTTAGGGACAGAATACCTTAGTCTTTTAAACAAATTGTCTGGCATTAGCCAGAATAAAATTTGAATACAGACCATTACCTGTCAGTGGGTTAAATTGCATTTTTGTACTTTTCCTTCAGTTTCAATAAAAATGTATTCTCTAGACTTGCAACTTTGTAATGGTATGTACACACATACCTGTATCAATGACATAACCTCACTGCACTTATCAAACACTTCTTTATGATAATCACTCCCTTTTTCCCTTGTCTAAAGAAAAATAATTTTGAGAGTATTGTAATCTTGACATTGATATACATGAGGTAAAGTTACTGTACTTATTTTGCTCAGCATCTTCAATTTAGACTTCAAATAAACGACAAATTTCTTTACTGCATACATGTTTCAGCAAAACTCATGCCATCTTCAGTGCAAATGATAATAGGTTATTTACAAGCAATATTTATGTGACCTGATAAAAGTTACAAGTGTATGACTCATCTAATATAAATTCTCACATATGTATGTCAGAATGATTAATTACAAAGGTGTGACTAGTTAATGGGGGTGGTAGGCATTGAAAGCAAGATGTCTTATATTTGTTGTATGCCTGAAAAAAATATTTGATAGATCAAAGAAGTGCAGTTAAAACACTCATGCACTCCTGTGAGAGCACATAATGTGTACAGGTATTCAAAGAATCAACGAAATACAAAGTAGTGGTCTTAGAAAAATATAGAGAACACCTTTCTGATATGAAGTTTAACAATACTTTTTGCAAGAGGAATAAATTTTATTATGTATGACTGTAAGCGATAAATTTTCAAATATTACCTTAAGTATAAAGACGTGATTGCACCCTAGCATATGATCATCTATGTCAATGGAACCATGAAAATGATTGTGGCAGATTATTTTTCAACATTGCTATGGTAACAGTAATGTCATGACCAGCCGACAACTTGAAAAAGTATAAAATAAAACATATTCTGAAGAATAAAGTCATCTTGAGAACTCAAGATATGACTTTTGCATTGACTCATATCTTGAGTTCTCAAGATGACTTTATTCTTCGGAATATGTTTTATTTTAACAGTAATGTATTCAGTGGAATGTTTAGGTCAGCTGTTCAGTGATAACTTGTAGATTTTGTCAGAATTATATTTACCAGTTCCTTTAGATCATGACCAGAAGAGAATACTGGTCCATTGGCAGAAATTATAATGACTTGAACCTTTTTGTTGATATTTTGTAACAAATCATTTTGGATAGACTGAAGCATTTCTAATGACAATGCATTTCTGAAATTGGAAAAAAAAAATCAATCTGAGAGATTATTTTAAACAAAAACACCAATTTATCATGTTTTTTTCTCCCGTGCTTCATCGAGTTATGGAGCACGCACGGCAGCCAATTAGAAGCGGCCTTACATGAGATCTATGTAGTATTAAATATATCTTGTTACATAAACTGTAAAAATGTTACACAAGCCTGATTTGCTATAAAGTTGCACAAATCTACTTCCAGCTATACTTGTCTTAACAATGACAATGTTGGCAGTTGAGTCTACCTCTTTTTAGGATTATTTAGAATAATTTTACCAATCCCATTAGTTTGGCTGGATAATGTCAATTTCTGGGGTGGAACGTCCGCATTAGCAAGTCCGGAAAAACGGGCAATTTGGGAGCACCAAGACTGTTTGCTTTCCTAAATATGATGAGGAAATGGAAGTCAGAAATCAAGCAACTGTCATTGTAGTAATTTGACTTTAATTGAGATTACTTACCCGACTTGTCCTCAATTGTGCAAAACTGCGCAGAGTACGTAACGTGGCCATTTTAAATTATCGTTTCCTTCGTTCCAGGGGAGAGGCGGGGCGGGGCGGGGCAGTTGTGAAAATTTTTTCCCTTTGCTTCAAATGCGAGAAACACGACTTCTTGTTTGGCGAAAAATTGTTGAAATAAGACATCGCAAAATAAACAAACAAGGGCCTAGTGTCAAAAATTTGGCACTGAAGCCAAAATGCAATGGGCAATTTTTTGAGCAATCTGCATTTGTACTAAAATTATTTTCCTCTTCTCAAAAACAGTTTTATTCTGAGTCCCTGTTTTTACCTATCTCTATGGCTAAATAAAATCCTTTTCTTCTTTGGACATTAATGATGTTCTGTGTAGATATCTTGTATGCATTGCTGAAAATGTGCATACATAGCAAACGAAAAATAGAAATTGCTTGTGTCAGATTGTAAGGACTACTCTACGGGTCACTGCCTGAGAAATCTGAAATATAAAAACAAACCTGGCCAAAAACAATTTTAGATGGAGTATCCCTGCCTAATAAAAGCCAGCTCAGGGAGGCTGCCCAGATGGCAAGGCTAAATCACAGGTGATGTGGCCAGTTATGATCCTAACCCAAAACCCAGTTAATCCTGAGCACACCAACTCTAACATTACATTTACATGCAACCCTGATCTTAACTCTAAACCCTTCTCCAATAAAAATGCAATTTAGCCTTACCCAGCTAGAGGTTCAAAACAGATTTTGCAAAAGGAAACCTACGTTCCGGCCGGCAATAGTGTTTCTAAATTTTATCTGAAACATTCATGCTCTCTTGAAAGACCCCCAAACCATGCTTAACAGGGGCAAAATTGGAAACTTTCAGGAGACAATATGACCATTAATACACGAGAAAGTGGCTCACGGCTTATATAAACAGCGGTTAAAATAAGCCGAGAACGCTCGTATTTTTGCGATTATACTCCAATAAAAGGACCATTCTCACAGTTTATACAAATTGTCACACCCACTGGTCACACCTCGTTTTAAACGTAAGGATCATGGCTGCATTTGATCTTTGGTCACTTGATAATCCAGTCTTCGCGTTGTATTTGTTTTGCTCAGCCCTCTTGTTGCTGAAGATCATCATGATGCCACCGTTAGTAGGTTTCCAAAGAATGAAAACAAAGGTATGAGGTACTTTGATACGGTTGCTACAGGTGAAGTGTATGGTAGACTGTGATCCGAGAAGCCATCTTATCGGTCGCTTTAACAATCGTCCGATAATTCTTGCTTAATAGACGTATGCCAACCCGGAAGACTATAAGTACGTTGGAATAAAAGCAGAATCGAAGCCACCAAATCTCGCCGTTGAGAGAGTCAGAAGGCTAGTGGTTTTCTCTTTTCATTTCACTCCCTCTACATACACAACGCAGGACACTTCAAACGGTCAAGCTCAAGGAGACCCCGTTCACACGATACCGGGACGAAACTGCACCGGTATCAAAATATCACGGTACGAACCTGTTCACACGATTACGGTTTCACATTACGGTTTCAAATCGTTACGGTTAGCATTACAGTTTCATGCTTTTTCATACCGGTGCCGTGTGAACGCATAGCCTAACCGTAATAATTTCGTTACGGTTTCATTTCGTACCGGCATCGTGTGAACGGGGTCTGAGCTGGCATGGTTTGCTGTACCAAGAAATCCGGGGTAGTGTACATTTACCGGAACCTGGGTGGGCTATAAAGTTACACCAATTCAAGGGCAGTTTATTAACTCATTCAGGAGCAGGGCTTGTCCTCTTGAGGAGTAAAATTGTCTGGCATTAGCCAGAGTAAAAATATAGAGTAAACCCTTGTCCCCTTAATGGGTTAAAGGCATAACAAGGACATCTTTAAGGCGTGCAATTTTGTATGGTGTGATTATCCTGCTGTATTGCAATAAACTCATAACAGTCTGTGCAGATAACATATCTGCTTATGATTTGGTGTAGTTTGTTGTTGATGCTGTAGTCAGTTTGGTACATACTCCAAGACGTCAATTCGTAGGCACAAAATCACAAGTGTAAACAGCCCTAAAGAGAGAACCTTGATGGTACCATCTCGTAGTGAATTTTAGAATTGCCAATATTTATTGCAGATTTAAGGGAATGCTCATCACTGTAATAAGAATTGATTTTGACTTCCAAATTTTTTTTTTCAACTTTTATCGCAGTTTTTGTCAGTGTTCTTGCATTAGAAATAAAAAAAATTATCTTTATCTTTTGGCAGGGCACATCTAAATGACATGGAAAACATTTTCCCATTTGTCTTCATTGGGTTATTTTATGTTTTGACGAGTCCTTCGCTTGCTGTGGCAAAACTGTACTTTGCCACTTTCACAGTATTCCGTATTGCTCACACAGTTATCTTCCTAAATGCAGTACCACAACCTGCTCGGCTTCTAGTGTTTGTAATTGCAAGTACGGTGAACACAGTGATGGCCCTTTCTGTGATTGTTCATGTATTTCCACTTTGTCTTGCTGCATTGTAGGAAGATTGTGGAATTTTGTAATTCTCATTGGTACAGTACAGTGGCATTAAATAAAATATTTTTTTAAAGTAAGATCTAAGTTTAGCTGAAGCCCCTTGAAAGGATGTGTATCTAACATTTATCAACTGTAGTATTTTAATCAAAAATAACTACCTAATAAATGTTTACAATAATGTAACTACAGGTCAAGTATCAATAAAAATCTAAAATTGTGATTATGTGGTGCTGTTTGCATGGATGCAACATTGAAGTCTAAAAACTAATCCCTAGTTTTCTAACCATCCTGATGTACAGTATATTGTGCTTGTAGCATATGCTGAAGAAAGTAAAAACCTAGTTTTTCCATTTTCAATCAAGGAAGTTTTGAAAAACATTTTAAGAAATTTAAGCGATAGAAGAATATGGTCTATTGAATAACATTACCATGTTACATAACTTGATAAGATGACATTGAAGGATTGTTCAATGAACCTTATTGTTCTATCACTTGCATTTTGTTATGAAATGTTTTCCAGCTTCTTTTTAGTTTTTAATATAAAAATTTTTATGGTCTTTATTTTTCCTTAAGTTAGCATAGCAGTTATTAGAGTACAGCCTGCAGTTAAAATATTCTTTTGTTTCAAAGCAATGAAAACAAGGCAAAAAAAATTCAGAACAATGTGGAATGACTCCCAAACAACTAACACCTGTAAGAATTGGCTTGATTACAAGCTTGAAAGTTGGGAGGTGATAGTTAATGTGAGTAAAACCAAAGTCAAATTGTCAAATAACATGTCATGGCCTGGGAGCTGATCATCTTTTTTAGTAGAAACAAATATATTATTGCTATAGCTTTTTATATTGCAAGCTAGGTGTAAGCATTGTTTCTGGCTTAAAATATCAGCATTTTTCATTACTTATCATCAGTATTTGTAAGGCATTACCTTTAGATGTCAAGAAGTGCATCCAAATTGTTTGAAGGTTCAAACTTTTTCCCCTATCCTAGCCATTACTACCATAATCATCTTAGCCCATAGCTATATGCAACAAAAAGTGAGTGCAAAAAAAAGGCTTTAAATTTCACTATTTTATTCATTTGCTGAACATATTCTTTACAGTTTATTTGCTCTTCTTTGCCTTTATCTTCTTTGTGTAAAACTCCAGTTCTTTCCCTTCCAAGATGTAACCATCACAACGTCCACTCTGACCAGGTCGTGAAGATATGCAAGCTAAATTCAGAAGGGAAAATTTTTTTTAAAAAAAAGAATGGCAATGAATTAAAATCAGATGTAGCTTTTAAATTATCTCATCCGATTGATTTTTCTAACCATAAAGTCGTCCTGTAACAAATTGTTCATCCAAGCCAGGAGTTGGCTTGGCAGTTGCTCTTCTGGCTTCTAGTTTACGTGTTTGATGGTTAGATCTTTTCTGATTCATTGCTTCTTCCTCAGCTTCTGTCTATAAATGATAAATAGCAACAACTTTTGGTGGTAAAATTAATACTCTTCATCCCCCAGTCCCTTATGATACTAAGAAAGGTTCTTGGCTGACGTACCAATTTACTGCCCTTTTTTCTGCCAAGAGGGATTGCATAATGGGCTTCGTACCTAGAAATGAACAAGGATGTCTAAAAATACAAGTTTTTCTCTTCAAGAATATAATTAATTGGACAGTTTCAAGTAACTTTCAGAGTAACATAAATCTATTGGCATCCTTAAGAATCCTTTTGAACCCCTAAAATTCTAAAAAGCCTTTTATTTAGCTCATGAATAATGCACACATTCTGAAACTATGTTATGTAGAAAATTATCAAAAAGTTCTAAAATGCTGGCAGATTCTCACCACTGTCTGAAAGGTGTACTGTCAACCAGGACAATGCAGTTTTTAACCAGGGTCTTTGTTCGTACTAGTTCATTGTTGCTGGCATTATACACAACATCAATAATACGAGTTTTACGAGTGATACCTAAAACAAAGACAAACAGTTTATAAGTAAACAATCCCAATTCAAGGAAGCAGATGTTACAATGTAATAAAACCTTTTCAAACCACCTTGTCATGATATAATAGGGAGTCAAGGTTTTTTCCACCATCTTGCAGGAGGTTATTCAAACAAATGAAATGCATTTTGATAAAAATGAAGAGATTTCCTTTCCGCAATGCAAGCTCTGCCATAAGTTTTAGAAAGGATAAATAACATTGACCATATGCAGTTTAATGTTTGAGAAACGTGAGAGCTTGGATACATTAAGGTAGATGAACGATCTTCAAGCTTGATACTCAGAAAATGATTTCTGAGCCCCAGACAGGGATTGAACCTGTGTCTTACCGGTCATCAGAAGGTTGTGGGTTTGATCCCCATCTGGGGCTCAGAAATCATTTTCTGAGTATCGAGCTTGAAGATCATTCATCTACCATTGACCATATGCTTGCCCCAGTGGTTTTGCACCCTCTGCAAGATGGTGGAAAAAACCTCAGCTCCCTCTATTAAAAATGTCACTGTCACTTTCTTAGACTTGGCAGGCTTAAACTGCTTTTTATTTAATTTGGCTGTTTGTTTTACTTACCAGTTAGAAAAAAAAAATTAAAAGTAAATAGTGGCAATCAGTGTAACTATGACATAGCTAATCAAATATGAAGCAGTAAAGCTACAACAGCATTACAAACTTCTTCAGCAAGCAGTGACAATCATCATCATTTTGCCACATAAAAGTCTCAACCAAAATGTACAGTTTAAATATCAGTCAATACCAAGAAATAATTTTACTTAACACATGGAAAATCAACTTCCACAAAGATTTACTTCTTGATTTGCCTCTATGCCCCAATGAGTATGGATTTGTTTGTATTATACTTACTCTCTGACCCCCAAGAGAAGTTACCGTGGTCAAGTCGGAGTGCTCTGAATTTTTTATTACCACCTCTTGTTCGCACTTCATGGATTCTCTTTTGACCAAGCTTCAAGAAAAAGAACAGTAGTACACAAACTTGAAAAACTGCTAACTGGTTCAAAATTAAAGTACCAGAGTTTATAAACAACATTTCAAATGTCATTGTCTTCAAATGAAAAACAATTTCTGTTACTAAATTTATATGAAAAAGCAAAAACATCTTCAAAGTTTATGTTGCTGTCTTTTCGAGTGTCAAATAACAGACTGAATTGCCCTGGACTGTTTGTGACTCAATATTGGACATGATGGGGACCATGAGGAAGGCAAAGTGAACAATCTTTTTTGCATGAAAATGTTGGGGTTTTTTTTTTAATGAAAAATCTGCCTATAGTTGCAACATTTATACCTAAAACATCCTAAATTTTTGGATCAAAATCCATTAATTCAAAAATTTTTCACATGTTTCCTTGACAACCTTGTATTTGGGCAATGAACATCACATTTTGGTATTCCCTCCTTTTCTTTTCCAGAAGTTTTGGTAGTGTCTTGGTTAATAAGGATTATAGCCAGGTCACTTCTAATCAGGTTCTGATTTTCAAAGCCTGATTTTCAAACTAATGCAAGCCAATCATCAGCTGGTAATTAGCAGCAAGCTTATGTAGTTTGGGGTCACTGTTTTGGAGATTCAACCAAAAACCACAACCAGAGGACAATTTGAAAAAGCAAAGGATAAAACACAGACCGAAAGATGTCACCTTGTGACTTGATATTCAAGTTAGATCAAGAAACAGACAAGTTGAAAATGGTGATATTTCGGCTCTATTTCAGAGTCACCATCGAACCAAGTCAGACCAATCTTCAGTCATATTAAACATCAAAATCTAACCTGGGTTGGTGCGAAAGTATCACTGCTAAACAAGAGTACAGTTAGATTACATGTATGTGTAAATATGGCTCTATGTTTGTCAACCTTATTGAGCTGTACTAAGTTCAAGGGGATAATATACTGTCACAAATCAGCCTGTCAGGTATCCACAATCATTTCCAAGTCTATGGCATACCTTTGTGTTGGCTGGTGGTCGACCAAGCTCATATTTTCTCTTCTTTCTAAGTGCCTTCTTTTTCCCTCCAGTAGAACGCCTCTTATGCCAGTTGTCTCGGGAGATACCTTTATAAAAATATCATCCATGTTGCTGAATCCAATGTCAACTTAATCTACAGCGTATTAAAAGCAGATTGTAGCTTAATGTATGGAATTCAACCTAAATGTTCGGCAAATTAGGTTTCATTAATTCATTGACTCCACAAAAAACATCTTAATAAAATAGGATCCGTACGATCGTTGGGAGAGTGAACGTTTACAGTTTATTTGGGATGTTTTCTTGATTACCCATAGGTTCCATTCTCTTTACTTGACCAAAGTAACAGAATTTTAGTACAACTTATAGTGAGTTTAACGGTTAGTTTTGCTTAAATAGAGTAAGTCACTGGTGAAATGATGCATTAGGAGGTTCTCCATGATGGAGGTCCAAAACTTTAATTTTAATTGGGTTCGGATTGAACAGGATTGTCAAAAACCTCTAAGATTACCAACACTTACCCATGTTGACCAATTTCGAAAAGAACGAGATGCGGCGAGCATTGACTGTTGAGCCTGGGCACCATTACAAAAATACACTGCAATTCTCTCCCCATGCCCCTGTTGCCAAAGTTAAGAGTGACCAGCATATTGGTTGGTTCAGTCCTTGGGTTGGGTATTGAATAGGAAAGTAGAGGTGCTGTTTTGTTGGCTACTTCTTTCTGAAGAAGTTCCTGAGCAAACTCTGCTAAGCTATCTAAAACCTTGAAGATAGACAGACTTTGCACTGCCTGCAAACTCAGTTTAGCACGTCAACATGAACGCCAGTGACCCAAACACGAAATTGAAGGCGGAAACAGTGGCCATGTTGCGAGCAGTTCTCATCAGTAGCCCGCTGGGAGTGCCATTTGAGAAGCTATACCGAGACTATAAACAGCTAACTGGCGAGACTATACCTTACGAGGAACTAGGTTTTGAAAAGCTGGAGAATTTTATACAAAGCATACCTGATGTCGCGCGTGCAGAGCAAGGACCTAACGGAGAGTGGACGATCAAAGGTGTTGCTTCAGATGCAGACAAACACGTCGCTAAGTTAATTTCCAAGCAAAAGAAGCCAAAAGTTCGCAAGTCTGCAAAACTTATAAAAGCTAAAAAGCCTAGCAAGCTTGATGCACCGCCTGGAAAGTTTAATACTCCAGTTAAACAAACGCGAAAAGCGCCAGTACGGAAGTTTGTCCCGCCAAGAATGCAAACGCAGCAGAAAGGACAAGGAGAAAGAATTACTTCGACGGCAGCTGCTGGCGTGACTGATCTAAGACAGAAACTTAAAGGTAGTCTTTGATTTGCAAAGTGTTTATATGTGATAAAGAGAACGCGCGAGAGACATATCTGGGTGCTTGATGAGCTACATGATTTAATATGCATATGTACATAATACTTGGTTTCAATGAGTGCTCGAGGCGGGGGGTATAAGCAGAATCTTCCCCCAAACAACGGTCGTTAATTGATATTTGGGAAAACTTTTACTTAAACTATCCTGAAATTTAGGAAACTGTATTTACGATAAACATTTTTATGTACATGCTTTAGTTCAATCACATTTGCTGAGGCAAATTTTTGTCGGGCCACCTTGCATGAAAGCTCATGCCCAGTCCTCTCTTCCTGTTTTGCATATTGATTCTTGGAAATACCAGTTAAACAAATTCCTGCTGGCGTTTTCACATTTAATATGCATTGGTTAGTAAACATGGAACAGGGTAGTTAATGCAAATCCCCTATGCAATTTAAAGACTTGATAAATTTTCATGTGCAAGATGGAATTTATATCATTCTTTCTAAAAAGGTGAGTTAACTTATGATATTGATGGTCTATTAGTTTACACTTTTCCTTTCACTTTTCACTGTTGTTTCATATAAGTAGTAAACACAGTAGCAATGATTAGTTTTTGTATAAAAATATGTGGTAAGCCCCTAAGGACTTTAGAAGAGGACGGAGAAGAACAGTGCATGACTTAGATTTGACATGGTTACACCTGTGTAAAAAGGAACTTCTGTAACCTTGTTTTATTTTCTATTCTTGGTCAGTAAAGTCACACTTAAAATTAGTGGTATTGAATTTCATTAGCTGTTGTTTGTTTCTTTCATTATAGTAAATAAGGAAGTCACATCAAGAAAATCGCATGTCTCAAGAAGTATGTTGTACAAAGCACTAAACTAAACACTTTCACATCACCCAGGATACAGTTTATAGGCATAAAAGCAATCAATTTCCAGTTCATTCAATCATGCCGTTGATTCATGGGAACATTTTTGTAAAAAGCTAGTCCCAGAGACAAACAGTATGACCAGAGGTGTAAAGGTGATCAGTAAAAACAGGTCTGTTGAGTGCTGTTTGTACACACATATGAATCTGGTTGTTAGTTATGTTAAGAATATTACTAAACTACTGTTGGATTATCTCAATTTTAGTTATTCTTTGCCAATAATAAAGGGTAGAGTAAGCAACATTCTAAAAATATTGCAAGATAGGTTGTATGTCAGGGAAAGATAACTTAGCACCCAGAAAAAAACAGGCAGTGAAAAAACTGAACTAATGAAATCATAATAAATGTGGCAACTGCACTGAATATAAATGGTAGTAAGTCAGGTAATGAGGAACTAACAGGTACAGACTGATTATGACAATTTTCCAGGTAATTAGTAATTGACCATTCAAGAAGTATTGATTACCTTTGAAAGCAGTAATTGTTAGCTAATTACAAAGCTAAAGTCATCAATATAAAATAAATAGCTCATTTAAATATTAATGACACCATTTGACTAATGGGTTGTTTGGTTTGTCTTCAGCACATTTCAAAAGGTTTTTTTTGTGAAGTAAACATAGCCTCAAGTTTCTTTGTTGCTGCACAAGAGAAAATACTTATCTTATTCTATTTGTTTCAGAACTCTCTGATGGTAATTCTAGTGGAACTGGTGTTAAAAAAGGCACAGATAATGTGATGGCTTCAAAAACAGCAAAAAGCAGTAAATGTCTAACAATAATTATCTGTAACTTTTAAAAAATGCTATCATGGCTTACAGTACCTCACTAGATTAAGTGGTCATTGAATGTAAAGAAACAGAATCCTACTGCTTAAAGTGTTGTAAATAATATACCATATACCATAGTAATGTTACATTGTGCAGTGTTCAGCCCTTAAAGGTTGAAGAGAGACTGTACACTAATGCAATAGAACATTAACCTTTTGTAATTTCTTGGTCATGATGTGTCAACTTTGATTTGTGAATGTGCCATTTCCTCAATCATAATTTTACATGTTTTCATTAGTGATAATCAATCTACTCTATTTATTTTTCAGATATAACTATATAATTATCATGAAGGGGTTCTTTGTCATGTTGGGGCTTTTGCCAATTAGGATAAAATTACTAAACAGAACATGTGGTTTTGTTCTGTTTTTTTTTAGCATCATTGAAGACAGTAAGCCCAGTTTTCCAGAAGGTGGCAGTGAACATTTTCAATACAAGTTCAGGAAGAAGTGTCAGAAGTGTTACCACTGGTTCTTCTGCTGAACCTTGTTCACCAGATATTCTAGAGGACTCTTCCATTATAAAATGGATTAAAGATGTATGTACTGGTTTTATAGATTTGCAATTGGTTTTGGTTCAAAACCTGGTCTGGGAGATAAACCCCAGTATCCATGCCATACACTTTCAAACTTAAATTTTATTGAATAAATTGCATGTTATCATTGAGACAATGCTATTTGGCAGATGAAATTTGAGTTTTGCAGCTCATTTTATGGATGAAAAATAAGCCTTGTATATAAATACCTGGCTGCAGGCCAACCAATCATTTGCCATTTTACCCTAAAGAAAGTATATTAGAATACTTTTCATGTACCATTAATTTTCCTTGACCGGCATTACCAACAGGCAAATGGTCATGACCATACTCCTTGGAATTATATATTTCAGTAATTTTGTAAGCTTTGTAACAGCTGTATCAGCCCACCAGTTGTAATAATGTCTTACTAATGTGCAAAAGATGCACTAAACTGCTGTCCTTAATCTCATTATAATGTATATCTGGGTTAATGGCAACTTTATAAGCTGACGTAACTCTATCAAGTTGTATGACTCAACTCAGCTAGAGCTGGGCCACTGACTCAACTCAATCAGATTCAATGCTACACCACCTGAATTGTGACTTGACTCATGACTTCAGTTGACGTTTGGGTTGACTCAGTAGCACATTTCATTATTTGTACCATTTTGTGACTTGCACAGTATTTTAATGACAGAATTAACTTTATATATTTCTATATGTATTTCAGGAACTTGAGAAATTTCCGAATGGCCTGTGGGCAACACGATTAGCTGTTTTATTTGAAGAAAATTTCAAGAAAACATTGACTGTTGATGCTATAAATAAACTAAGGTTTAGGCCTGACATTGTAAAAATGGAGCAGCCAATTGAAGGAAGATTTTTGCTTTATAGTTCAGTGGAACAGGATACACATGTACAGCCTGTGCAGGTACACTATAAAGTTCAACTATATGACCTTCAAAACTCTTCTTAGCAAAGTAAAGTCATCTCAGCTGCAATCACTAGAATAAAGTTAATTTGAAAGATGACCATTGTGTTGAAGGTTTGAGTATTCTAAGTAGAGTCAAAACATGGCAACTTTTATCTCACATCCAAACACATCAAAGAATATTGAAGAAACAAAGTTGGCTTCAGCTTGTTATTTCCAACAAACTTTGCAGAGTTTGAATGTCAGATAGGTGGTTGTTATGTACCAATTATGTACAGTATTTACTGCATGAAATGATTCAGGTGGTTGATTATAGGAATTGTTACTTGTTCTCCTCTGTCAACATCTAAATAATTTGATGAATGGTTTTGAAGGATGTTTCAGCAGCAAAGCATGAAGAGTCTCCACCTTGTGGAAGGGAAGATGTTGTTCTACCTTATGAACTTCTTGATGTTGGGTAATTGAATAATGCCACTATCATTTTTTGCATGAGGTTTTTGCAAGGAAAGAGTTGTCTGATTTCCCCACATTCATTCAGTGGTTAACCAATTAAGGAACAGATACCCCATTCTGCTCAAAGTTATCAGCATGGGCTAAAACAAAGTTCTCAAGGGCAGCATTTCTGTGAGTGGGTTAATCATCAATTAATTTTGAGAACAACTACAGCCCAGATGGAGGGGGAGGGAGAAGAACCTCCTGCCCCCTCACTCCTGTTATTGGAATTTTCACCACATCCCACACCTCCCTCTCGAACTGAGCAGCTATACAGGATTAGTTCTCCCCAAACTGAGAGTGAAATGTCATGGAAACATTGCATGAATTAGTGAGTTGCTATCCAGAGTATGTTCTTTCCAAATTAAGAGGGAAACAACACAGAAAGTTTACCTAAACTAGTACAGTACAGCTAATTATAATTAATTTTCATGTGAAAACAGAATCAAGAAAGCTGTTGCAAATAGGCATTTTATTTACATGTTAACTTTGTAGTTGTGCACAATGCCTGTTTGTAGTGTTTATGAGAGGTTATTGCCTATGTCCCTACATGATCTTAATTATGCTGAAACTCCAATTAGGGATCTTGAGGGGATATCATTAAGAATCACAGCAAGTTGTCTGTAATGTGTGAAGTGACAGATGAGTTTGCTTACTGAATTGGTTTAACATTTCATTCATTTTTGTTTCAACTTTTCACTGGTTTTGTTTGGAAAAGTTACAGTTTGGTAAAAGAAAAAGAAAGAAAGAAAAAACACAAAACATTCTGCTTTTGCCTAACCAGCAGTAACCATTAACACACTACTGTAGTTAGAGATTTGTCTGGTGGAAAATGTAGACTAGTTGGAGTGTGGGACAATCAGGAATAAGAAGCATCAAATTTAAAGGAATATGACATTGAATGTGTTTCATTATTGCAGCCAGAGCATCTTCCAGAATAATTTACGTCAATGCATTGTAATTAACACTTTGTTATTTGCACTTAGGTCTACCTACATGGTCTATATAACCCATATTGAGAACGTAGGGTGTTTTTACATCACTAAAACTGATGCAATCATAATTTCACTCAATGAAGAAATTCAAAAACAGTATAAGGTAGGGTTGGTTCTTTTGATTTTCTTAGTTTTTATTAGGCCTGCAGTTCTCTAAAGACTTAGCACTTGGCCAAAAAATCCACTTCCTGAAAATTCCCTAGGAAATGGGTTAAAATCCATGCTTGGGATGAACTATTCGAATTAATTTTTTTCCAACAAAATAGTTACCTGATACATTTTACTTAATGGTGTGATGTCTTGGAGATGAAGTATTGAAATAATTGTATTGTGAAAGTCTGACACTCCTTCTGTCATAAGATGTTGAATCCTATTACTCATTAGAATTATGGTTTCTAGAAACTTGTGTTTTCTGGTAAAAACTCTTACATTGCTTGTCAACGTTCATGGTAATCTTTGTTTTTTATGCCTTTACAGGAAACCAAATACAGTTCAGATGATATTCCTTCAATTAAACCTGGTCAGATATTATGTGCTCAGTACACTGAGGACCAATCATTTTATAGAGCTTGTGTGAATGAAATTGTCGACAGCAAGCATGTTAGAGTTCTGTATGTAGACTTTGGTAACCAGGAGGTTGTTGAAGTTGAACGCTTGCGTGCTCTCAGAAAGGAGTTTCAGTCACAACCTGTGCAAGCTGTCCAGTGTTGTTTGCATGGCATCGAACCTCCAAATGAGGCAAGTTAACATGCATGCTATTTAATTACCGTATATTACAGCCTGTTTCTCTGAGTACCTGTGTTCCAAAAACTTTTTCTAGGGTGAAGATTGGAATGAAGAATCTTTACTGAAGTTTCAAGAACTTGTTATCGATAAGGAACTGAGAGTGACTGTAAAAGACAGAGAAGGTTTTTGTTGGTGAAGTGTAAATATTTTTGACAGTGACTGTCTCAGTGACCGTCTCAGTGACCATGCTAGTGTCAGTGCCGGTGTCATGTGTGTTAATCTCAAGGTCATTTTCAGTGTTATTTCCGTGTCTTCATACAGTAAGTGTTAGTGTGAGTGTACATGTTAGTGTCAATTTCAGTTTCAGTGTCTGCCACTGTCTCAATGTTGGTGGTCTGGTTCAGTGTGTAAATCCCTGCGTTAGTGTCACACTCAGTATGGTATCTTTGCCAGTGCATTGTTGTCACCGTTGAGTTCGTTAAAAACATCACATAAACAGAAGATATAATGTGGTAAGAACGTATACACAGTTTACAAACATTTCATAAAAGTTGTTTTTTGTTCTCCGACCTAGATAAAATTTTGAGTGTTTCTCTCTATGACGAGTCCTCGCAGTTCGACGTTGGAGATGGGCTTATTAAAGCTGGCGTTGCGTCGCCATTGAGAAACTTGTCTTCTACTCCTTCCTCTTCATCTTCCTCCTTGTCCTCCTCCACTGGGTAAATGGCTTTTGTGTTGAGAAATTTCACGTACATCTGAACAAACCAGATCTGATTTGGCTGCTCTGCTGTTGTTTTGCTTTCAATTTACAGAGCCTCTTCGGAAAATACTACCCCGTCCAAAAAAGATGGAATTCCGCGGTCGCGTCGGACTAAATCAAAATTGCCAGGTAACTGTGTGAAAATGTTACTTGTTGCGTCAAAGGGTTTGGATTTATTTACAGTTGCCTTTATTTATACTGGATTACCCAATCAATTTTAACTTAATTGTTCAGTAACGTAAGATAAAGTGAAATAAGTGAAGTGTTTGGATACTGGATAACCCTATCAGCTCACAAAGCCGTTCTTCCTAGAGGTCCAGTAAGGGCCACCCCCTCATGGGTCCATTGTTACTACAGCAGGAAACCGAAGTACTCGGAGAAAACCTGCGATGCTTGGTAGAGTCAAACTGGACAACACTCTTCTCACATGTAACTTTAATCACATCACTGCACGGAGTCGGAATCGAACTCTAGTCACAGTGGTGAGAGACAGGTGCACTACCACTGTGCCACCGACAGCACAAATTTTATAAGAGAGATGAATGATCATCAAGCCCTGTACTCAGAAAACGATTCTGACCCCCCAGACTGGGATCGAATCCGCAACCTTCTGATGACCGGTGAGACGCTCTAACCATTGAGCTACCGAGACTCAGAAACGAGCTAAGGTGCAAGTTCGATATATATGTGCGAGCTAAGCGAAAGCCACTATATATTAATAATTGATGCAGTTTTTGTTTGAGAAATGTGAGAGCTTGGATATATCTTATGAGAGATGAATGATCATCAAGCCCTGTACTCAGAAAACGATTCAGCTCGCCATCTGAGTCTCGGTAGCTCAATGGTTAGAGCGTCTCACCGGTCATCAGAAGGTTGCGGGTTCGATCCCCGTCTGGGGCTCAGAGTCGTTTTCTGAGTACAGGGCTTGATGATCATTCATCTCTCTTAAGATATATCCAAGCTCTCACGTTTCTCAAACAAAAACTGCACAAATTTTATAGTCTCAAGGATTGTAACGACTAAAATTCCATGCTTGAACCGAGTTCTCGTCGTAAAAGTTAGAGCTCAGTGAATGATATTCAAAATGGCCATGATACGTCATAAGAATGTATGCTGGGAATTTTAACAAAACCGAAGTTTAAATTCGTGTTGCCCGTCGTGCCTGATGCGTTTTGGTTTACAATCTTTGATTTTCGAAGGACATCGTTACTTGAATCTGGTTGAGTATGGCACATTACAGCATCAGTTTTTGCTTGTGTTGATGTCTCGATTGTTGTCCACTTTAGGAGTAGTGGAGTTACCAGAAGAACGGTTTATTGACGTATATGTTTGCAGCATAACTGGAACATACGATATTTACTTGCGTCTGATAGGAGATGAATACTCGGTGAGTGGATCGGGATATAGAAAGCAAGCCATGTAAACAACAGGTTGGGTTAGGTGTTGAGGTCACTAGCTTATGGGTCGGCAAGTTTTAGCTTGATCGAAAATAGAGATGAGTATTTATGTACATTGATGGGAAGCTTAAGAAACTGTCCTTGAGTTTGCTGTTGTGATGTTTAATCTTAGGGTATTTACTCTCAAATATGTATGTTTTTTAATTACTTTTTATCCTGGTGTGGTATAGTGCCTTTATTTATACTGGACAATCCTATCAGCTACATAAGTTGTTCTCCCTAGAGGTCCAGAAAGGGCCACCCCTCATGGGTCCAGTGTTAGTACAAGGGGAAACCGGAGTACCCTGGGAAAACTTGCAATGTCAGGAAGAATCAAACTGGACAACACTCTTCTTGCATGTGACCAAAGTAATTTTAATCAGGTAACTGCATGGAGCCGGAATCAAACCTCAGTCGCAATAATGAGACACGTACACTACCACTGTGACACCAGCACCTGGGCTGCTGGTGGCACAGTGGTTTAAATTTTCATTGGCATACGTCAATCGGGTTAATTGTCAATTTCCCATCTTTTGTAGAAAAAATTCGAAGCGATGGAAGAAAGCATGTCCCTTTATTACAGCGATTCAAAAGGTACTGTTTTACAGCGGTTTAGATTTATAACACACAGGGAAGCAGGCAGACTGACCGATCGACCGACAGAAAAATAGACGGCTTGACCAGCGGACCTATTGACAGACAGACGACGGACAGGTGGTCGGATGGACGGGAAGAGGAACAGGCGGACCAACTAATAGACCAACTGGTAGGTAAATAGGTTGACGGGCGGCGGTTGTTCGGGTGGAAAGAGGGGCAGTCAGACCGAATAACAGACCAACTGACCAACGTGTTGACAGGCAGACTAACGGAAGGACAGGCCCTTCGTCAGGAAAGAAAAGTGTTCTGAGAACACATTCAAAGGGCCTTTGCTCGAAACGTTGGAATTCTTTGAGGTCAGTCACGGTAGTTATCAACTCTTTAACAGAGATGCAATGAGCCTGACAGCTTATATGTATTTAAATAAATCTCTTCCATATTTGCAGCCGAGGTGACTACGGAACCTGCTCCTGGCGATTTGTTTGCGTTGATGTCCGAAGGTGTCTGGTGCCGTGTGAAAGTACGTAACGTGAAGGGCTCCATTATCAATGTATTCTTTGTGGATTATGGTGACACGGCCGAAACAACAGTGGCTGACCTGAGGGCTTTAGCTTTTCAGTTCCAACAACTGCCCCTCCAGGTAAGACTGTGCTCGGTGAAAGTCTCTTTTAGGGGGTAAATGAGAAGTAGAAGCTCCCGAACATGTTTGCCAGATACCCCACGTCTTTTTCTTCACTGCTTGGTTGTGTGACACCACACATGTCATGTCTATAAAACTTGCACTGAGTCGTTAAAACGAACGTTAGAGAGTTTTTATTTCCCTTGAGGTCCAGTAAGGGCCACCCCTCATAGGTCCAGTGTTACTACAGGAGGAAACTGGAGTACCTGGAGAAAACCTGTGATGCTTGGTAGAGTCAAACTGGACAACACTCCTCTCGTATGTGACCGAGGTGAATTTAGCCATATTGCTGTACTGCACAGGGCCAGAATCAAACCCTAATCACAGTGGTGAGAGGGGACGTGCACTACTTACCACTGCAGCACAAACACCCATAGTATTATCACCTGCGCCAAGGTTGATGGTTTCGGAAGCGTAACTAAAGAACTCAGCCTAAGTTGAGTTTCAGTCACAGTCGGTAAACAGCTGTCGTGACTCTTTTTATTACCTTATTTCCGTAACAATTATCCAGATAGGTTGAATATTCGCTTAATCTAAAACTCAATATGCATTTCAGGCATTCCAATGTGCGCTGAACGGTTTGCCCAAAACCAGGAATCCTGATGTTATTGGTAAATTAAGGAAGTTAGCTTTGGGTGAAGTCTGCGTTGCAGAGGTTTATAAAAGGTGAGCAATGACAAAAAAACTGGACGGCACGAAATTGGGTGGATCTTCCATTTAAGAGCCCATACACAGTTCGAATGATGCATACGATTGTTGATTACAGTATATGATATTTTCTCTTCAGATGATACCTAAAGACGGTTCTCTCCAGAACAGTACTGTGGAGCCTTTGCATGTGACCTCAAAACGACCCATATTGAAGGTCCGACACTCCACAGATCGAATAATATAAGAAAATTTCTTTGTTTAGAAGCACTTTTTTTTTGCTGTTGGGGAATATGACCATAGGGTCAATTATTGACGTCCTTTTGTTTGATATATTCTAATTCTTGTTTTAAACGATGAATAAAATCTTCCACTATATGATTGACGTCCTTAACACTCGTGAATGAATTGCATGTACCAGGACGAATAATTGTATGCAACAATCGGCCCTTGTTATTCACTCCGTCTAAACTACCAGGCATTGGATGTTTTGATTCAAAACTTAGAACACGGCCATTCTGAGGAGTTCGAAGTTGAACTTACTTAAAATGTTTTTCCTGTCGTGCTGTTTGTTAGGAGCCCTGACCTTGTGTTCGTGGAGCTCATAGAGACCGCTAGTGCAGCTCAAATCGTTATCAATGACGTGGTGAGGAAGTTAGTCATTCCAGACGAAGAATTAAAGCCCGTTCTCCCCAAGGTAACTTAAGATGTGATCTAGTGCAAACTAAGTCACTATCGTGTACGACTATTGGCGAACGAGGGTCGAGTGGTGCGTGTGTCCACTACCATTACCTCCACTATAACCACCACAATTACTATATTACCACCACCACAACTATGAGCACAACCATTACCATTCCCGCTTTTGCTACCGTTTCCACCACAGTGACGGATACCATCATCAAAATACCATTACTTCTGCAATTACCATTACTACCATCGCCGTATTCACAACGATTACCGTCATATTTACTATTACTGTCACCACCTTTTAGTATCATTATCCATTTATTTCATTTTGGCACCCTATACCATTTGAGTAACGGTAATTCCATGGACAAAGTAAACTGCTGGTGACACCCCTTGAAGCTAACATTTTACTCCCTATTGGATAGGTTGGCGAAACGATAGAGGTTGGTGTCCCGTATATTTCTCCATCCGGGAGTGTTTTCCTGCATATATTAGGAGCTGGAACCAAACGACTGGAGGAACTGAATAAAGACCTGACGGATTTCTATTCCTCAAAGGTGATGTAATGATAATAATTAACTAAATACCAGTACTAATGAGTGTGAACCGAGGGGAAAAACGTGCGACTTTTGGTGTTGATATTATAAACAAAATTAAACAGCAAAACATTACAAAAGGTGAGGAGAAAAAGGCTTTTATTTAATTTTTGTGGGTATGGGCCCCTTGTACTTATTTCACACTTGGACAGAAAGTGCTCTTAAACAAGATAATTCTCAGAAATTATACCCTCTGTTGGACGTCGTCCTCCAGATAGTTAGCTTTGACATCGCATTCAAGGAGCCCGCTCAGCAAGTACTTCCAGAAATCAAATACAGTGGATAAGTTAATGGCAATGAGTATGATAATAATTTAATTTAATTTATATTATGCATGTTACATTGGTACATGTTATGTACATCTTCATACGCCCAGGAAAGGCAGAATTACTGTAGTTAAACTTCATCCTGGAAACTACATAGGAATAATACAATGACTTGAAAATGCTATCGATGAGCATTTCTGGACCGTTACAAGCTAACATAAAAATTGTCTGAAGTGCAGATTCAAATGCTGACTGTAAAGTCTAGTTTCCAGACTAACTGCATTTAGTACTACGAGATAGTACAGAAATAGTGTAGAAGGTACTAACATTGAATCTAGAAGATTATATCTAACGGTCGTAAAAGAAGCGTAAATTATTAAGTTTTCTCTGGGATTTGCGTTGTATTTGCAAACTTTTTTTTTCCCGTCTTTCTTCTCCAGCAAGTAAAGGCCAGTGAGTTCGTCTCAAACCCAACTGCGGGTAAAGTTTGCTGTGCCAAGTCTGAAGATGGACACTGGTATCGTGTGAAGATTATCTCGGCAGCAGATAGACATGTATGTAAGGTAGAACAGGGTAACTGGAAAAACAAAACATATTCAGACAATCAGGAAAAACATACAACATTGGAAAACATTTCTCATCCATGGGCAATTAACTTTAGAAAAGTCAGAAGAATCTAATTTTGTAAGGTAAATATCAAGTTGATGTAAGTGAGTTGCAGTACTTCAGAGCCCAGATCACCACCGTTAAGCTCATTCCAGTCAGGAATATTTCATTACCAGTTCTTTGGGCACTCAGTATTCCCGGTTACCTTATATTTGTGTTTTGGAATAAAAGTGGTCAAGTTTTGGCCGAAAGATTGCTCCTTTAACCATTCATTAAAAACTCCGGTGTTTCGAAAGTTATTTTAATACTTAAGGATGATAACGTCTTTAAAAGTCCATGCCTACGTTACTTTATTCAGGCCGTTGAAGTACTATATGTGGACTTCGGGAATACCGACACAGTTGCGGGCACAAATCTGCGAGAACCCACTCAAGCGAATGACCATGTGTTGTCGTTACCATTCCAGGTATGTTTTTACATTGAGCTCTGAAAAGACTGGAACGATATTGCGTGATACCAGGCCTCAGGATTGAATGAAGTCGACAAGGGGGCAGCCGTGTAGGTCAAAAACACCCGTGGGAAAAAGTTGTATTGAACCTTTACTTTTCATAAACCATAACCACCCGACAGTTTAAGAAAATATAGAATAAAACATATTCCGAAAACGTGCGATTGAAGTTAAAAAGAATTGACAAGAAGTAATACGGTAATACTTCGACACTATTTCAGAGTCATTATCAAACCAAAATGATTTGATTTGATAATAATTTTTGCTTTGATAATGACCCTGAAATAGTGTCGAAATATTACCGTATTACTTCTTGTCAATTTTTTTTTACTTCAATCGTAAGTTAAGAGTGACATTTTTCGGAATGTTTTATTTTAATATTTATTTTTTATTGACGGTTAGTTCTGACCAATATGCAGTCCTATGGACATTGTCCTCTACTTACGAAGGATAACAAGAAAACTGTCAAAAAATCCGAAATTTGAGTTAAGTTTTTCACAATAGGTAGCGTGTTTCATCGCGTAAGGGACTGGGATGACCTGCAAATTGACCTACATGTCAGCCTCCATGTTGGTTCAAAATACATTTTGCAGGTATCGTTCCAGTCGTTTTGGAGTACAACGGTTTTTAACTGCTTGAAGAAGCTTCAAAAGAAGTATTATCTGTACGGCAAGACCTCGCATGACTTTTACTGTATCACTATGTCCTTCAAACGGCTCGAAACTTAAGTACTTTGGTGCGACGTAGTGTTTTAAGTTTGGTAGTATGATAAATATATCATTGCATCGTAAGGAGCTATTTACACTTGCAATTCTGCGCCTTGCGATTGACATGTTGGAGTATGTGTTTAACTGACGAGAGCGTCAAGGACAAATTACAGCGAATTCTAAGCGGATATCTTGGTGCGTGGACTGTTATGGTTTATTGCATAAACCAGGATGACAATCGCAACGTATAAAGTCGCGCGTATAAACAGACCTTAACTTATCTGATAAGGTTAGCATCTGTACAACTTAACTTGCATTATGACTCGTGTTTCGGGCTCGTCAAAATATTTCACGACTTGTGTCTTTCAGGACTAGCCATAATGAATGGTTTTCAGTTAAACACATTACCAAAACTGTACAGGTGTGTTCATTGGTATATATGACCCTTCATGTTGTACTGTTGTGTATATCAACTCTTACTTTGTTTGTAGGCTCTAGAGTGTCAACTTTACGATATTCCAAAGGTTAGTGGCAATTTTGTTTCCACTAATGTTTAGATTTTGGTGGTCTTAACAATCTGTTGTGGCTATGTTGTACTTGCAGAATGACTGGAGTGAAGATCTCGCCAAAGAAATGATGGATATTATCGCGCAAGGTGTTGTCACGGCCGAGGTTAGTGAATTTAGGGTTTAAGGGGTTGAGGTAAATGCAGTGTTGGGATGGAAAAAACCTTGTCAAAATCATGTCACGCCCCCTATCATTATAGTGCTCAAACGTAAGTAGCTTGAGCAAGAGGACAAATCCTTAATCAGATTAATTTAATTCAGAGACTTTGAAACTCATCAGGATTACCATCGTTAAATAATTTTTGAATGAAAAAGTTGATTGATTGAATTGCAGATATTGATTGAATGAGTCGTTAGATGATTGATTGATTGGTAGATAGATTGATTGACTGATTGGCTGATTGACTGATCGATCGATGGTTTAATTGATTGACTGATTGATTAATTGATTGATTGAATGGATGGGTGGATGGATGGATGCACGAACGGACGAAATGACGGATGAACGGACGGACGGATTGATTGATTGATTGATTGATTGATTGACTGATTGATTGATTCATTGAAATCTTTATTTGATCACGGCAGTTAAATCAAAAATTGAATATAACCTATGTCCTTCCTGTTAGCCGTGACAATGATAAGATGACTAATATTACGGGTAGATGATGGATGGACGGGTGGATCAATCCATTTACGAATGTTTTTCATCGTGTCGGGGTTAATCGTGATTATTTTATCCCCAAACATATTAAGGTAGTGAGCCTGTGTGAGGGAGAACTGCCTTCTGTAAGTCTTTTGGTAACCGTCAAGGCAAAGGAAGACGAAGAAATCACGGAACGTTTGACGCGTTTAGTGGGGATACCATTCGATGAAGAAATTATAAAAGACGCCGTTGAATCTGAAGAAATTGGTGATGACAGAACCCTTAGTAGCGGCGATGAAATTATTGTTGGTGAAATGAAAAAAAACATTGTGAGAGAGGAGGAGAAAAATACTGTTGGTGAGAGCAAAAAAATTATCGATGGTGATAGCAGGAATGTTCGTGCTGACAAAGGCGAGGAAAATAGCGTGGATGAGAGGGTGAACGGTGACACTGTTGTTAAAAGTGTGGTGGATGAGAGGGAGAAAAATACTGTTCAGCAGGTAGGCGTCGTGGTGAACGACGTGCAGGATGTTCAGGCAACCGAAGGTGGAACTCTTGATGTTGATGACTCGCCCATCAATGAGGTTGTTCATGAGCCATCTCCGTGGAAGGAACTTCCTCTGATCAACGGGTGGATGGACGTTCTGATCACAGAAGTCAAAGATCCGGAGCACTTCACGGTAAGCAACCCCAACGTTCCCTCATAAATTGATGAATTAAGATGAGAGAAGATCGGAAGTGTTTCAAAAAGTTGTGTTTTGTATATTTATACTTCTGTTATTAATTTAGTTTCAACTACTCCCCAATTTGGAAAAGTTCTATGATATGAGCGACAGGCTGAATGAACATTACAAGGTATGTTTAACAGCGTATTTGTTCAGTGCATTCTGTATTTAACGGCATTATCTTTTCAATGAAGCCCGCACCTTCTGCTTTAAAGTTATTCCTTATTACCCAAATGTCTTAGAATGCATCACCAGCAGATGAAACACCAGTGGAAGGTGTTGCTTACGCGGCGTTTCATGAAGAACACGATTGTTGGTACAGGGCCGTTGTGGAGTCTGTTTTCAAGGACAAGGTATGCAAAAGTTAATCATTCTTCTTTTCAACCGTATCTTTGGTCTTTCCATTCAATACCTTATCGTTCCGTTAAATGGGCTGGTAATTTTTGGTGCCGAATTCCCCTCTAGATTTATTTCATAAATTATCGAACTGTTTAATAGTTCATGAAAGAAGAAATGGCTGTCTGATGGAAAAAAGAGAAATGACCGCTTAAATAAAAAAAAAACAAAACGTTTGACCGCTCATACTCTATAAATTTCAATTTTCTTTTGCCCTTAACTCTGTCGTCTTCTCCCACAGGAATATTTCTTTTTCTTTTTGTTAATTTAAATTCGCTTTTTTTCCTCTCTGCTTTTTCAGGTTTATGTACTTTTTGTCGACTACGGTGATACGGCCACCATTGACAGTGAAAATATTCAACTATTGCAGGACGATTTTTTAGAATTACCTTGTCAAGGTGTTCAAGGAAGTTTAACGGGTGCGTTCTGTAGGTTAACACTTTCTTAATGCTTTTTCTTAATGTGTGGACTTGAAAGACACGAGCGTCTCTCTTGTTCGGGCTTTTATAGCATCGCAACTTACACACTTCTTATTTCTTTCTTGCACAATTTATCTTTTGTCAACCCTTATCAGTTGCCTCGTGGATTTTTAGGGATCAAGGTACGTTCGAAGTCTTCCAAAACAAAATGGAGCAAGGAATGCATCAAGCACTTCAAATACTTAACTTCAGGTCATCAACTGGTAGCAAAAGTGACCAGTGGCCACACGAGTTACCGCCCAAACCAAACATCAAGGGTTTTCGTTGAACTTTATGATACCTCGGACCCTTCGAAGGACATTTCAATAGCTCAAGAGCTCATAAAACTCGAGTTGGCAGAAACTATGCCAAGCTGATAGATCAGTGAGCTGATGAACTGGGAAGGATAGTGTCGCGCGATGTGTTAGGAATCCTCAGACATCGTTTCAACTGGAAAACTAATGGTCCTGTTGATGTGCCACCACAGTTAGCAATACCCACAACGTAAAACAACCTGAATTAAATCATGTTTAGTTCGCCTAGCTACGTTGAAGATGCCGAATGTTTAGACATGATGCACCTTAAAGACAGCTGTTATTCGTATGAGTTCCTCTCGTGGAGATGCGTTTTACTCAAAGTGTTCACAAGTTTTTGACCTTCGTGATTAGTCAATGGCGTTTTTTTTTAATGGTGATCTCGCTCAGACTTTCACCACGGAAAAGATTACGGGTCGTCGGACCTTCAACTTTTACCTCGAATTTTAACCTATTTCAAACGAAAATGTGATCAGGTTATCCAAGACACGTTTTGCAATTCGTTTTATATCCTTACTGAAGTGACATTGAGATGGGATATGAGCGCCGTAGGCGGTGGTTAAATATGAAAATAACTCGCGAAACTTGAAAGGAATGTAGAAATGTGACAAAAATACTTCAAAAAGTTGTTAAGTAAGGAATTTGCGAAAGCAAGTCGATTGAATTGGTCTTTGAGTAAGAGTTCCGACTGAAGTCAGAATCGAATTGTTTGCGTTCGTTTTATAACGAGGTGGTGATTAGCACGGAATAAGTTTAAAAGATACAGCCTTTCGAGGATCTGGCATGAAGATCTGACTAAAAATGGACTCGATACTGAATGGATAATTTAGCACTTAACGGTTCATGGAAGCGTTGATCAACTTACGAAATAAATAGTTAAAGACAAGAACCTTCAAAAGCAAAGAAACGTTGCGTGTCAAAGGAGGACAATTTTGGGAGCGCTGTTACGGCTACAACTCCAGAACTCGTTATTTTAATTGAGGGTTTCACGTCTACTATTATTACTACCACCGTCCTCCGATTTTGAGATAACCACTGGAGAGTCATTCCACAACGCTAGGATGAGAAAGAACAGGACATACTATATCAAGGGAAATTGCCGTTGAAGAAATATATGTATATATATTTAAGCCAAACGAGCTATTTAGAGTGAAGTTTAGCTCCGTGATTGTTAGCAAAATTTGATAAAATAAAAAGAACTACTTATGTATCGAGCTGGGTTTCTTTACCACTGTCTCAAACTCATCAATAATTCATTTGGAAATAGCGAAGGAGATCAGTACCGAGACGGCGTTCGGATATCTGGTCTTAATTTGTATAAAATGCAGACAACTTTCGGCCTAATTTTTTTCTGTTTAGATACGGATTTGTTTGAGACGTGGTATCATAGAATCGAAAGGAGTGTAAGATATCCAAACACCTCGATATTGGTTAAAAAGAAACAAACCTCAGGGTATCTGGGCGCTTGGTGACACACTCCTCGTACGTCAAGGACAATGGTTAACCGTAGAGAACTGAAAAAATTCTCTAACCATAAACCTTGGGAGTTTAATATCAGACTCGCTGACATTTCACTAACTTACCAAACCCCGTGCACGCGACGGAATACAATTGCCTTACGATGTAAAATGCTAAATTATTAATAAATTTGAGAAATTACGATCAAGTCTTCTGAAGTGTGTTGGATATGACAGCTCCAATATGAGACGGTGGATTTCACCACAACTTCGAAGTTCTGATATGTTTTGAAAAAGGCGACGCCGCGGGGAGCTTATCTTAACAACCGAGGACCTGGATATCTTAGGGGTACGTATTAGTAAATAGAGCAAGAAACAAACTACGAAGAACAACATCTTGAAGACTTACGACTTAGACACCATTTACATTTGTCTTGTTTTTACTTAAATCTTAAGTCTTCAAGATGATGTTTTTTGGAGTTTGTTTCTTGCTCTATTTCCGTAAACTGTCGGCTGGTAATGGTCTGTATTAGGTTCTATTTGAACTTAATTCTCTCACATAAAGGAAATTAAATTGCTGGGAATATTCCCCTAACGAAGTCATTGGACCTTTGAAGTTTTTTAGAACTGCTGGTAGGTCGATCTTCCTTCAGTTTCGAAACACTTCTGAAATATTACATTTTGGTTTTTCCAGCTCATAGCCTATGAGTAATTTAAGAAATATTACATACAACCCGTTAGTTAACCGTGACTTGCATGAAAATGTTTTCGTTTTGTTTTCTGTTCTCATTTTCCCGTCCCCCCCCTTTTTTTTTTCTTTTGAGTTCTTTCACTTGTTCTATTGTGACTGGTTTTACAACTACCGCAAGCAGGAAAGGGTTGAACATTTGAACATTTAGCTACGAAGATGATGGGCTTCGAGCTAAGGATGGGAGCAATCGTCCGTACTAATCGAAGTGGAAGGACGTCGCCAACACACCTGCTGGTGTGGCCACCAACAAAACGGTTTGTGTGACAAAAATTGAACTGTTTGGTTCATTACAGTTGTAGTGGTTTGTTAGGTTCACGATGAGTGGGGAGTCTGCAACACCTAACGGTCAGCGTGATTTTCCAATATGGCGAGCAACCCTATTGTACTTATTCGGTCTCTCTTGGTTAGAAAAACAATCGAAAGACAGTTAAACGTGCGATCAGGTTTGAGTTCAATTATTAACTAATGCGTCGAATATATTCTGTGTACGTTGTACCAAAATTGATTTCAATTTATGGGTCATTCTGACGGCTGATTGACAACTTCGATTGGCCTCACATCTTCACCAGTGAATGGTACCAAAAAAATTGTCATTTCTTTTTTTGTTTTTGTAGTTCCTCATTTTGTATCCTGGTGTCGTGCTTGCGCAGTTCAACAGGCAAGCAACTTACATACGTCAGGTTGGGCTTTCTTAAGTGTTCAATTCACCATCAGCCAACTTCACACTACATTATTGTGATTGGTGTGGGTCAAACTTTAGAATGGTGAATAGTTTCTGCGAATAGCTTAACTTCTCGTTTTTTGCAGAAGGCCTTTTTGGAGGACGTCCAAAAAGTGAATGGCGAAGAAAGAGAGTTCCTGCATTGACTAAAGTGTGTTTTTTTTTATTGTTTGCTTCACAACCATCTTTTGTTGCGTTTTCAGAGTTTAACGTGCAGCTCTGTGTAAATTTTAATATAACTAGAACCAAAGTCTTTCAATGTGCCCTTCGAGCTTGTTAAAATAACCAGGTTTATGACAACAGAGTTTCTCTTCAAAATCTTTGGTTTAGGTCTATTCTTCTTGTCTAATCAACATCCTGTTTTTAGCTGTGCCAAGACAAAACTGAAAAGTTCAAGACACGCAAAGCATTTGGAGGAGGAAGAAAGACAAAGGTAACTAGGGTGAAGCAGGGTTCATATCTATGGAAATCTCAAGGTTAGTCAGTTTTATGTTGTAAATTAAATGAACTTGTAGTTCTACCTTTCTCCTTTCCTATCTCTCTCCTCCTCTGTCCTCTTCCCTTACTTCCTCTCCTTTCTCTTTTGCTCTTCTTTCTCTTTCCCTCTCTCTTTCCTCCTCCCTTTACCTCTTTCCCACTCTTTTTCTTTCTTACCTTCTCTCTCCATTCTCACTTCCTACTTGCCTCTTTTTCCCTCCTCACCCCTCCCTCCCTCTTTCTCTCCCTCTTTCACACTCCCACTTTAAAGTAAATAAGCTTTATTTTAACAAGGTCACCTGTTCATCTTATTGGCTTTCTGATGAGGGGCTTTATCTTTCTATTCAACCCTCTTCTTCTTCTTTTAATTTTTTTCTTTCATCTTTCACCCTTTTAACTTGCTTTCTTCTCATTTCTTCAGTCCACTCCTCTCTCACCCTCCTTTCCATCATCAATAGTACTTGATCTCAAAATTTTTAAAAAAGGTTGTCACAAAAATTAAAGGTCACTTTCTCCTTACCTCATTCTTAGGCCTTTTCAGATGTGACTTTCCCATCTATCTCCCTGTTCTTACTCTCTTCTATTCCTTCTGCTTCAGTCTATCAAATATGCCAACATAGTTAAAAATCTCAAGACTGGCCAGCTGATTTACATATAATTTTTATAAACTGATTTATCATGTTAACATTATTTTATGGTAGAATTCCTAGCTGATTATTTCTTGTTTACTGGTTTATACCATTAAGGGACAGGTGTTCAATTCTGCTGAGTAAAATTTTCTGGTATTTACCAGAAGCAAATTCCAAAGTGTGCCATTGTCCCTCAGTGGGTTAATTGTAAATACTGTTATCTTTGACTGATTTGTTTCTATAGGTGTGCAATTTAATACACCCATTTTAGATGTCCTTTATAACACTGCTCACAAAGATTTTACAGAAAAGAAAATATTGGTGAAAGGTACCATTGTTGAAGTGGATGGAGGGAAATTTAAGCTTTGGTAAGCATCATACCATAAATGATTGACTCTTTCAATTATCTGACTTAAATTAATATTAAATTTATCTTTTGTTTTATTTTAGGTATGAGAAAGAACATGGATCAGAAGAGGTTGAAATGATAAATAATTTGGTGTTAAGACATGAGATTACAATGATAATTACACAAATTTTTTGTGACTTTGTTTTTAGTAGTCAACCATTGCAATATGTTTTGACTTTTACTTGTTTGGAATGTCAAAATGATTTATTTCTGTATTTACTGGTAATTTCATCCCAGTGCCACTAATATAAAGGCTGTCAAATTTGAAACTTGTTTTTTTACCAGGGTACACAAGATTTCTCTAGTAATGTAGATAAGGTATTAAATCAAGTAAAAGAAGGAAAAGTGCTAGGTAAGCCAAGAATAGTTAAGAGAGCAAACCCTACCTTGGTATCTGCTGCTAAGGTGTTGTTTTGATGTAACTGTGTATGAACTTTGTATAATATCAATATTATATGAATGCACTTTTATTTTACACATGTCAGCCAAAGTTTCAAGTCGCCCAGGACAGGAAGGAAAAGTTGATGGTTACTTGTTAGAAGGAGAAGAACTTGATGCATATTTGGACCAAATTAAAGATATAATATCAGTCTCAAACTCATAACTCTACCAAAACTGTTAAAATTATTTATGGCTGGTCTTGTACACATGCTAGTTAGAATTCAACTTGTATTGGAAATATGTACATGTTGCATTAGAGTAAGAGCTGGTACATATTAAAGAGCTAATTTTTATTTGATAAATAATTTCAAAGCTAAAGTGACAAAGAATTCTATTAACTTTGATTCAAATTTCTATACAAGAAATAAAACAACATGGATTAACAAACAAATTTTAAAGAGTTAACCACTTCCACTCCCTTTTCAACCATAATAGCAAATCACCTCTTACAGGTATGTCCACTTGAGAATATACCATGTTTTTATCTACCATATGTACATATACAATATCTATGTACAGAAAAGAATAGAAGTTTAAAATTGTTGTCGTCACTACTTGGAGTGTCACATATCTATGCAACCACCAGGCAACAGATGTAGCGACAACAATTTTAAGCTTATAATCTATTCTGCACTCTCTCTACTGTTTTTACAGTATTGTGCACTCTTATTAGCCAATATTTCACATAGAAATATTGTTGTCACTACTAGGAGTTTCACGTGTCTATGTGATCATCTCGGAGTTTAACGTATCTATACATTTTTATATTATATTTTTTATATTTTACATCACAATGTAGTTTCATTTCTCTTTGTCATGAACACAATAAAACCGTCATGTCTTAGTCTTCTTTAGGTCCCCTAGCTGATCTCCTTAGCCATATAATTTTGTATATTTGTTTCATTAAACGGAACACACCCAGCCCTAAAGACTTGCCACTGTTGATAACAATGCTTCTTACAAGTGTAAACTGAGCTTTTAGTGGATCCAAATGACGTGCTTGCCCCAATCCATGGTACACAATTCCAAGCATCCTCTTAACTGAGTTGAACTGAGCACTGACGGCTACAGGTACTGAAATATGATGAACTGGAGACCAGAATCTTGACACAAATTTCTTCAGTTGGTGGACAGTGGTGAAGATAAATTGTACCAATTGATAAATAACGGAAAACATGGGTTTGACAACTGGCCAGAGAACGTGCCATATTACAGTCAATCCTTGGAAGACAGTATGAAAAATTAGGCTAAGCTGTCCAAGTGTTCTCCACAAGGGGGATGCTATGGTGGTTGTTATGGTGTGGAGAGGCTTGATGAAGCACAGCCATTTGGTGGTGTATTCCTCAAATATGGTGTTGAAGAAGTAAACTGTGTGGTCCAGCAGGTGGTATTGGCACTTCAACATGTCAATCAATGGTCTTACTAACTCGCTGACAAAATCGACATGACTATACAATTGCCAGAGAGCCCATGTCACTGAGAAAACCACATAGAGGAAGATACCTAGCTCGACAAATTGCCTCACGCGCCGAGAATACAGAACATGTGGGATAAACCCAACCCAATCAGGTAGTCCTTCCTGAAAGTTTGTGGTGCTTGTATTTAACAGCTTCAAGGAGCACGAGTCGTTCTCGTGTTTATTTTGGTCTGTTTTCGCTGGCGTAGAAGAGGAACTTTGCAATTTCCGTATGATATCTCGCACAGCACCCGTCTCATTGACATGAAATGTTGCCTGGATAATAAAGTTTTTTGAAGCTGAACTCACGTTGCTCATGTAAAATTTCGGATCACCCACTTCTTGTACAAGGATGGGAGACAGACACTCGACAATAACTATTCCTCTCATGGCGTCAATGGAGCCGAACTTTGTCCGAACTCGCAAATCCACCGCGGAAATATCTTTGCATTGAAAGCTAACAGACTGTTCATCTTCACCGTGGAAACTTCTCCAAACAAACTGCAGGCTGGAGGTAGTATCTTCACATGAGAGAAAGCACCCAGGATGGGTTTTCCAAAATTTCCCACATTTTATTGTCTTCAAAGGGACCTCCATTTCAAATAGAACCTTCTGATCTCATGGTTTCACTCATTAAAATTCAATGTAGAAGGGAACGTGCAAACTATACATATTTGATAAAATTTATGTCACCTGCTTCGGAATGGACGCTCAAACGAAAATGCTTTCAAACTGTTTCAATATTGGTGAATTCGCATCACAGATTCGCATCGCTCAAAATCACTCGGTTATATCGATAGACTTCAAGTAAACGACGAATTTCTTTATTGCATACATGTTTCGGCAAAACTCGTGCCATCTTCAGTGCAAATGATAATAGGTTATTTACAAGCGATATTTATGTATGATCTGATAGACATTACAAGTGTATGACTTATCTAATTTAAATTCTCACACATGTGTGTCAATGATTAATTACAAGGGTGCGACTGGTTAATGGAGGTGATGGGCGTGAAAGCAAGATGTAGAATTGTTAATGAAGTGTGCTAGACAAGAACAGTTAAGAAGAAATAATATATATATATATATATATATATATATATGTTGGAATTATAAGCTAAACATGGTGTTAAGATGATGGACTTGAACATTAAGTTCGGGTTTGAGTTTCTTAATATGTAGCGCTTCTTTGAGTTTAAGAGAAAGGACAGATTTATCGGAGTCTATGATTTTAAAACATGAGGAGTTATACTGAAGTTTGCAAGCTGAGGATTTTTGAAGGTGTTTGAATAGGTGGGAATGTTTGTCAGTTTGTGTGCGCTCATTAATCCGAGTGGTGAGGTGACGAGTGGTTTCGCCAATGTAACGGAATTACATCCCGCACAAGTGAACTGATATACCACATAAGATTTAAGCTCTCCAGGAATCGGGTCTTTAAAACTAAAAAGATTCTTAATTTTGTATGGTGAAAAAAACAAGTATGATCTCTAGGTCGGTGCATAACCGTTGTATAAGTGACTTGAGTTTGCGTTGTGTTATTTTTGAGTAAAAGCCGGTGTATGGTAGTTTAAAGTAGCGTGTATTTCGTTTGTCATCTTCTGTGTGTTTTGTTTGGTCAGAATGGCTTGGTTTTTCATTGTATTTACTGATGACTTTGTGTATTATGTGGAAAGGAAATGAGTTACGTTTAAGAGTAAAAACAAGTTTGTTGAGATCTTTGAAGCCGGTTTCCGTGTTATTTATTTTACGGGTCCTATCAATTAACGTTTTTATCAGTCCTATCTTATTATTCATGGGTGAGATTATTATCCTATTATCATTTGCACTGAAGATGGCATGAGTTTTGCCGAAACATGTATGCAATAAAGAAATTTGTTTACTTGAAGTCTTTATTAGCACTTGTGCTTCTACGATCTTATGGATATATCGATAAACTTGTTACAACAGATATGAACGTTAGATTATGTCAGACAAATTATTGTAAAAGTTTCAGTAAGTCTAGAAACACTCTGAAATTAAACGCAAAAGAAGATTGGACAAAAGAAGGAGTCCTAACCCGCAAGACGTTACAGCGACACAACCTTCATGCGTACATTAACTAAATGGAAAACTATAAAACCCTCCACTGTTCAGGAGAATTTGCTAAATCTGACGAAGGTCAACGGTCAAACTTAAGCTGGTAAAGCTAATACTGAGATGGAGTTTGTTTTGACGCGAGAAAATTGGCGCTTTGTTTTTTTATCAGCTGTTATGGTTTATTATAAGAATGATTTTTTATGTGAAAGGGTTTAATTCTATTTGACGCTCAGTAAGATTCTAATCCCCTCGCCCACCGCGCAAAGCGCGGTGCGAGGGTACTAATCTCGATCTGCGTGGAGTCCATTTACACGCGTGGTGACTAGGGAGAAAAATTTTCGAACTCAAGTATGTCACGTGCAAACTCGGCGACTGGCACGTTGACAAAACGAGAGTTCGGGTTGAACATTACTGTTCTCCTTTTTTCGCTTTTATGGACCTCTGCGAAGTTGTCTGCATCATTTTGAACACACTGAAGCCAGTAAATGATTGAACACCAGCTCACGAAAAGAGTGTCTTTAAAATTAGTCGGTGCTTACGACTGGTTTAAGTTTTTGAGGCCATTGTTGCCTTGTTGGTAAGAGAACCCTTCTTGACTTGGATTTTGAACGAGCAGTTTTCAAACTTAGCTCCATGGAATATGCCCAACTTGTCACTTTTCACAGCGAGGCTTTGACTTTTTTCTTTCTGATGAATATCTACAAACGACGTAAAGGAACTCGAACTGGCCCTTGTTGCCTGGACATTCGCTGAGGGACTCGGTGTGAACGACATTCTTCGCTGATGTTGAACGGAAGGTGATTTGTATGAATCGAGAATTTTCAAGTTTGGGTCATCATTTAGATGAGCTACGTAATTCCCAGGTACGTATAAATTGAGAAGCCTTGAAATTCAAGTTTCGCGAATGGAAGGGTTCGCTAATATTCCTTGCAGACCATCGTTTTCAGCAGCTTCCGAAAGTAGCTTCCCGACTTCATTCTTCGCTAATGGAGACTTCTTGTACCAAATATTATCTTCTTTTCCATATACAGCCAGCATCTGCTTTCTTACTGATTTTAAATTTTTCTGGTAAGCTTAAACTTGTCTTAAAATTAGTGAGAAATTTGATTGGGAAACGATACGAAATACCATAAGCTCATACTACAGGGTCTTGATACGAGCATCCATTGTTTAATTGTGACGGTGGATCTCTTAGCATTTAAGCCGTTTAAGGTTATTCGTACCAAACGTTTTGTTTTAATAAACCAGAATTGAAATTTTAATCGTAAATATGGCGCAAAGCTGTTTAAATATAATTTGGGTTGTTGTCAATTTGTGGCTAAACAGTGTGTGGTTTATTATTATTATTATTATTATTATTATTATTCTTACATTCACTCTTCCAGTTAAAGTGAGGAATCTTTTTCGTTTTGACAATTTTGAAAAGCTATTGATCTTACTTGAATTCTTGGGAAATATATTGGAAGGGTGGGTGAGGGTTGTTGCATACAAGTATTTCTAGTATTTTTTTTATCTTATCTGTTGGAATGACATTCATGGTGAAGGCCACAAAATTTGAATCTAACTGAAGTAATGAAAAATGTCAAATGAAAAATGTCATATTTTGAGTGCAAAGATCAATATTGGTCAAAAAATCATTAAAAAGAACATAAGTTAACCTTCTGACTGTATGGCTAAAATTGTCGACCTCGAAAATTCAACTAAATTTTGATTAAAATGACTCAAATTAGTGCAAAAGTCAGTTATTTTGGCTAAACTTTAATATTTTTGAGCTTATCTTGAAAGTTTGAGATTGGTCAAAAACTTGTCAAAATTCAGTAAAATGTTAGCTCAAAGTGGGCCACATAAGAAAAAATAGGCACACAGTGTGTGCATGTACCCCCTTTGACTGAGTTGTTGATAATAATTAAGTAAATACCAAGACATGAGGGAAATCAGTGATTCAATGTCCCCAAAAGCTGAGGGAGGTTTGAGGGGACATTTAATCACTCATTTCCTACATGTCATGGTATTAGTTCGTAGTACCATGATGACTGACAAAATTTACTTGGTATTTATTTGAAGTTCTTTTTGGGATGTTAGTATTATTCATGGTGAGTACCAACACTTGTATCAAATGAGTTGTTCAATGCATAAATTTAAAAGCATTATTTCACGTTTGGTCATGCATGTTAGAGAGGGAAAATTTGAAATTTTCCCTCTTTTGAAGGAAAGTTAGTAAAAGTACGCATGCTGATGAGGAAATTTAGGGATTAAATCTCCACTTGAGAACAATAGAAAAGGAGGTCATCATGGTATAACTATCAATTATAGTAAGAAATACAGGTACCAAAATGGATCATAATGAACTGAATAAAAATATTTTTTTTTGGTATGGTAGCGGTTTAGATAATTAAATGCTGGTGTCCTTTTGCGCAAATGGCGTCTTGCAAGTGTGATCAGCGCAAACACGATGGCTCCGTTCATATACACACGTAACGAGAATCTGGCACTTTTCCAAGTTGCGCAAACGAGAAAAGACGAGTGTTTTCTAGGTGCTGTATCGATGTACAGCGGTCCCGACTGCTCTGTGGCAGAGATAACTGACAATACGCGTGGCTGCGAGGCTAATAAGAGTCGCTTGTTGCAGAGACTGAAATATTTTACCAGGGCAAGATCAGTTAAGTAGACGAAGATGACGAATTAACTGACCCCGCAAACGTATTAACTGCGCAAATATTCGAAGTCATCTAACCCGCGTCTCCCTTCTGATTTTAAAAGCTTTGGTCTGGTTGACCACTTTCCACTTGGTGAGAATTAATAACAGCGCGGTTTGGTGTCGTATTTCAAATGCTTCGAATCTAATGCGACGCATTAAATTCGACGTCGGAAATGCAACTTGTCACTTCCGTCGAACTTTCGTACCATTAAAAGCGACGGAACTTCGACGTCTGAACTAGGCCCAAGACTTATCTTTTGTCAAAAAAAATTCACAAAACGTTCTCTCTTCGACGTCGAACGTACGACCACGCATTCCACTCGAAATTCGCAACGTTTACTTCACGTTCCGTAACTTCCTCAATCGTACTCGTAACTTATTCGTCTATCACGTGATTGCCACAAATCCAGCCAGCAAAGCCACACCAAGTCGCCTGCATAGTGCCGCTTTGACCATTTATAGGAATGTCAACGGACACAAAAAACTGCATTACTTGGGCTAAACTTTCACATTTAGAACTTCTTTAGAAAGTTTGAGATTATGCGAAAAATCGTCAAAAACTATGCGTTAATCCCTTTACTTTTTGGTGAAATTATTCGACCTCGAAAATTTCAACTTAAAATCGCTCAAAACACTGCAAAATGAAGTTAAAGCTAAACTTTGATATTCTGAGTTTATTTCGAAAGTTTGAGATTGATCGAAAAATCGTCAAAACCTCTCTACTTTCTAATGAAACTTTTCGACCAACAATTTTGAGCAAGGTTTCAACTTAACCCTTTGCCTGTCTAGCCTTTGTTTGATGTTATCGCTCAGACGTCCAGTGTGTGTAGTATGTGATGCACGGGACAGGCAAAGGGTTAAATAACTTAAGTCCAAACTTAGTTATTTAAGCTGAATTTTCATGAAAGTTTTCGACCTCCAAAATTATATCAAATATTATTGTAACGTTTACTTTTTGGTGAAATTTTTCGACCTCAAAAATTATCTCAATTACTACTGTAAAGTCTCTCAAATAAGGCCAGAACTATCTTATTCGACCTAAACTTTCATATTTTGACCGCTTTTCGAAAGTTTGAAATTGGTCGAAAACTGGTGGAAAAACCGTGGGTTAACCCCCTTACTTTTTGGTGAAATTTTTCGACCTCAAATATTATATCAAATATTACTGTAAAGTCCCTCAAATCACGCCAAAACTGTGTCATTTGGGACAGACTTTCATATTTTGGCCTTATTTCGAAAGTTTGAAATTGGTCGAAAATTCGTCAAAAACCATGGGTTAACCCCTTTACTTTTTGGTGAAATTTTTTGACCTCAAAAATTATCCCAAATATTACTGTAAAGTATCTCAAATCACGCCAAAACTATGTTATTCGACCCAAAGTTTTATATTTTGGCCTTATTTCGAAAGTTTGAAATTGGTCGAAAATTTGTCAAAAACCATGGGTTAACCCCTTTACTTTTTGGTGAAATTTTTCGACCTCAAAAATTATCTCAAATATTACTGTAAAGTATCTCAAATCATGCCAAAACTATGTTATTCGACCCAAAGTTTTATATTTTGGCCTTATTTCGAAAGTTAGAAATTGTTCGAAAATTCGTCAAAAACCATGGGTTAACCCCTTTACTTTTTGGTGAAATTTTTTGACCTCAAAAATTATCCCAAATATTACTGTAAAGTATCTCAAATCATGCCAAAACTATGTTATTCGACCCAAACTTTTATATTTTGGCCTTATTTCGAAAGTTAGAAATTGGTCGAAAATTCGTCAAAAACCATGGGTTAACCCGTTTACTTTTTGGTGAAATTTTTCGACCTCAAAAATTATCTCAATTACTACTGTAAAGTCTCTCAAATAAGGCCAGAACTATCTTATTCGACCTAAACTTTCATATTTTGACCGCTTTTCGAAAGTTTGAAATTGGTCGAAAACTGGTGGAAAAACCGTGGGTTAACCCCCTTACTTTTTGGTGAAATTTTTCGACCTCAAATATTATCTCCAATATTACTGTAAAGTCCCTGAAATCAAGCCAAAACTATGTTATGCGGCCTAAACTTTCGTATTTTCACCTTATTTCGAAAGTTTGAAATTGGTCGAAGAACCGTCAAAAACTATGGGTCAACCCCTTTCCTTTTTGAAATTTTTTGACCTCAAATATTATCTCAAATATTACTGTAAAGTCCCTCAAATCATGCCAAAACTATGTTATTCGGCCCACACTTTCACATTTTGGCCTTATTTCGAAAGTTTGAAATTGGTCGAAAAATGGTCAAAAACCAGGAGTTAACCCCTTTTCTTTTTGGTGAAACTTTTGGACCTGAAGAATTCAACTTAAAATCACTCAAATCAGTGGAAAAGAAATTTATTTGAGCGAATAATAAATAAAGCGTAGGAGAAGACACGCAAAATAGGAATATTTTAAAGTTTATAGTATAGATCTAACGTTTCGTTGCTGCTCGGAACATCCTCAGAGAATGAATAACTTGTATTACAAAGGTGATATATATTATAGTGGTTATGTTATATTACATGTTGTAATATAGGTTTTTCATTCTGATACTGCGTGTAGCAACGAAACGTTAGATGTATACCATAAACCTTTAAATGCCTATTTTGCATGTTTTTTGGTGGACTTTATTCTTTGCTTACAATACCCATCTAACACCTGTGGTCCGTATCTTGAAGAAATTGAGCTAAACTTTGATACCTTGAGAATATTTCGAAAGTTTAAGATTGGCCCAATAATCAAAAACCATGGGTTAACACCTTTATTTTTTTGGTGAAATTAATGACCTTTGAAATTCAACACAACTTTGGTCTTAAATGACTCGAATAAGTGCAAAATTAAATTTGGGTTAAATTTTCATATATCGAGCTTATTTTGAAGGTTTAAGCCTAGTCGGAAACTCGCCAAACACCATAGGTTGACCCCTTTACTTTTTAAATCTTCTACTTTGAAAACTCTAGCTTAAAATGGCTGGAATAAATGCAAAACTAAACTTTTTGCGTTAAACGTCCCGATTTTTTCCAACTTATTTCGAGATTGGTCCAATAATCGCCAAAAAACGGTGGGTTAACCCCGTTACTTTTTAGTGAAATATCGCAGTGGCAGATTTAGGATTTTTGTCACCTTAGTCAAACTTTTGAATTTTCTTTACCGGGAGGGGGTTAGTACAAAACACTCACTATATTTCTCATACGGCAATAGAATGAATTTTACAATAAGCCATAATTTTACTTACTTTGTTGAACTTTAATCCATTCGGACCGATCAAAAGCGAGCAGACGTATATTTAAATGTAAATCAAAACATTCTGCACATGCGACAGGTCGAAGTAACAGAACCAGCCAAGGAACCGGGGTCAACTTTTGAGTTGGATTTGTGTCTACGACCCCGTTCACACGATACCGGTACGAAACTGCACCGGTATCAAAATAGCACGGAACGAACCTGTTCACACGATTACGGTTTCACATTACGGTTTCGTGCTTTTTCATACCGGTACCGTGTGAACGCAAGGCCTAACCGTAATAATTTCGTTACGGTTTCATTTCGTACCAGTATCGTGTGAACGGGGTCTACAGTTTTGTGACATCCCAACACTTTCCTGACCGATAGACCATAGTGCGCCAGAGACTTTCAAATCATTACAGTTACCACTGCTTTTCCACGGCATTTTACGTCGGTATCTCAAAGCGTATCTCAGTCGATTTTGTTATGGCTCAATTTCGTACGGTATCGAATGAAGAGTCTAAATTACTCTTTAGCACTAACCGGTATTATAATATCCTCAATGATAAATCTAGTTTTACTGTTTCAATTTTAAGAAAACCTGATCCTGAAAACCACTTTACCTGAGAACAATGCGTGTCTTTTTGCCCACTGCACATGAAATGTCAAGGTACTCGGCGCCAAAATTTCTATTATCGAGATGTTTACGACCATTAGCAGAACTGCAAACGCTTGGATGAAGAGCAAGGTCTTACCATCATCGCTGCTAAGCGCAGTAAGGCGTTTCAAGAAGCTCTTAAAAAAACATCTTGAAAGACCGCAAGACTGCCACTGAAAAAACTGTCTCAACGCGCTAGCACAAGCGTTTCAAAATCAATCGAACACTGTTTACAGTAATATGATCAATCAGAAGACGACCAATGAAACGCGATATTCTCGGCAAGGTGAGAACTTGGCTGACTGGGCAAGATGACATCACAAACTCAGCAAAAATCTTCAAAGTTTATACCGCTAAGCCAATAGCCGATGCTGTTAAAGACCGTCTTAAAGTGTTGAGCCAATCAGAGCAAGTGTAACAAAATGAAGATTCGGCAAAAGAAGCAGCGAAATTGGTCAAACCAATCACGGCTAACGATAAGTTTCAACAAACCAGCCAATTGCAGTGGAATTCAATCGAAAGACTCGGCAAACTGATGGAGCTTGGCCGAGAAACGGGCTAGAGCGCGATTCTGTTGCTCGGCAATGTTACCAGAGACGACAAACGCACTAGATGTAAATACGACGCCGGGAATTAAGATTCAGCGATGTAAACAAAGCTATCTGACAAGTTTACAGCGGCAAATGGGCAACGCAAAGTCAATCTGATATCTCAGGATAGTCACTTTAGTCGGCTGACCTATTTGACGTACCCTAAATCCGCCACTGTACTGGACATCGAAGACTCAACAAAATTTGAGCTTTAGATCACTGGCGTAAGCGCAAAACTAAATTATTTCGGTTAAACCTTCATAATTTCAGCTTATTTCCAAAGTTTGCGATTGGCCAAACAATCATTCAAAACCATGGGTTAACCCCCTTTTACTTTATAGTGAAAGTTTACGACTTGGGGTTAACATCTCTTCTAATCTATCTACACAAACGTAAGTTTTAATACTAAAGGAGAAAAAACCCCAAAAGAACACACCATGTTGCCAAACCCCAGGCAGCAAACGTGAATCTAAATGGCAACGGACGGTGAAGTCGCGTCAGACACGCAAGGTGAGAGCCGGAGTCATCTAGCTTGTAAATTAGGAAAGGCCGCCCTCAATACAGCCCTCCCCTACGGAAACGTAGTCAAATACACATCTATGAAGATATCCGCCAGGTTTGGCATTTAACCCACCCCCAGGGGGTGGTTATAGCGCCACCATTTCGCTTTTCGGTAGTCGAGTTTAGTAAGAACGGGGGGAACCACGTGAAGGTATCGACTTCCCTGAGACTACTCCTGGCACACTTGGGCTTTTTTAAGCCGGCCAGTAGACCTCCTGCTACAGGAGCGGTACACAACCTGTTCGTCCCTTCTCCCCCCAAAAAATGTGTGCATTTTTTTACGTGAACGCACAAACACGTGTATACGTATACCTACCTAACTACCTGGCCTGCCTACCTGGCGTTCTATCAAACTATGTACTCATCTATCAATACAAATATATACATCCATATATATATATACATATCGGTATACATCTATATATATCTATATATATATCAAGATTTATATATATATATCCCCTATATATATATATCTATCTATATATAAATCTATATATTTCAATATATCTCTATGCATATATATATATATGCATCTGCATATACCTGTATATCTACATGTATATCGACGTATATCAATATTTACCTACATATAACAGTACACCACATACCTGTTTTCCGTTCCACGCCAGTTTGTGTGTAAGGCATCCATCTGGCGATTGTGACTCCTCTTGTTCATCGCGCTTCTGGCCAGGGCACTTAGGGTCAAGCTTAGTGGGACGCAAGGGCGATCTAGGGTGCGCGTCTGATAACTTCGAAGGCAAAGGCGGAGGGTGCCGTGTTATAGCGAAGCGCGCATAAGAGCACACAGGACACATGTACTGCCAGCAAGCCTTTATGGCTTGCCGCAGTACAGCGTGCTGTCAGCAAACCTTCCCGGTTTGATGACAGCACTATTTACATCTTTTTATTTAAATCTAACTTATTTGTAAAAATATTTACTGCATATTGTTGGAAACTCCGTCCTCCTCAGCTGACCATCTTTATTCTTGAGACAAAAGGTTTTCGGCATCAACTCCTGTTCCTTTCTTGAAATTTCTTTCTATAATTATAGAAGCACCCTAGTTTAGCGTCATGCCATCAAACCCCTCTTGCACTAATAAATCACGCCACCTCAACCCTCTTGAAATAGCACATGTGGAATTATAAACCCACAAACACATTAATGGTTGGCTGGTGTTGAAACTGGCTAACGCAGACTGCAGTGTTACAAAGGGACAGAGATGGTGTGATGGAAATAAGGGTATTGACAATGCAGTGGTGCCAATGGCTATGGTTGGACTGGTTAATGAGCGATGGATTTTGAATATACACAGCAACAAATAGGCAATTCTACCTCCGGCTCAGCAACGATATCTTTGCGAAATTATAATATATATATATATATGTATATATACAAATGTTGACTAAAAATGTCCTTTACGTCGCTACTTAAAGTTTCACACTGCTAAGCAATCATCAGGCAACTGATGATCGCTTAGCAGTGTGAAACTTTAAGTAGCGACGTAAAGGACATTTTTAGTCAACATTTGTATTACGCTCTACCAGCCCTGGTATTGAGCACTCTACACGTTAATTTGGAATTAACCATATTCATATATATATATATTCATATATATATATATATATATATATATATATATATATATATATATATACAGCAAATTGCGTAAATTTTGGCAAACTTAAACATATCGTGAAAAAAGCATGTATCGGTAAATCTGTAACTATGATTACTTTAATCAACCTTAATACATTAGACTGGCCAAAGAATGTACCGAAAAACACATAGCATATCTTCACTGGTCGTCGTAGTGAGAATAAAATGGAGATACAATGGTCTTGATATGTTTATATGTTATGTTTTGTGCCATAATTTTTGCAATTTGCTGTATATATATGTATATATATATAAATTCGAATATAAACTTTTAAAAAACTTTATTGCATCTCCTATATAAGGCGTTGGTTGATGTCCTTAAACTTTGGTGAAGGAAGACTAGCTGTTTATATATCTGTATATCTCTATATATCTGTATCTATATTTGTATATCTATCTGTATCTATATCTATCTCTATCTATATATATCTGTATCTGTATATATAGGGGGGAGGGCTAATGGCTATAGGAAGTAACTTAGCAGAGAAGGCAAATAACTTACAGAAGAGTTTTTGCAGGATATTGTTCCAACAAATGCTGTAAGGTTGTACGGCTTTCATAAATTTTAGGAAATGTCTCCGTATTCGTATCTGTATCCGTATCTACATATCTGTATCTACATATCTGTATCTATATCTATATACCTGTATCTGTGTACCTGTATCTGTGTACCTGTATCTGTGTACCTGTATCTGTGTACCTGTATCTGTGTACCTGTATCTGTGTACCTGTATCTGTGTACCTGTATCTGTGTACCTGTATCTGTGTACCTGTGTCTCCGTATCTGTCTGTCTGTCTGTCTATCTGTCTGTCTATCTATCTATAATTATATATAATATAATAGCAAAATGCTTGAAAAATATGATGCATTCACAATGTGAAAAGGAATATACAGATAACTAATATACTAAATGTAACAGGACAATATTAAAAATATATAAACAAATTAGCATTAATTTAATTCCTTGACACGAAATGTACACGATATGTTTTACTACTTGATTTTAAACATTCACGATAAGTAATCTTCAGTGTCCTGGCATCTCACCTTTATTTTATTGTCTTTTACATGTTCCAAAAATTTGTTCACATCAAATTTTCCACAAGGGTTCTTCCACAAGGCTTGACACTAAACATGCAAATTATGTTTTATTACTTGATTTTAATCATCTGCAATATGCAATATTTAGTATCCTAGCATCTCACCTTAACTTCATTGTCTTGTACGTGTTCCAAAAATTTGTCTACACATTTTCCACAAGGCGTTTGTCCCAAATACTTCATTTCACCATCATTCATGTCCTGTGTTTTCTGTAGCCATATATGTTATGAATTTCTTCTGTCACAGTTTCCACAGGCTTTGTGTCTCGAATACTTCACTTCATTGTCTTGTATGTGTTCCAAGACTTTGTTTTAAGTCACATTTTCCACAGGCATTGTGTCTCAAATACTTTATTTCACCATCTTTCACATCTTGTGTTTTGTGTAGCCATATATCTTAATGAAGTGATATGCCTCTCTTGTTCCTAAACAAAAATGAGTAAATGCTCTTAAGACTAATTCAACAGCGGGATTCGAACCGGATTTGAATTCGCATCTTTGGGTTACCGCCCACCGGATCGCTGCTTAATCTGAACAGAGCTATCGAGTCAACTCGGTATATTATGTTCGTTTTATCCAATTTAAGGGCACATCCTCACGGATATCGAGCGTTAAGTTGTCGCGAGAATCTCTCGTGCACTTAAATGTTGTATTGAATATCAAAAGTTGTGGCATCTTACCTTTATTTCATTGTCTTGTACATGTTTCAAAAATTTGTCCACGTCACCTTTTTTCCACAAGGCTTCTGTCTCACATACTTCATTTCACCATCTTCACAACTTGATTTTTCTGTAGCCATATTTGTTATGAATTTCTTCTATGTCACGTTTTCCACAGGCGTTATGTCTCAAATACTTTAGTTCACCATCTTTCACATCTTGCGTTTTGTGTAGCCATATATCTTAATGAAGTGATATGCCTCTCTTGTTCCTAAACAAAAACGAGTAAATGCTTTTAAGGCTAATTCAACAATTGTAAACCTTCTTACAGGCAACGAGTCTCCAGATTTGGCGCAACCGATTAATTTAATTGATGATTTGAGAATAGGAACTCAACAGGTTGCTAAATGCGGAGCCACAAGGCACAACCCATGCCAAACATGCTGTACTTCTTTTATCAGTCAAAGAACATGTACGGCACTGATTTTACCAAGGACAAAGCACCTTAAAGCACTGTACGTCTCTAATATTTTGTGAAACATTCAAAATTCTGACTTCACAGTATTCAAGGTATGGCTGGTACTGGTAGTCCACTCTGGAGTTAATCCTTATTACTGAAGACCAGGAATACAAAAAGCGGTAAGAAACGTCTACCGTGTCATGTACGAAAAATCCTCTGTACTTTTTATACCACTCGAGGTACAAGATTGACTTCACCTAGTTCAGAATCATCCTCAGGGTAACATGAACAAAACATTTCATGAATTGACCTGAACCTGTAGAGTCAACTAGAAAAGTTGACTAGAGCAGGATTCGAACCCACATCTTCGAGTTACCGGACCACTGCTCTACCAGTTGAGCTATTGAGTTAACTGGGAACAGTATGCTTGTTTTATCCACGGATATTGAGCGTTAAGTTGTCGCGAGAATCTCTCGTGCACTTAAATGTTGTAGTAAATATCAAAAGTTGTGGCATCTTACCTTTATTTCATTGTCTTGTATATGTTCCAAAAATTTGTTCACGTCACATTTTCCACAAGGCTTTTGTCTCGAATACTTCATTTCACTATCTTCACATTCTGATTTTTCTGTAGCCATATATTAAGTTGTGATTTTCTTCTATGTCACATTTTCCACAGGCCTGATGTTTCAAGTACTGTATTTCACCACCTTTCACGTGTTGTGTTTTCTGTAGCCATACATGTTAATGTAGTGATTTGCCTCCCTTGTTCCTGAACAGAAATGAGCAAATGCTCTCAAGACTAATTCAACAACTGCAAACCTACTTGCAGGCAATGGCAGTCTCCAGATTCGGTGCAACTGATTAATTTAATCAACGATTTGAAAATAGGAATTCAACACATTGCTAAATGCAGAGCCACAATGCAAAAACCATGCCAAACATCCTGTACTTCTTTTAACAGTCAAAAGACACGTACGGCATTAATTTTACTAAGGACAAGGGCACCTTTTAGCACTGTACGTCTCTAATATTTTGTGAAACATTCAAAATTCTGACTTCACAGTATTCAAGGTATGGCTGGTACTGGTAGTCCACTCTGGACTGAATCCTTATTACTGAAGACCAGGAATACAAAAAGCAGAAAGAAACGTCTACCGTGTCATGTACGAAAAATCCTCTGTACTTTTTTCTGACACTCAACGTACGGGATCGACTTCACCTACTTCAGAATCATTCACATGGTGATATAATCATAATATTTCATAAACTGATCAACAATGATAAAGTCAGCTAGGAAAGCTGACTAGAGCGGGATTCGAATTCGCATCTTTGGGTTACCGCCCACCGGATCGCTGCTCAATCTGAACAGAGCTATCTAGTCAACTCGGTATATTATGTTCGTTTTATCCAATTTAAGGGCACATCCTCACGGATATCGAGCGTTAAGTTGTCGCGAGAATCTCTCGTGCACTTAAATGTTGTATTGAATATCAAAAGTTGTGGCATCTTACCTTTATTTCATTGTCTTGTACATGTTCCAAAAATTTGTTCACGTCACCTCTTTCCACAAGACTTCTGTCTCGCATACTTCATTTCACCATCTTCACAACTTGATTTTTCAGTAGCCATATATGTTATGAATTTCTTCTATGTCACGTTTTCCACAGGCGTTATGTCTCAAATACTTTAGTTCACCATCTTTCACATCTTGTGTTTTGTGTAGCCATATATCTTAATGAAGTGATATGCCTCTCTTGTTCCTAAACAAAAACGAGTAAATGCTTTTAAGGCTAATTCAACAATTGTAAACCTTCTTACAGGCAACGACAGTCTCCAGATTTGGCGCAACCGATTAATTTAATTGATGATTTGAGAATAGGAACTCAACAGGTTGCTAAATGCGGAGCCACAAGGCACAACCCATGCCAAACATGCTGTACTTCTTTTATCAGTCAAAGAACATGTACGGCACTGATTTTACCAAGGACAAAGCACCTTACAGCACTGTACGTCTCTAATATTTTGTGAAACATTCAAAATTCTGACTTCACAGTATTCAAGGTATGGCTGGTACTGGTAGTCCACTCTGGAGTGAATCCTTATTACTGAAGACCAGGAATACAAAAAGCGGTAAGAAACGTCTACCATATGTCATGTACGAAAAATCCTCTGTACTTTTTATGCCACTCGAGGTACAAGATTGACTTCACCTAGTTCAGAATCATCCTCAGGGTAACATGAACAGAACATTTCATGAATTGACCTGAACCTGTAAAGTCAACTAGAAGAGTTGACCAGAGCAGGATTCGAACCCGCATCTTCGGGTTACCGGACCGCTGCTCTATCAGTTGAGCTATCGAGTTAACTGGGAACAGTATGCTTGCTTTATCCACCGATCTCGAGTGTTAAGTTGTCGCGATAATTTCTCGTGCACTTAAATGTATCGAATATGAAAAGTTGTGGCATCTCACCTTTATTTAATTGTCTTGTACATGTTCCAGAAATTTGTTCACGTCACATTTTCCACAAGGCTTTTGTCTCAAATACTTCATTTCACCATCTTTCACATCTTCTGTTTTTTGTAGCCATATGTTATTAATTTCTTCTATGTCACATTTTCCACAGGCCTGATATATCAAGTACTTTATTTCACCATCTTTCACATTTTGTGTTTTCCGTAGCCATATATATTAATGTTGTGATACGCCTCCCTTGTTCCTAAACAGAAATGAGTAAATGCACTCAAGATTAACTTACATGTAATAGCTGTACACTCTTTCACAACAATTGGCTGTCTCCAAGTTTTGCACAAATTATTAATTTGATCCATGATCTGAAAACCAGAATTAAACCTTGTTCTTAAATGCTGAACTACAAGGCAAACTTATGCAAAAATCCTCTTTCATTTTTCTGCTAATCAATGTACAGCACTTTATTTACTTAGGAATAGCTACCATTGGGTACTGTATTTTATGTTTGCAAGTTTATTTAAACTCTTCAGTGCTTTTCTGACTACATAGTATTCAAGATATGGCAGGAAGTCTACTTGAGATTGCTACACATATTAGCAGTGGTGTTGCTAGGTTTAATTTATTGGGGAAGGGGGGGGGAAAAACAAAATTGTGGAATATACCCTGAGGCTTGCCACAATGGGATGCCTATTGAACTCAAAGAAGATTGGAATGATATGCGCAAGCTGCATTTTGAAGCCAACATGGAGGCTGACACGTAGGTCAACTTGAAAGTCCTTGCAGTCCCCAAAGCAATAAAACACGGGACCTATTGTCAAAAACGTAACCTGTATAGGGGGGTTTGACAGTTTTCTTTCTTATCCTTAGTAAGAATAGTACAATGTCAGTAGGACTGCATATTTGTCAGAATTAACTATCAGTGAAAAGTAAAGGTTCAATACAACTAACAGAAATTTTCTCCATGTGTGTTTATGATGTACATGACTGTCCCCATGTCTGCTTCATTCAATGGTGAGGCCTGGTACAACCACTGAACTCTAAAAAGACTGCAATGATATCTTGTCATACCAGGCCTCATGATTGAATGAAGCTGTCATGGGGGCAGCCATGTGGGTCAAAAACACATGTGGCAAAAAGTGGTATCAAACCTTTACTTTTCATTGTGAGTTAATTCTGACAAATATGCAGTCCTACTGACATTGTTCTTGACTAACTAAGGATAAAAAAGGAAATTGTCAAAAAATCCAAAATTTAGGTTAAGTTTTTCACAGTAGGTTGTGTGTTTTACTGCATAGGGGACTAAGATGACCTGCAAATTGACCTACATGTCAGCCTCCATGTTGGCTTCAAAATACAGTTTGCAGGTATCGTTCCAGTCTTTTTAGAGTACAATGGTATGCCCAGTGAACTCTAAAAAGACTGAAACAATACCTTGTTATGTCTGGCCTTACAACTGAGTGAAGCTGACATGGGGCAGCCATGTGGGTCAAAAACATGCAAGGGAAAATATTGTACTGAACCTTTATTTTTCATGAACAGTTAATTCTAACAAATATGCAGTCCAAATGACGTGGTCTTTCACTTTACTAAGACAAAAAAGAAAACTGTAAAAAAATAAGAAATTTGGGTGAAGTTTTTCACAATAGGTTGCGTGTTTTATCACATAGGAGACTGGGATGACCAGCAAATTGACCTACATGTCAGCCTCCATGTTGGCTTCAAAATACAGTTTGCAGGTATTGTTCTAGTCTTTTTAGAATTCAGCGACCCAGATGGTCAGTGGACTTGGTGCTCACAGCTAAGTAGCATCATTTGGGATCAATGGGTAAATGGTGACGAGTGTTCATTTGATATCGCACCAAGAACACCTTGGTTGTAGAGACGAATGTTGCTGAGATCCAGAACATGAAACAATAATTTAATTGTTCAATGGGATCATTATACTGGTATGAAATGAGGGGCCAGGCAAATTAGTGAATACCTAGAGTGAAGGAAGGCATACATGGTGCTTTTATTAAATGAATTTCAATCTGTCACAAGATGATAAAAATTACTTGTCAAAGAAGAGCAAACCATGCATTGCCATAGTCCAATTTTAAATCTGTTTGTGAATGTGTCATGAAAAGAGGTAGTTTTACATACCATATACCAAACTTTCCATTTGATCCCATCCGTGATTTTCAATGGTTTCCAGCCATATATCCAACTAAATCTCATCTCCTTACATTCTGGATGGACTTGCTATAAACTGCTTTCTTTACTGTATATCTGTTGGTTTGGTAATCAAGAATTTCAATGCTAATTTAATGTCATGGGACCCTACACTTCAATTTCCCATACTTGGTTGTTGATGGAGTAAGTGTTTATGGCATACCAGGAAAGCTTATTCTTTTGATACTTTTCCTTCACAATCCAGTTAATTGGTGTGTGTCTTGCTTCACACTGTATTCATTGCCATATTTTGAGGACATCTTATGGACATTTCATGGTATCAGTAAGCATTCTTTAATTCTCAAGAAGCTAAATAGCACAAGAACAAAATAATGCACATACATTTAATAATCATCAAATGTCAATTTGAGTATGTATTTAGAAAATTCACAAAATTTTTAATACTTTATTCTAATGAAAAGATTTTTTTTTTTCATGCAACACTTCATGACATACAACTAAGGTAAGTCTGTAATGCTTGGCAACCTCAATATTTATACCTGATTGTCACCATTGTTAGCTAATTAAAGTATCAAAAATTTGTGTATAACCATATTTCTCTTTATACCCAACTCTAATCACTTACCAGAAACTTCATAACTACAACTTCTGAATCAATAACCAATGTTACCAAACAATATCTACTCCTGGGGTCCAACCCTCAAACCAACTTGAAATTCAAGGGCATTTTTAAGGACTTTAAAAGACTTTTCAAGTAAATTCAAAGCTTGAAGTTGGTACATAATTTGGTTTTTAAGATAACAAACAATGTGAACTTTTTATTTCAGTAAATAATAAATTAATATCTCTAAAATAATAATATAATATCTAAAATAATAATATAATATCTAAAATAATAATATAATAAGTAAATTAATATCTCTAAAATAATATCTCTAAAATAATTAAAATTTCTAAGTACAAAATGATAGTCTTAACACACACAAATAGTTTCATTATTTGAAATTGGTAGATTAAGTAATGTTCATTTGTTGGTAGTACCACAAGCATAAAGTTCAAGCACTTTTTGAGGACCTTTATTGACATTCACAAAAGTTCCAGGGCCTTGTTTTTTGGGGGTTTTTCCCAAATCCAAGTACTTTCAAGGATTTTCAAGGACCAAATGAATCCTGGAAAACCCTTGTAATCACAACTGCAGAATATTCATAATCCCAACTACAACTAGTACTATCACCAAATTGACAAACCCACAACACTATTGCTACAATAAATAATCCTATCACAACAAGTTTCTTGAATGTTGTATAGATATCTTTAATAGACATTAACCTGGTTTATATCATGGAGTCAGGTGGAATGTCTACCATTTGCATTTAGTTTTGTACTAAACTTGTGATTGAAAACCTCACCTGTGAAATCCCTCCTGATGGAGCTCCAACTGGATTGATGGAATCACTTGGCTACATGGTTGCACTTGGCTACGTGGCTACACTTGGCTACATGGTTGCACGAGGCCGGGTGCGGAAACATGTGTGAATGGAATTGTGGTCTGGAGACTGGTAACCCCGCCCTTCCAATCCTCGTGGCGGCGTTCGATCACGCGGCACCCATCATAGATGGTGCACCATCACCTTGCCAGCCGAGGTCTTCAGAGCGTTGGGTCCCGGTCGATGTATGTGAACTGGAAAGTCAAAGGGGATATAAGGAAATGTTTATGAGGTGGTTCAGTTTGTTTGTGGCTGGCAATAGAGAGCTGCTCATTCGGAACCTTTTAGGTTGGACGTCTACGCGTCGTGAAACGCACCCGATCGCCATCCGGTAAGGTCTTTTGGCAAAAGCTCTTGTGTGCGCTACTCTGTGTCAGACACTGGTATGTGTTTGTAGTGTATTTTGAGAGTGGGATAGGGGCGCCTCAAGTGCAGGTTTGTGTGGGATATTATTCTCATGACTGACGACTTGAATGACATGAATAGCATAGTCTGGTATAGTTCAGCAAATCTCATTTCCAAATCATCTGGTGGAACATTCTCATGGTTTCATCATAGATGGTTATTGCTCTAACAGAAAAAAAAAACAAAGCAACTTGTTCATTTCCTTACTAAAGCCATATTCTGAAAAATGAAAGCTATGTTGCATCATAATTCTAATGTACTCAAAATACATGCAGTAGACTAAATCTCAACCATAAGATAACCAGAATTTTCAACAGCCTAATCTTTTAGATGCTTAACTCAAAAAAAACCCCTTGACCTGCTTACATTCAGGGTTGATATGACTGTTGACATTAGAACAATAACAAGTAATTCCATTATCTAATCAGGGCACTTTTGCACCAGCATTTCTTTTGTTTTTTCTTTTTTTTTTTACAATTACCTTTCACAACAAGATCATAAACACTCAACCAAGGTGTTATGTAAACCTTACTACAATGTCAATACCTGGCTAGACAACAAAAGGAACAAAATTTTGACCAGAAATCTGAGGAATAATTCAAATTTATCATTTTTAGTTTATTTTTTTGTCAATTAAACTCTTCACTAACACAATCCTAAACAAACTGTTGGTTAATTGTGTCTGTTTAAGATCCCAGTATTTTTTATCCCATAGCCTTTGTTCTTCTAATGGACCTCTGTACTAATCTAAAATTAACTCATTAGCCCCCCTTGATGAGTAAAATCATCTGGCATTAGCCAAAGTAAAACTTTTAGAAACTGTGCCCTTGCCCCTTAATGAATTAATTCCCTATTTCATGTGATCTACTTGCTCTTCCAGTATCCTGTATGTCCTAAAATTTCATCTCTTAAGTCTGATAAAATTGTTGTCTATACAGGATATTAGAAGAATGAATAGATGGCATGAAATTTTCGACAATGGAGTTGTTGTATCCCATTATCACACAACCTTTAATGTGGCTATGTTCCTTCTCGTTACCCTGAAGTGTTGACTTCTGTAAAAATATACTTTGAAAATATTATTTTACCCATATTATAAAACATTTGTTCCACCAAAATGCCCAGAGACAAAAATGCTCTATCATGGTATAAATATGATAGCCTGGCAAATAACTTTTGACAAAACCATATAGTGAAGACATAATACTTTAAGAAAGCTTTAATACTGACATTTTGTTACTCAACCAGTAACATCTTCAGTATACAGTGAATTCATTACAAGTTCAGTGAGGCTTAAATTGCTAATATATAACAAAAACAAATGGTGACAGGCACTGACAAAGGAATACTAACAAGAGCAGTTGAGTGAGAAAGTGGAAAGGAAAGAAGAAAATGTCAGAGTTGTGACTAGATCAAAGTAACATAAGAAGAGAAGAGAGAAGAAAAAATTAAGAAAGTTCCAAAGGAAATGACTGAATGTTGCAGTTGAGTGAGGGTTGTAATTTAGATATGAGAAAGCTCTCTTAGAGCAAGATGTCTAATTGGAAAGAGCCAGAAGATAAAATAGAGAAATCCTTACACGCGACATCATGACCAGTCTGTTTCTTGTGAGCTAGGATGCTGGAGAGCATGGTGTGTGAATGTGGTTTTCCCCTGCAGACCAAAATACCCATGTGTTCATATATCCTAGTATGTAATAATCAGAAAGGTTTGAGTACTGCCGAAATGTGAGAGTAGTTATCCAACGTTTTGAGCAAAAGCCCTTCTCTCTGATGAAGGGCCTTCGCTCGAAATGTTCGATAACTACTCTCATATTTCGGCAGTACTCAAACCTTTCTGATTATTTCACTTCGATTTCCACACTGCCTACGCAGCACTCCATTTCTATGTAATAATCAGCATGTTTCACAGATACACAATGCCTAGCAGCATTGACATGTAAATTTATGAATAATGTAAAATCTCAGTCTCAGTGGTAAATGATCCCCAAAACAAAAAGAGCTAGAAATCCGACATGACTGCCACAAGATAATGCAAACTTGGATATGAGGAAAGGTGAATGAAAATAATGTAGTGACCTGTTGTCCGATTTGAAAACCATCATATCCGCTGTATGGTAAAATTTACCAAACTAACAATTTTGCAGCCATAATTATTTTTAAAAAATGCCCTAAACTTGCTGGAAAAATTGCAATAGGTTAAAATGGAAAATGCTACTTACTTTCTGGATATCTTTGATTTGACTTCTTCTTAAGACTATCGTTGACATGATTTAAGTACATCGTCAGCATTTTTACTTTTGGTAATGTAATTTTCGGTGACTTGGCATCTCAGCCTTTTTTCATTGTCTTGTACGTTCCAACAATTTGTTCATGTCACATTTCCCACAAGCTTTTTTTCTCAAATACTTCATTTTGCTGTCTTTTATGAGTTCCAACACTTTGTTCTAGGTCACATTTTCAAGAAGTCTTTGGTCACAAATGCTTTATTTTATCGTCTTCAAATCTCGTCTTTTCTATAAATTGCAAAGTAAGAAAACAGTAAATTCAGCGAACTATTCTTCAAGGAAAGGAGGCCATTTTGCAACTAGTAGCTCCGTATTTCACAGGTTCGGACCTCGAAAGGACATTTAAAACCTAATTCAAAGCATTTGAATGATTTATTTTACGAACCAACTCACTTTTAGCTCGTACGTTGCATCGAATTGGCTCTGTATCGCACAAAATTCAGTCTGTCGATGGCAAATTTGAATTCTTTCATGTTCTGTTGCAGGGAATACTAACGCCACTCTTTTCAACAACGTGCTGTTTCTTTTAAGAAGGTAAGCGTACTGTGCGGCAACATTATTTCTTGCTTGATAATGATTAAACGTTGAACGTTTGAATGTTGACAGACGAGCTCCAAAATTAGGTCTTTTCTCTCGAGTCAGACCATGTGCTATAATGGATCATTGATCGAAATTCATCGGAATTCACCGGAGTTCATCGGAAACTTATGGAGGAAAACTGGGCACCAAGATTACCCGAACCGACCTGCAGTCTTTGCATAAATTAGTTGAGACACCTCGAAAAATGGCACTACTTTCCCAGAAATGTGGTAAACAAAACGTTATATCCGTTTCACGGCTCTCCCTTCCCCCCCTTCAATGTTGTTTGCTATAAATAATGTGTTTTGCTTTGCCTTGGGACGAACTGCATAAACCTTTGAATGAAACCAACATTGAAAAGGGGGGCGAGGGGGGGGGGGGGAATCTCATTGAAAAGGCAAGTTGTCCCAAGATTTTCTGCAATGGTTGTGACTTCTTTATTTTTTCTTTTAATTATTTAGTGCATATTAAAATTATATGTAATACTAATTTTTTTCCAATTGCTGTGACAAAATGCACCAAATTTAGTCTAAATTTGAAGTATTAAGTTGGAGAATACAATGATCAATAATTGATCAATCAAATCTTCTATATTTGCTACATCTTAAAGCTATCACACAGTTGTGACTTCCAGAATATAATGGGCTTTTTACCTATGTCATTTCTGGCCTTTAAAAGCACATTAAGTTTGTGGTTTTGATCAAGTATTTTAACAACAACAGGCTATCATCACCACAATTATGTCAATGAATTCTTATACCTTGTGAGATAAATTTTTAATGATGTCCAACTGTAGAGTTTCATTATTTCCATGGCTTTGCAAAATGCTTGAACCTGGGGAGTTCCTTAGGGTGTCAATTAGCACCATTTTTACTCAAAGGACAGTGAAGAAGCTCATTGCTGCATGCTCTGATAAAGCCTGAGGGGTTCCTGTTCAAAGCCATGGGGGCTTTCCTTCTTCTTGAGTTCATTTTCTGTGCAAAAGTCTTGATTGTGACAGCACCTCTCTGTTCATCATGTCACCGAAACAGAAATTTTATTGCCATGGGCATCAATAAGTAAATAAATAAATTTCCTTTCTGGGCAAGGGAACTTTTTTGAGGAAAGACTTGAAAATGAGAAGATATTGCTCATTTTCAATCAAAATCCAGCACCAAAAAATGACAATGTTCCAATACCCCAGTAATTTTTCTTCCCCCTACTTTCAGTTGTGATAATTATTTTTATTAATAAGAAAGTACAAAACAGAAAACAGCTTTTTTGTTTTTTTCTTTTAGCTTAGAAACTAAAAATTTTGGAGCCATAATTATTTAAAAAATTCTCTAAACTTGGAGAAAAAAATGCAGCAGGTTAAAATAGGAAATGCTGGATATCTTTGATTTGATTTCTTCTTAAAACTATTGTTGACAGAATTTAAGTATGTCGTCAGCATTGTTTCTTTTCTTAATGCAATTTTCAGTGACTTTGCATCTCAGCCTTTTTCATTGTTTTGTACTGTACATGTTCCAAGAATTTGTTCATGTCGCATTTCCCAGAAAAATTTTCTCTCAAATACTTCATTTAGCTGTCTTTCCATGTGTTCCAGGACTTCGTTCCAGGTCACATTATTAACAAGCCTTTTGTCATGAATACTTTATTTTGTCATCTTTCTCATGTTGTGTAAGTAGGGCTAATGTATGTAAGTATGGTAGCGTGTCTTATTTTATATCATGATACATTATAACTTGGGTACTTGAAGTACATCACTTAATGTGGAAATCCGCTGTAGCAAGCTTGGGAGGCTCACAAACAAAATGTCGACCCAATATTGGTAACTACTGACAAGAAACTAGAGACTTCTGTTCCTTAGAAAAAGAGAAGCTCTCAACATATTAATTTACAGGTTGGATAGATTGACGCCCAAAAATCAGGATGAGTGAGGTAGGTTGTCCTGATTCAGAAGAATGAGTAATTAGAGTCCAGTGAATCTTCAGTTATGAGAGTGAGTGACCCTAGGGCGAACTGAAGAAAATAAGAGACGATTTGACCGGCAGCTTGTCAACAGTTTATGTAATCATTAAAAACTCTTGAACATTTAGTTAGTCAGGTCGAGAATGAATAACCCCGTAGTGATGTTTTTCTGGGCTGTTCTAATAAAAGTTTAAGTTTGTTTGTTGCATGTAATTTTGATTGGCTCGAGGTTGTGATTTAATCAAATTTTTGGACATTTGTTCAACAAATATCTTTTTATTAGAGTGCAAGAGACCAAGTTGTTGCCATCAAGTCTGAAGGAAATGAACATTTCAAGAAAAAAGATTATCAAATGGCCATCACAGCCTATGAAAATGCTTTAAACTTGTGCAAAGGTCATAGTGAATTGGAAGAGGAGCAAGGCACAATTTTGAAAAACAGGGCAGCATGTTACCTTAAAATGGTAAGTGAGGTTGCTAATGCAGGATTTATTCCAGGGTAATGGAAGCATTGAACTTTCAGGGTTTGATAATTTGTGTACTTATGTACCAGAGGTATGTCAGCATCATGGTCAGGTACTTCCTTGTTTTTGGCTAAGTACCACAAAAGTATGCTGCACTCTCATCTACATACTTACATTTTTCTTGTATCATACAATCAGTAAACTTCTCAAGGTATTTAAAACCATAATTAACTTCAATTAGACAGGTAAATTGGACAATTTTGACATTTCCTGGGATAAAATAGGGTTTTTATATGTAGTAAGCAGTGGTAGTAAGTAACACATTGAATTGAATATTGATCTGTGGGACTGAGGCGAGTTTTGGTCGGTGAAAGAATATGGGACTGACTGGAGTGGGACTGACTGGAGTGGCACTGAGGCGAGATACGTGTGCCAAAAGGATCGCAAGCTCCAATAACAAGATTAAGAGAGATATATACATCTTTTGTATAACTAAGAGTCATCTGGAGTGAACTTTGATTCTGTAATTGTTAAGTTCCTGGCTTCTTGTTCTAACTAACAGGTTTCAAGTTACAAAACACCCTGTTGAAAACTTCTGAAAACTATGCTCTTCCATTTTTTGGAAACACTAGTAAATAAATGTATCTATCATTTCACAATTGACAAAATTAATTTGACCCTAAAATGCTGAGAATTACTAAAGTTTTGTTTTTTACTCAAACATTAGATTTCCAACTTCTCTATCTGTTGCTTGAAAGTGTATGAAAAGTGAATGATTGACATGTCACAGCTAATTTGTATCAAGTTTCATCTTTGGAACACACTATTCAATAAAACTGACAGGACTCACACATGATATTCATAAATTTTAAATTTGCTGTAAATTTGAGTAAAATTCAGTGTGCAGTTGCACAATTCTTGAAATGACTAACCTGTAAGGGTAAGATCTATCCTGGATGTAACCTTAACTAACTGTAAACTAGTGCAGGTTAACTTAATTTTTTGAGTCTATAATAAATAAACTAAAGTACTAATTAATATTTATTTATGATCAAGGAATATCCAATCTTATCATGTGCCTAAAGACTAAGTATGCCTTGAGTAAGGTACAGCTGAAAATTTTGAATTGTTGAACCCTGACTTGAGTAAGCATAAGCACAAGAACTAGAAAAAACAATGAAGGCAACTTGAATTTGATGTTTATTTGTTATGTATAAACTTGTATTTAATGATGACTGCAAGCAATCATCAAGCTTACCCATGGTTAGAATCAGTTTAATGTTTGAGAAACGTGAGAGCTTGGATATATTAAGGTAGATGAACAATCTTCAAGCTCCCCGTCTGGGGCTCAGAAATCATTTTCTGAGTATCAAGCTTGAAGATTGTTCATCTACCCCATGGCTAGAATGTTGTAAATTTTGCCTTTGTGTGTTCCCTTGCATAAGCATGGAAACCAGGCTTCAAACATGATTAATCAAACCTAGAATTTGAATATTTACTGTTTGTCTTTTAATTTATTAATTGATTGTAGTTTTTTTTTCTTTTCTTTGTTTATTCATTCATTCATTCATTTGTTTATTTGTTTATTCATTTATTCATTTTCTTGTTTGTTTGTTTGTTTACCTATTACCTATGCATGAATTTTTTGGAATGCATTTAATATATGTAAACTATTCAACTTCTCAGTTTTCTAATTTCTTTTTTCTCAAACTCTTTTTTAATGTTATTGTCATCTAGGGAAATTATAGCAAAGCTCTGAAGGACAGTGAGGATGGTTAGTATTAAAATGAAGGATGCCAATATTTGCTGTTGTATTTTCAGTTTTTAGCAGTCCAAACAATCACCAGGGTAATAAAAGTTGGGTAACTGCAGCTGGTTATGAATTTCATTTTCAATTTATTTCAAGCTCTTCATTGCTTGCCCAAAGATCCGAAAGCCTTGTTCCGAAAGTGCCAAGCATTAGATAAACTAGATCGTCTGGAGGAAGCCTACAAAACCGCCAGAATTCTCATTCAAATCGTTCCTAAGGTAGGAAGGGTCTAAGTTCAATAGAAAAAAATGCTTATTTTTTGTGGACGGTTGTAAATGCCCAACATTCACCGACGGTCAATTTTCGGGAACGTACTTCGTTATTTTGGATTAATTTCGGATTCTGCTTCTGGAACGTTTGATGATTGAGATTTCCGTCGTTATGACTGATAAAATAAAACATATTCCAAAAAATAAGACATCTTGGAAAACTCAAGATATAAGTCAAACCAAGACGAGTATATGAGACTGTAATATTTCGACATATATTCGTCTTGTTTTGACTCATATCTTGAGTTTTCCAAGATGTCTTTATTTTTCGGAATATGTTTTATTTTACACTTTTTTAAGTTGTCGGCTGGTCATGACTGATAAAATTAAGAAGGAAGTTAAAACAAGGCCGTTTTATCTTCCTCCTTTTTTAAAACCGTTAAACTTCAATTTGTCTGTAAGTTCCTTAAGTTACTGTGCAGTGTTGAAAGCTGAAAGTAGTTGGTGAATGCATTAAATAGTTTTTCAAAAACAGTAAGAAATGGCATAAATTCGTTGATTAAGTTGCGATTTGTTTGGCAACCGGAACACCAGAGGGAAAGCAAAGTCTCGTCTGGAAGATGATCGCCCAGCAAATAATTTTCGGTTTAACCATAACCACGAAATATACGAATCAAACGTTTTGGTAGACTAACGTGTTTTTCGTCCTCACTTTCGAAATTCATCGTGTCAAATTTCATTATTCTGGTGATGTAACATGAATTGTAAATATGTCTTATTTAAATACTCTGTAGTAAAGGTCTTACTAAATTATTGTTAGACAGTCATTTTCCTCAAATGTTGAGTATGGAAAAGTTGTGTGAGGCTTTCTGTGTTTTCTAATTGAAGGATCCAGCTGTACAACAGTTTTTACGAAACCTTAGTCAACAATTACAAGAAAAGGTAAGCCCGTAACACGTTCCAAAGTTGGAGTCGCAACAGAGAGATGTCTTCCCCGCATTCAAGAGGTACAAAGTGCATTAGGATTAAGAAAGTGGGTGCTTTTTGGTATACTAAGGGAAAAAGGATGGAACTTCAACATCGGAATAGTCTGTCTTGAACAAGGTAGTCGCAAGAATATCAGAGCCCTGGGTCAAAGACAAGTAAAAAAAATATTGCTCCCACTGTGCTCCTACTTTTTCTCCCTGAACTTAAAATGAAAAGCGAACTCCATTAGGGATTGATTAGTTATCATGAGAGTGTTAGGTCTGCTGGGGAAAGTATTTTTCTGAGGTTTTCGTACACTTAATTTTTTGCTTAAAACTATTGTTGAGAAGATTAAACTACTTTTTCTTGGTAGTTTGTTATTGTAAATCTTTTGTAAGACGTACCAGAATCTGAATTGTTTGTCTTCAGTTAAACTCGGAAATTTTCCCGCCCAAACTTACCGGTCTCTCTGTACGAAAAACTTATTTGACGGCTACACAGCCAATCAGCGTGTGTCAGTTTGCATACAGACCAAATAGCGAGCTCGGACGTATAATTAATGTAAATGTTGGTCGAGTATATCGGAATTTACTCCATTGTTAAGTGTACAATGTTCTTAGTCGGAAAAACAGTCGACTACGAATGGCATGGTGGATACGATGTTTAAAGCTGTTTTTGACGAAGAAGAAAGTGAGGAGCGAAAGATCCAGGTACGGTTGATGTCTCTATTTTTTGTCGTTTATCATTGTAATGAATGCTGTATCAGATTCCCAAACCAAACTTCCTTTGGTTAGCGGTAATTGTTTTCTACTTCTCTTCTCAAAATAAGCACCAATCATTTTTTGTCCGAACTTTGCATTTTTTTTCCTCCAACACAACACTCTTCTTTCTCTAGGCTATGAAAAATTTGATCATTTTAGCTAACAAAGATTCTGGAGCTGATATAATATTTAACGCAGGTAGGAAGTCAGACAGGTAGATTGAATCACAGCACGTATGTATCGTCGTGTGTTGATCTCTTGCTTATTTTGCAGACGGGATATCTAAACTGTCTCGGATTTTGGAGGTTGGCACCGAAGAACTAAAGCACCTCGCTATTAAAGTCATGGCAGTTCTTTGTAAAGGCAGTGCTGCGCGGGTAAGCTAGTGTGTTTATTTTGCATTTTCGTTCTTCGAATACAGCCAGTTGAACTAGTGAAAGGTTTGGAAAGCTACACGGCTCAATTGCTTAACAAGTACATGCAGTACCATGACTTGAGGGAAATTAGCGTTAAAGTTTCCCCGTAGACGAGGAAAGATTTGACAAATCTCACCCAAGCAAAAGGGAAATTAAATCGTTAATTTCCCTCAAGTCACACCTCGACTTTGTAATAATGTGCGCTGTGTATAATTGTCGAGGAAAACTTTGAAATACCTGAGCTACAAAGGGAGGGACAAGGTTGATACCTTTAACTCCCCTATACAGCCTGTGCCTCAAACAGACAGGGTTCTTCGTTCACTAATTTACCCTAAATTTTTTTTATGAGAAAAATTCAGTTCAAGATAAAGATTTCTTACCCTCCTAAATCTCCCTCAAGTTATTCGTGAAGGAAATTTCGTAGACTAGACTTCTTGGAAACTAAGACTTCTAAGACTAAATTTCTTTGGAAAACAAAGGAATCCGTACTGATCACGGTATTATTTAATTTATCACCATCTTTTATTCTGTAGGCTTCTAAAGTATTTGACAGCTTGAAAGGAAGATTGTCGCCTTGTCTTAAATCGGTATTTGTTGAAATATCATGTAAACGTTTCTTTATAATTTTAACGCATAAAAAAAAAACTACAGTTGCATGTACTTGCGACATCCTGCTCCCAACTAAAACTCAGTTTACACTATAACATTTTGGGCACGGCATGGCCAATTAGTCGTGCCCAGACCTACATATACAGAGGTGCTCGGCACGGCTAAATTTTAAGAAGTCCTCACCGTTTACGCTGTGAAAATCGCCCGTACCGTGTTCAAGAATAGCAGCACCAGTGCCAAAATTTTTGCCGTGTCGTGCTTAAAATGTCCACAGTGTGAACGGGGTTTAAATGATCGTCATGTTTTAGCCCTCAACTGGCTGAAGATGCGAACTGGTCAAAAATATCTTTTACTGCGGCTGTTTTCAACTTTATCCTTGTTGTACTGCTCTCTGTTCGTATTTGGATACAAAACCAAGTTCCCAGAAATCTCATCAAATTTCGCGTGTGAAAAAGTGCTCTTTTTGTTTTCATTAACGCAATACGTCGTTAAGTCCTTAAAACTTCTTCAATCTTCATTCACATTATACAAAAAGTAGATATATTAAGCGGTCATCTCCCTTAGTTCTAAAGTAAATTTCCCAAGGTGTTAGCTGTTCTATCTCAGGCTACAGTTGGAATGGTCTAGGCAAAAATTCTACAGCAATCTGCTTACGTTGCTGTGTTTTTTAAAGGATTCTGCCGAACTTTGCAACAGCGCTATTAGTCTTGTCCATCAATACATCCAGTCGACTGTGAGACAGCCGACAAAACAAGAGAAACAGAAAGACGAACAACCACCTTTAGGTAAACGTATATTTACTTGGTAGCTATAACCGATATCTTTCGCCATACTTCTTTGTGTAAATTTATGGAGAGTTAATCGGTGTGTCATTTTTTATAGTTTATAAAGAGGAACTGAAATTCGCTTGCACTGTATTACTCGAGAACTTAGTGGATCCCAAGTATGTACACTTTTCGTCAAAAATTCTCAGTCCTTCTTCACCAAACTGGATTTAAATCTTTGAACTTATTTTTGTAGAGTGAATGTGCAAAATCGAAACTCAATCATTGAATGCATTGTAACAGCAATTCCCGGGAACAAGAATATGGTGAAGCTGTTTGTTGAACTTCGAGGTAAATTAATTGTTAAAAAATTCGGCGGTGTTTCTCGACCGATTTATTCGTTCTATAAATGTTGTTCGATGGGCAAAACCGACAACGAATTGCATCTGAAAACAGCCAACTTCTAATGCCTACAGTAAACCTCAGCAAACCCAGGAGTTCCCATGATATGTTCATGCAGGTGAATGCAACTGACAGATCCATTCCCACGCAATCATCTCTCACTGTGAGGATGGTAGCCGCAGAAATTACCAAAACGTTTGAAAAACAAACCTGTTTTTATATGAAAAAACAAAAACCGGAATCGTTTTATCATTGTTTTAGATTGTCGAACGAGCCCGGTGATTAGACCCTGAGATCAATGTTCTCAAAAAAGGCTCTGTAATATATGCTTAACGTTGTTTATTTTTTAATGAAAGCAGATATTTTTAAGAGTCCATAGAAACTAATCGGCAGCAAATCACTTTCAATTACCAACTCCTAGTTTTCTATCCCAACAGGCGTGCGCAAATTACTTGAAGTGGCTGCCCAGACGTCATACATCTGGTCTGACTCCAGTCCTTCTCTGGCGGTGGATAAGCCGTCCAGGATGAACGTTTCTGTGGCGTTATCTAAACTTTTCGACACCTTGGGGTAAGTCGTCATTTGGTGATTGGCTGTTTTGGGGATAGTTACACTACATTGCAAAAATTTAATCATTGATATTAGCTCAAACCTAGACCTAGCCCTTTCTAAAGGAGAAATTAGAGGACTAATTACCTTGGTCGGTTGCTCCCAACCGGAATATACAGGGATCACGGGGGACCACAAGGTTTTTCTAGGAGGTCCATGAGTAGATTGCATTGGACTTTGGACTTACATTTGAATTCAAGCGTTCACAGGGGAAATGTATTTTACATAGATCAGTATAACCAACTTGTGCGGACTCTTTTTCTTGTGCAAGCTTTCTTTTTTTTCTTTTAATTGTTAGATATAAAGACAAGGATAAGGAGCCATTCTTAAATGATTGTGATGCTGTCGTATGGTTAGTATCATGAGTTGTACTGTGATTCTAACTTGACACTGGGTGTACATTTTTTAAATCTTTGGTACAATTTTTACTCGTCAGCAAATACATTCAAAGTTCAGAAAGGTCTTCACAGATTAAAGGACTTGCCACTTTATGTTCTGTTTTGCAAGTGAGTCATCCATTGTATTTTTGTCCGTCCGTTCCTTTTGTCCTTTGATAATTCTCTGATCCTTCCTTCCATTCCTCCCAACCCACCTACTTTCGTTCGTCCGTTCGTTCGTTCGTCCGTTCGTTCGTTCGTTCGTCCGTTCGTTCGTTCGTTCGTTTGTTCGTTCGTTCGTTCGTTCGTTCGTTCTTTCGTTCCTTCTTTCCTTTCTTCTTCTCTTCCTTCCTTCCTTCCTTCCTTCTTTCCTTCCTCCTTCCGTCCTTTTACAGGCAGGTTTACTTTGATTTTTACTGGGTTTCTTTTGGCAGGGTGTTGGTGAAGCTGCGTCAGCTACTCTTTCTAAATCTGAAGTCAATGAAACTGTTTTTGCTATCGCACAAACTGACAATGTAGAGGGTCAGGTAATGCAGTCTCCTGGAAAACTGGTTTTTGTTATGAGCATTTTTATATAACAGCTGTGCGTTACGTGCTTTTTAATACAATCCTTTGCACTTGTACAGATCGCAGCTGCCGAAGTCATCGCTTTAGCAGCCTCCAATAAAGAACGATGTAGCGAAATTCACAACAAGGTGAGTTTGAACGGATATTGCGCGTTGAATCAAGGTGCTTCCCAGATCTGCGATTTGAATTTTTAAATTCCACAGTCAGTGTAGGGGAGGAGCATCATGCTATGTTATATTTTACATAATATTCATAATTTGCACTGAATTAACTTTTTTCTGCATCATGTTACATTGAGACTGCACTTCTCTCAGCCAAACAAAATTAAGAAATAATTTCATTTATATATTAAAATGCTTACTGGAGAGCCAGTCCGATGAAAGTGTCAAGTGACTTGGAGTACGGAAAGTCAATGCCAGCCAAGTGTAAAGTATTACAGTAAAGTCGTGATGTCTGTTAGTTAATTTTAATCAAACATGTTTGTTCTTTTATTTTGTTTAGGGTATGTCCATTTTGAAAAACTTGTATAAATCGAAGAATGAAGATCTGCAAGTGAGAGCTTTGGTGGTAAGTGATGTCATTTTCATGCCATTGTTATATAATTCACAGCACCATATATCGACTTAATGGTCAAATACATTTATTTCTTACTTCGGTCAAGTTAAGCACTACTGGATTTGGGTGGTCCTTCGTATGCGATACAACTCAGCTTTTCTGACACGATGCACTTGAAACGGTTTCAGGGATTATGCAAGGTCGGCTCGACCGGGAGCGGAGATGTCAATTCGAAAGTCTACAAGAAGGAAACCGTTCTCAAACTTTATAAGTCTGCAAGGAGGTTTGTGTTGGCATATTGCATGATTTTAATGTTGGTTCATCTTTCTTTCAAACTAAAATTCTCAAAATTCAGTTTCAAATAGAGGAAGCGTTTTGACAAAAGGACTTGATAAGAGGTCTTGTCGAAAGCCCGTTCTGCTTTTTGTCCTACTCTTCTTTTCTCCAAAGTTTTCTTGTCAGACCAAGAGAAGAAATGGATTTACGAAAATGGGCCTCAGAAGGTCTCTCATTTCTCACCCTGGATGCTGATGTAAAAGTAAGAATAATTTTACGTTTTGTAATGTATAGTTCAAAGCCTAAGTGAAAGTCACTGGAGTAATCTTAAAATGATTTGTTTTGGTTCTGTATTTTATCGAGATATTGAACTCAGGTCTTGTTGATGCTCATAGGTGGATCGGCATTGCATAGATTTCGTATGTTCATTATAACTGAAACTCATACCTGGCGTCCACAATAATTTTCCCCAGTTAAACACCGGTTCGATTTCCGTTGAACATGACATCTTAATTTTCATTAAACTGCACTGAAGGTCTCAAAGTAGTTTTCTCTCACTTTACAGGAAGCTTTAATCCAAGATGGCACAGCTCTGAAATCCCTGTTGGATTTGGCAAAGGTTTGGTATTAGTTTAGAGTAAATAGCGATTCTTTAGAGATTTCGTCGCTGATGTGAATAATTACTTCCTTCAAATCATGATGATGATGATGATAATGATGATGATGATGATGATGATGATAATGATGATGATGATGATGATGATGATGGAAGTGATGATATTGATGATGGTGATGGTAATGGTGATGATAATGATCGTGATTATGATTATGATGATGATGATGATGATGGAGGTGATGATAAAGATGATAATGATGATGATGGAGGTGATGATGATGATGATGATGATGATAATGATGATGATGATGATGATGATGATAATGATGATGATAATGATGAAGATAATGATGATGGAGGTGATGATAAAGATGATAATGATGATGATGATAATAATGATGGAGGTGATGATAATGATAATGATGATGATGATGATGATGGTAGTAATGACAGTGAGGATGATGATGGTGATAATCATGATCATGATGATGAAGATAATGATGGTGATGATGATGGTTACGATGATGATGACGACATGATTATCAAGGCTATTTGGTGCTCATCATCATCGCTATCATCATCATAGATTACGACAATCGCTACATCCTGGAAAATCTCCATTGTAAATATACCTAAGTGTTGAAAATATTTGACCTGACGTGGTTCTTATGTGCACTGCATTCACAGTTGGAAGATGGCTCCTTACTCTATGGTGTGTGCCAAACGTTGGTGAATCTCACGAACAGTTATGATAAACCAGAAGTGAACGAAACCACCGAAAAGATGAAGGAACTAGGAAAATTTGCCAAGGTGAAAATGCCGGAGTATGACGAAAAGGTTGGTTTTCATTTAGAGTTTGCGTTCACTGATGAATTAAAAATGAAATATGACATACCAGTTTTCCAGAAATAAATTTCAGTTTTTTTGTCTCTAAACAGGATAACGAAGAACATGTGCAGAATAGAATAAATGTTTTAGTGAAGGTACGATGTTGAACTGTGAACGTTTTCCTGGGGGAATTATGAGAACTTCTTACAATCACCATTGCTGTACTTTTTCCTTGCTTCGGCGATTAACGAATTGAAAACTTCGCTTTACCGCGTCTGCGTCAAAAAATTGCCCCTTTTAGCCAAAAGCCGACTATAACTGAAGTCACCCCAGTGTAGTTGCTCTTTCTGTAAGTTTCTTGCTGTATCTCATTTAACTACTACATAAGACATCGAATGTGCTTGAGATGACATAGGTTTTTTGTTTGTTTTGATTAGGAAGGAGTGGTCAACGCGCTGGTAAATTTGTCTAAACCTGAGAGTAAGACGTGTCGTGAAATGATTGCAAGGTAATATTTCTTCATATTGTAAGGTGGTGTTCAGTTATATACTGTAACAATGGTTTTTACACATTTGGTTTCCACGTATTTTTGCCCAGGTTATAAGAAAATGGGAAAGTATTTGTATTTTGTCCTGATAAAGAGTTCACGGTTTCCATATTTGATGAGAGAGCTTAGAACATATTTCTTCGTACATCAGGGACCAAATAACCCAATGATCCGATGATTTTTAAAGAAAGTTTACAATCAGCATTTCAAAATTGAGGATGGCTGTTGTCATGTTTATTGTTTATGGAGTGTATGTTCTTTTTATTGTAGGGTATTTCATGGTATTGTAACTGTTCAAGAACATCGAGGTTTAACTGTTCAACAAGGTGGAGCCAAGGTGTGTAACATGGTGAGGTGGGGATTGAGGGAAAGGGGAGGGAAGGGAGAGGAAGGGGGAAGGGAAGGGAAGGGAAGGGAGAGGAAGGGGGAAGGGAAGGGAAGGTTAGAGGTGGGAAGGTGAGGGAAGGGAAGGCGGTCAAAGGGAAAGTGAGGAAAAGGAAGGTGGGGGAAGGGAGGGTCGGAAAGGGAAGGTGTGGGAAGATGCGGAAAGGGAAGGCGATGAAAAGGAAAGTGAGGAAAGGGAAGCTGGGGAAGGGAAGGTGAGGGAAGATGAGGGAAGGGAAGGCGATGAAAGGGAAAGGGAAGGTGGGGAAAGGAAGGTGGAGAAGGGAAGGTGAGGGAAGATGAGGAAAGGGAAGGCGATGAAAGGAAAAGTGAGGAAAGGGAAGGTGGAGAAGGGAAGGTGAGGGAAGATGAGGGAAGGGAAAGGAAACTTGAAAGAAGGGTAGGAAAGGTAAGCGAAGAGAAGAAAAGGAAAGGAGACGAAGGGATGGGAAGATGGGGAGAACTGGGAGGAAAGGGGAGGGATGGGATATGATGGAAAGGGAAGGGAAATGGGGGAGGAGAGGGAATGAAAATGACTGGGGAACCAAACTATATTAAAGATTACAATTAAAATGATGATTGGGAAATATTATTATTCTGGTCGTTTTCTCTTTTTACACAAACCACGAGTATGTTACAAAATGTCCACCGACTTTTCATCGTAAATTAAAAACTTGGGGCTTCCCCCGAACTTTGTTTTCTCCATGTTGCAGGCCTTACTTCCTCTGACCGTCGTGAATACAGACAAAGGAAAAGACATTGCTGCTCACGCTCTGGCCAAGATTGCCATCACCATGAATCCTGATGTTGCATTTCCTGGGCAAAAGGTAACATAATTTGTCTTCTTGTTTGAGGTTTGACAGACTGAACTGTCTTGAAATAGCTATGCTGTGGTTTTTATAGAGTTTTGAACTGGTCCGGCCTTTCCTGTCCTTATTGCATCCAGATAAGACGGTAGGTTTTTAGAGATATGCTCATTCTTATTTTTTTCGCTGTGTTTGGCGTAACTTTGATGTGAGAATTTTAATTGTATTGCGTCAGCTTTGGCTGCGTTCTGTTGTGTTACCGCGTTGCTATTTTGCCTTCATTTTATTTCGCTTCTTTTCTCATGTTTTTACGTGTTGTCAGTTACGAGAAGCAGTCGCTGTTGATATTTTTTCTGCCTAAATTTGTTGTCTAAACTTATACCTTCTTTGGGTTAATTATTTAAAAATACCTTAAATTGGACCAGTTAAGAAAAATCAACGATACCGAACATCCTTTGTTAGGTGGTGTGTACATTGTGAATAACTAAACTCAAACTGTCAGAACTCTGGTAATGCGCGATTTTACGTTATCCTGACGGTCACAGAACTTTGTTCAGCTTTTATCTCATAACGACGATAACTGAGTGCCGGACTTGAATCAAAGCCGAATACTTCTGGTCACGGGGTTGGCGCTGTTTCAGTTGAGCGACATGGAATCGTGTGGATCAGTCACTGTTGGCTGATAGACTTTCGTGTGAAGTTTCTACATGAAGTTTATGTCGCACAAGTTGGATCACCTAACATTTCTAACCTTGGTTGATCATCTGAGGTTATTTAATCCAATGGTTGGAGCGTCGCGCTGGTCATCTGAAGGTTACGGGCATAATTATTTTTAACCTTCGCTGAGAGAGTTTCCCAAGTCTTCAGAGGACTACAGGTTGTCGACACAGAAGTAACTTTTAACCACCATCTCAGTCCGTATAACTCAGCGGTTAAAGTGTCAAAAGACTGCGTATTTAACACGTTTGTAATCTTTGCTTACCATCTGAGGATTCAATGGTGATAGCGTCTTGCTTGCTATATCGTTACTGATTCTATTCCCGCGGGATTGAGAAGTCACTTTTCCTTCACTCCAGCCAAAGTACATCTGCGATTGTCTTAACGCAGATTGCAGTCATTGTATACCTAGTGAGGGCAAACTATCAGTTGCCACTCAGTCACCCTCGAGTCTTCTACATCATCTTTCTCTTTTCAGGGTCTTCAACAATTTGAATCACTCATGGCTTTGACCAATCTGGCTCAAATAAACAATGACGTACGGTATGAACATATTTTTTTGTTTCGCGTTAGTTTTTGATTTGTTTTGTATTAGTTGTTCTACCATTTCAAAATGGCATGCGATGCTGGACAATAAAAAGTTCTTTTCCTCGGTAGGAAACATATATATCGGGAAAAAGGAATCCCAGACATTGAAAGTTTGTTGTTTGAAGATCATGAGATGATCCGAAGAGCGGCAGCTGAGTGCATGTGCAACCTTGTGTACTGCCAAGAGGTTTGAAGGCAAAACAAAATTTTTTGTCGATTTTCACTATTTACTCCTACGAAGGGACGGTGTTTTTGCACGGTAAACAAACCTGAAAACGTAACATCTCTTTTTACTCGCAGGTGGCCGATTTATTTCTTCAAGAAAACACGACCGAAAGGGTAAAACTGTTCACATTGTATTCTGGAGAAGAAGACGTTCTGTTAGCGAGGTAAGTTAGTGTTAGTATTCTAATCTGCTAATTTTTATACTTCCTTCCTTCCTTCCTTCTTTCCCTTCGTTCCTTCGTTCCTTCGTTCCTTCCCTCCTTCGTTCCTTCGTTCCTTCGTTCCTTCGTTCCTTCCTTCCCTCCTTCCTTCCTTTGTTCCTTCCCTCCTTCCCTCCTTCCTTCCTTCGTTCCTTCCCTCCATCCCTCCTTCCCTCCTTCGTTCCTTCGTTCCTTCGTTCCTTCGTTCCTTCCATCCTTCCTTCCTTCCTTCCATCCATCGTTCCTTTGTTCCTTCCATCCTTCCTTCCTTCCTTTCTTACATCCTACTCTACCTCCCTTTTATAGTCCGTCTATCTATGAGTCCGCCAGGTTGTTTGTTCGTCTTATCAGTCGTTCGTTATTACATTTTCTTTACAGAGCGACATCTGGAGCTTTGGCTGTACTGACTGAAAATCCTAAAATTTGCGAAAAAGTAACTGAGGTAAACAGCTCTCCTTTCCAGTAAAGGAACTGTGGTAACGCGTGAAAATCCAATCACACAATATAAACTTTCATTGTACAGGGTATGGCCGCCTGCACAGGCAAGCAACTCAGGACATTCTTCACACCCGGAGCAGTCTGTTGTCAGGATAGGGAAAGCGAAATATCGTAGATTAACTCTAATTTACAAACGTGCTAATACATATTTCTTTTATAAAGGTGAAGCCCTGGCTAGAGATTATTCAGGGTTTGTTGCTTTCAGATAATAAGGAGCTCAAACACAGGTAAAGGGTTTAAATTACTGTACAATTTACGGAAATTTGGTCCAGAGTGGGAAAGCGCTCATCAACTTTCTATCGAGGGCCATTGGTTTTCACCAGGTTCTCCGGTTTTCTCCCCGTTGGGAAAGTTGACTTGGTGGGAGAGGATAAATATTCGTATTTTTCATCTTATTTTTGTTTTCAGAAATTATTTTTTGGCAGTTCTTTTAATGTCTGGCTTCTTAGACAAGAAAGTTACTTATAACAAAATAATGAACACGAATTTCTAACAAAATGTTTTCCTGTTTTACAAGGATTTGTAATTAAACCTGTCAAGCGGATTTGAACTGTGTCAAAATCCTTTAACGTCGTATTTTTTCGAAACATTTATTTGAAGGGGATCTTATATTGTGAAGAATTTGATGAAGGCGAGCAAAACGATTGCTGAAAAGGTAAGAAGGGAAAAGTTCTTGGTATTGAAGTTTAAATCATTTAGGTCCACGACCTTTTCCCCTTGACAAGTAAAGTCGTCATTAATCGTGGGTCCGATTCACAGCCGTGGGCTCAAGAGTTGCCCACAGTTGGTCTTAAAATGTGAGATTCTCACACTTGAAAATTTCTTTCATTGTATATAAAATAATAGAACCCGGAACAGTACGGAAAAGAATTGAGACAGTCTTAGTTAACTGTTTAATCACGGCATGTCAAAAAACATATATCCTAGCAAATTTTCGAAAAAAGAGAACAGTTTTGCAATATTTATTGATATCTTCGGAACACATCATACCAAAAGCTCCAGATTGCACAAGTGTCATTGGTCTTCCGTTGAAAAGATGGTATACAGGTTGTAAACGTCTCAGTAATAATCCAGGTATTTCACGTAAATACAACTACAAGAATATATGCCTCTCCATGTAGTTTTGTGGTTGAAATCAGTTTTAAGTGTCATTTTTCCTTTTTTCCAGCTTGTAGCAAGTGACGTTTTCGAAATTCTTATGGCTTTGTCGAAGGATCCCAACGTCGAAAAAGCTGTGAACGACGCTGTCGCCGAAGCTTTAGACAAAGCGAAGGAATGGGGGCTAATAAAAGCTGTTCCGAAAGAGGACTAAACTCTAGCTTTTCGAAATGAAGTTTGGAATTTTTCTAAAGTTTTCTTCAAACTTCGTGCAAACAACGAAAAAGAATTGTTGTATTACGCTTATTGCAAGGACATAGCCCGGTGTAGTATTTTTAAATTCAAATGAAAATATTTAATATCTTTATGGTCAAGTTTCTTGCCGTATGTTTAGAGCCCCGTAAATTCGAGTTTACTGAAGAATGAAGACTGTTTGAACTTTTTATGGTTCCTTGTACCTTCATTTGAATATTTCTAAAGCTTTGCATTAAGCTTTCGTTTAAAAAGAAACTTGTTTGCAACTAGTGGATATTGGTGAGAAACGACCAAGAAACGTCGTCCACCTGAAGTAATCTTACTTCAGAATTTACAACACAGTTAATTTACTGGAAACGGCTTTCTCACTATGGTGGAGCCTCTTCCATTGGTATGAGCTTCTTGATGGTAAGTCGTTCTTTAAAATTTATTGGATGCCTAAATTTTTTATTATCCCTACGGTTTGTATTTGGTCTTTTCTTGTCCACTTGTTTATAAGTTCTAGATTTTTGAATATATAGTTCTTGGCTGTTGAAACGCTTTTTAAATTTGATTGTTTCCTAATTTCTTCCTTTGTGAACTGGTGAGAGTCAAAAACATTTAAAATTTTACCACGGGAGGAGACTGAAACAAACACTTCATTGAAAGTGTCTTACTTTATCACTTTTTGTCACTTTGTTTGCACAAAGTTCAACCTTGGGTGAACAGAGTGTCAAAGGAACAACCATTAGTTTAAAATCATTTGGAAACGACTCGCTCTGCACAAAGCCTTAGCAAACATAGTCTTCAGATTTCATAAAATCAGAAGAGGTTTATTTAAAAGTTAAAACTACGTTAGTAACGTTACGGAATTATATTAGGGTTAGTAAGAGTTCGTATTTTTACAGTTATTTGATAATTCTACGGGGTTTGTACGATAAGGAGAATTAAAGTTCATTTTGAAATCTTAATTGCTAGTATCATGCAGAAAGACTACAGGTCATTCTGCTGCTATTTTAATAGAAATTGATCCTTAATGTCCATAAATATAGTCTACTTAATTTCTACATACATAGTCTACAGAAGACAACAAACTAAAAAATTTCTACTCTTTCCCTTTCCTCACTAGGAGGTTCGCTGTTCAAAGTCTGATTACTTATTTATATAAGTCCTGTTCAGGTATAAATGAGGCTGAGTGGCCTTATCCATGTCTCAAACAAATGAGCTTGGACACCTGATAAGACTTACTCGTTGAATATAGTAAGGTATCCTTCGAATGAGAGGTTAGAACTTCGAACGACGGACCTCTGGGTCGGTTGTACGAAACCCAAACAATTTTTTCAACCGATATATCAGCAGTTGAAAGGATGCATGAGTATTGCTCGTTCAGTCTTCAGGACTTATCTGCAGGTATTAGCCTACGAACATCCTACGACTGTCACCTGATTGTTAGACAGTTTATTCTAGATCATTTAACTTTACGTGTTGTCACATTTCATGCAGCAAACTGAAGGAGAAAACATTGTTTCGTGCTTATAAAGCATCTTTGTACCACAGTTATTTTTATTTTATTTTGACTTATTTCACAGAAATAAATATGATAGATTATTTACTTCTTGATAACTGCTAAGACAGCGTGTTTTAAAAATTAGGCAAGGTTAAAATTAGTATGCCAAAATACAAAAACCTGTAACCCTATCCGGTCCGTAGCTGACACAATTTTACTCGTGATGGGGAGACGTCTCGGACAGGAAAGGGTTAACCAGTATTTTGTGTTTTTATTTTTATAGCAAAGAGGGCAAAACTAGCTCGTTTGATGGGATAACCAAGGAGGGCTTTTTTCGTATTTGAGGGCAGTATTACTTGCGTTTGATTGGACGAGTACGAAAAGTTTCTACAAAACCAAAATGTTAAAAATTTTGCCTATCTTTTAACCCGTGCAGTGCAACCTTCACTTATTTTTTTCATAGGAATTTTACTAAGGCCCCTAGTATGATATGTTGATATAAATTTATGTAACATGAACTCGTTTTGCCCTTTTTATTATAAATAAGTAATCACGTGGATCCCCGTAAAATTAGAGTTTTTCACTCATGTTTTCGTGTTTACAAAGGGCCGTCGTCGCTTCGCAACGTAGGCAATTTTCTGAAACTTTGCGTGAAAACACCTGTGAAAATACACCTCAATTTTGCTGGGCATCATGCGATTAGCTATACTTAATAGTTCACTATGTAAACATTGTAATTATGATTTAGTAATATGTTAATGAACTGTTCAGATTGCAAATGTGTTTTTGGCGTTAGAAAGATTTAACTTCGCATTAGTGTGTTTTAACTTCAAGAAAACTCCAGATAGCTAGGTTATTTATATATTTACTGCAATTTATCGTCCTCGAATTAGATTCAGAGATATATCTTACGGCTGCAAAGCTTTTATTTTCGAGTGTCGTATTTGCAGCTTTTTTTCTGTTGAAATTTTCGACACCAGTGAATTATAATTTTATTCAAAAAATTTACTCTCGACAGTTGCTTTAGAGAGATGCTCTTTTTAGCTTTGATAAATTACTGTAGTCTTTCTACATTTTATAAGTATGCTCTTTAGGAGGACGGGAGGATCCATTGGAAGAAGAACGAGTTGTGTTTGAACTCAGTGTCCCTGTAGATCCACAAGGATCCTCGCGTACGTCTTTCAAAGCTTGTTGTCGACCATGGGACATCATGTAAGCCACATTTTGCTGAAACTGTGTTATATTTTCTTTGCTTACTTTTCGTACTTTTAGGACTTTCAACTGACGTCTGTGAAATAAAGGGAAGAAAGTCGATGGTAAGTTCATATATATGCATTTTTATGCGTTGGGGAGGGTAGGGTAAGGTAGAATCTCTGCTTCTGGAAGATGGTGTGTCACTTAGCACCCTTAATGGCCACATATTCCCTGCAGCTGAGCGTTTAGCTGAGATCAAGTTTGAATAGAGGAGTGCATGATCACAAAATTTATGTCTAGTAATGTAATGAACTAAATTGACAATAACGCTGTCAAAATATAAATACGTCAGCAGCCTAAATAGCATCTAAATATCGTATAACAAGCTAAAACTGCAATAAAAAATAACCCAGGAAGACGCAATCTTCTTTTTATGATTACGCTTGTATGGTTGAACACATGTTGGATTGTTAAACTTGAAAAAGTGGTATAGCAAATGTTCGCCATTCGCCAACTCGCGACATTTGCTGCGGTTCACGGGAAAAGGTAAAGTACCTTTATTTATACTGGATAACTCTATCAGCTACCTGAGCTGTTCTCCCTAGAGGTCCAGTAAGGGCCACCCCTCATGGGTCCGGCGTTACTACAAGAGGAAACCGGAGTACCTGGAAAAAACCTGCGGTGTTTGGTGGAGTCAAACTGGACAACACTCTTCTCACATGTGACCAAGGTAGCTTTAATCAGATCACTGCAAGGAGCCGGACTAGAACCCTAGTCACAGTGGTGAGAGACACGTGCACTACCACCGTGCCACCAGCACCCCAACTTGGTTCTACTGGCGAAAGGGAAGGGAGAGGTGTGTAGTAGTACCCAAAGCTTACTTCTCTGTTCGAGGAGATTCTGTAGACCCACGCCTTGAAGATGAAGCGCTGCTACTTGTGCTTGAACCATCGTCTGAAGATGGAAGTCTGAAATTGACCAAAGAGAGCATCATGCATTACGAAGATGACAATTTATCACTGTGCAAGTGCGTGATATATAGTTCTATTATATGATAAAGTTTGTTTTGTGATCCCTATGTAAAGTGACTTACGCTGATTTATTGCCGAGCGGACAGGATCCCACGGTATTACCCTCCTGGGCAATGCAATAGTCTCAGAGAAAAAGTTTTCCCATAACACCAGGGGAAATATCCGACGTGATTCTTGAGATCTTGTCTTGAAATATTTTGAACGTAGCTACGAAAGTTACTGTTCACTACCCTAATTGCGGCACTGCAAGTCTCCTCATCAAGGGTGACGCGAGGTTGTCAGTAGGTTCATACATTTTTATGCTATAGCGTGATCGTCAATACCCAAGCAATGATATAAGAATAGAATACGGCATTGACAGTGATAAATAAGGTAAAAAGTTGATAACTGCTGTGGCTGATCTCAAAGAATTTCAACTTTTCGAGCAAAGGTCCTTCGTCAGAGAAAGAAACGCTGATCGTGAATACATCAAACAGACAAAGCGTCTATTCAGAACTCATGTGCAAAATAATTCTAAAGCGGTTTTCTTTCAAAATAAAGTAAATTCAGCTTTGTCGAAACGCAATTCACAAACTAACCAGAAGATTGCGTGGGATAATTCTGTCACTACCACCAATCCGACATACCATTATCCAAGACGATGTGTAGAGCTATGGCATAAGAAAAATACTCGCGCATGGTAAGTTTTATTTTTTGGTACAGTATCTCTGGCGGTTGGGTAACCCATTACCTGTTTAGAAACCAAGCGCTGGGTAAACCAAACTCCTTGCGAACAGCTCTCGTGACAACAATGTAGTTGTCTGCTGGAGGTGTCTCGTGGGCCAGTGACCTCCAAACATACCTCCAAATATACCGGCAAAAATAGCAGCCGTTCTTTGAATCATTCAGTTCTTATGTCATACTCAGAGACTGTTTTCGACTGCTGAGAAGATGTATGAGAGTTACGACACGTTTGGAAACTATTCAACGTATGATCCAGATGGCGTATTGATACGCATAAACGTGTCTTGTGGATCATACCTTGAATTATTACTAATAGGAAGAACAAAGCATTACCTTATTCCGTTTTAATGGTTGAAATTCCATTGCGTTTAGACCCTTTTCGTTTCGTTTTTCTTTAGGTCCTAAACCTCGTCAAGATCTCGACAAAATGTTCTTGAAGCGTCATCATGTCGACCTTGCTGTCAGTTTGTCCGGTTGACAACTGGCTGACACTGTCTTTGAGCGTTTACAGGAGCTGTCTGAAGTGTTCAGGACTCAAGCTGGGTTAAATGGTTGTTCCAATGATTGTGAATTAGATCAAACGTATGAGTACGAAGAGACATGGCTGAAAAAAGCGAACCGCCGCCAAATTTTTTTTGGGTTTTTTACCAACTTCGTCGTGTTTGGATAGGGGATTAAACACTCTTTCGAGTGTGATCTGGCTTCCCAATCAAGTCCGCGTTTAAGGGAAAATCAGATTGAAAGTTGTCGAAATTTTAAGCCAATTACGACCACATATTCGAAACACCGTCCTCAGCGTAAGCCGTTTATCATCAAGATGGCATATCAAGTGAAAATAATTGGATAAATGTGTCTGGTGGATAATACCTTACAATTCACAGACATGGAAAAGAGTAATTTCACCATTCAATGTTAGCAGTTTGAGAGCCCATTACTTTTTTTTCACAGCCTCAGTTCCGTCAGCAGTGAATTTACTGCCATGGTATATAGTAACGAATGGCTAACGAAATTTTGAGGGAAGCAGCATGCATGTTTACTCATCGTGCAGTTGTCCTAAAAGCGTTTCTTCGGTCATCTACATCTTGTTCAGTCATTAAAAGTAGGGCAAGAACTCAACGTCGGTGTCAAAATACTTCAGACGACTACAGTATGTATCATCAAGGACGACCGTTTCATCTATTTGCAGTCTAGAAGTGTGCTGAAAAACGCGACGAATCCGAGTTTTTTTTAAACCAGCTTTGAGATATTTGGATGGTGGATAAAGGGTCTAAACTGATTTCTATTGTTTCTCTTTTGTGAACTACCTGAGAACTTGAAGAAAAATATTTTCAACTGATGTTTGGTGGAAGACTGAACTTTATTCGTGAACGGAGCCTTGGTAGCTGAAGCCATATCTGAAACAACACTCTCAAAAGATTAACCGACCTTCGAACGTAATCAATACCGAGGTCATTTTTGATCCCTGTCTTTACGAAACAATGAGCAGTACGGAAATTAGGCCAAAAGCAAACCCTTCTAACCGGTCATTGTTGTTAATCGTACTAACTATTAATGTTATGTCAATAATATTACCTCTTATCTCCACTGAAAACCATCTCCATCTGCAAAACAAGTCAGACAAAGCGAGTATTCATTACAACTCTTCTTTTTTTAGAGGTCGATGGTTTATCTTCCCACCGAGGCGTTGCACAAAAATGACCCGAGAAAGAACGAATCATACATCATTCAGGATTAAAATCCACCCATCGTAAAGAACGTTAACAATCGTGCCCACAAACACAAAGTTCGTCTCAAGGTGAGGCTGTTCACATGACATAGTTACACCATTCAACTAAAACATTTACACCGAGTTAAACCCCCGCAGACCAATAAAACAATCGAATTCCCTCCATTATCTTATGCGGAATATTTCAATCTTCTCCGATATTTGCGCAAGACGTTGATATCCAGTTTTTCTAAGGGTTTGTTTTCAAAACGTTGGGAAAAATAACATGCCTGTAGCAATAATAACAAACCAAACCTAAGCTCACAACATGATTGTTTTTGCTACACGCCTACGTTCGATCATTCAGCTTTTTTTTTTTTTCCCGATGATTCAATCGTTATTTTTTAATCCAGTTCTGTAAGTAACACCTCGCCTAGTTGCTCTTGAAAAGTATACATTTTCACGTTCGGTTGATTGGGGAATTTGATAAAGCCTGCTTCTGGTGCTTGAAGTTCCCACAACCTTTCCAGTAACCGACATCAAAAAGGCGTCGTGTTGGTTTCATAGTTCCGATCGCTTCAGCTGCTTTGACCGAAGCCTGGACGACTCTGTTGTATTGTCATGATAACTAACGTCTTTCGACCTGCTTCATGACAATCGCGCTTATAGAATGGATAACCAAGATTACGGTTTGTTTTAAGAAATTCATTCTGCAAGTCATCGATCTCAAATCGTGGAACAACATCTTGCATACAGTTTATGCGCGCAAAGAAATAACTTGAGCGCCAAGTAATGGACGTCTTATCATGCCAAGCAAAGCTGAGATATCCTAGGACTGAAATCCCATTCGTATAACGAAGTGACAGCTTGCGTTCGACATTGATGTGCATAAAAAGGGCGCGGAAAGTACGTGCGTCATTTCATGCTGGGGTATGTTGACTATTTTGACATCGCAAGAGCCCAGGTGATGTTGTCCAGAAATTGTTACAGAGTAAAAATCCTCTCACCCTCTAGCGACGGTTTCGTTTTTAGTTTACAATTACTTGTCAAGATAAGTCTACTTATGGTCTTCTGCCATGTATTAGAGCCAATAATAACACCGGCTTACGGTGTCTTGTTTTAGGACATTTTGGTTGTATCGAGATAAGAGATGTGAACCTTAACCAGTTACGTTTATTAGTAGCACCAAATGACTTCAGACTTTTTGTCGCTAGGACATGAAAAACAGCCTGCAAAACTTTGAATACCTTGGCCCTGAGGAGTATTTGACCTCCGGAGAACTTCGTGGTTCCCTTGATGAAAACTTTCGGAGCACTGTTGATGTGTTGCGCGACGCAACGAAACGTTAGAAATAATAAAAGCTTTTAAAAAATGCCTTTATTTCGTGTTTTTCGCTGAGCTCTGCTGCTCGTCTTTCGCATAAGATTTCCGCCTGGAGCTTCAATTTCAGTGAACTACTCGAAACTCATGGAAAAGAGATCCCAACAGGAACATTGTTAGAGCTGAATCAATACGGATAAAGTCGGACTTTCTCTCAGCTATACGTCTACTTTGTTGGGATATGAAAAAGCTGACGGATGATGCATTTAATCTGAGCTCATCCGGACGAGCTGACGTGCAAGTTATGTAGCCCATCTCTAATACGAAAACAAATTTGGAAGACAGACCGAAGCCAGTTAGAGAACTATTGCGCCAATCTCACTTTGCGAGTGCATGCGAGCTTAAAAACCTCTGGGGAAAAAAACTCAATTATGGTGTGACCGCGAAGAACAGACCAAACACCTATCCGAGGTTAAGGCGTGAGGACTGGAACATATGTTCATGTGACGTACTTGTTGAATCAACTACTTGTAGAAGAATGCTGAAGTTACTGTTAAAAAGTTAGCTTCCACAGTCCTCGCTAGTAACTCAATAAAACTGCCTTTAAAATGGTTAAATCTGTTGTATTGGACTCACACGACTCTTAGACCTACGTGACAGGATAATTCCAGGATACCTTAATAATTGCCCGGAATTTGGCCACAACTCACGCAATCGCCTTCGTCTATTCCAGTGGTTCTAAATTACTGCAATTACAGCCAACGATCAAAATAGAAATAAAACGTCTGGTTTTCATCCTCGGGACTTACGCTTGAAACGACGGAATGGTTGGGACTTAAGGCAGAGGAGAAGCTCGTGAGCCAACGGATCTCTTACAGTTCTGGGTCTTCAAAGGTTGAATGAAAACACTTTTCGATTGTTGTTTATATTGGAGGATTTACTTCGACAACAAGTGGGCGGTCAACTTGAATTTAAAAATTAAGAGTGTTTCAATGAGTTATATTCACTGCTGTCGCAGCGAGCATTTCTCGTAGAACTACGGTTACAGAATATGCTATAAACTTTCACCGCTTCCGTTCGACTGAAAGTCAATCTCAATCAAAACAACTCGCCCAGTCCAAAACAAGAAGCGGAAAAGAAAACAAATACAAGGCATGTTATCCCCGATATTCAGGTTTAAATAATTTCTTACAATAATAAACAATAGAAACAATTACGGGATATCTGTCCACCCTTGAATGGGAATTTTCACAGCTACAAAGTGCGAGCCTCTTAAACTGTCTTCAAACCTTAAGTTTAAAATCTTGATGAAACCATACGTAACCGTTCTTCTTAGACTACGACGAGTGATTTTAAAGTATGGAGCAGTTTCATCTGGTGAAGATTACCAAAAGCGAGATTCACTTTACAGGGTCTATTACCCAGCGGAAGTGGTGAAAGTGGACGGACATTCTATAATGTATCAATCATACTTGTCATTCAACCAATTCTCCCAGCAAAACAGTCATTACATATCATACCTTTCTTGATGTAACATCTCTTTCAGGCAAACTTCCATCGGAAATGCTCGAATTGTGAGGCGTTTGCGCGTTGTACTCTCGTTTGCTTCGCCATTGCTCCTGAACTGAATCACCATCGCGACACGGTATGTTCTGAATATGTTCTTCGCTCCTCGATCTATTGACCCCGTAAATGCTTTTTTGTCCCACGTAAAATTTTTCGTGCAACTCAACGACCTTTTCTCTCAACACATCTTTCACATGATGATCGAATGCCGAGGAGTAAGTCCCCAAGTCATCTATCTTCTCTACATTCCTTCTCCGGTGGACGTAGCGGCTTTCGACATTCTCTCTGTCGGCGTCGCTGGGATTGCAGTCCAATCCGGATGGCTGGATTTCCTTCGTAATTTTTTCCTCGCTTGACTGTCTGCCAAGCGACTTGGTCGCCTCTTTTAATCTGTCTTCGAGCAGTTGACATCTGACTTTGAACGCTTCGCCCTGCTTGTCCAGCTCTTCGTTCTTACGACAACTCCCTTCTAATTTTTCTTGAAGTTCGACGATCTTCATCTGAAGCACATACGACGACTTTTGGTCCTGTCTTTGCAAGTTCTCTGACTGCGACAAGCTCTCTTCCAATGCCTTCTTTTCCTTCTCCAGTAGATTCAACTTGGTCTGTTGAAGTTGAAGCTCTCGCTTTAAAGTGAAAATCTGTTCGCACATTTTACTGTGCAGTTCATTTTCACTTGTTTTCTTATCTTCGAGCTCTTGTTTTTGTTTGACGACGCGTGACTTTATCTTGTCATAGTCACGAAGTTTCGACTCCTTCGACCGTAGTGCTTTTTGAAGTTCGTCCATACGACTCTCGTATTGTTGTTTAAGCCGTTGACTATGGTTCTTTCCCTCCTTTTCGACCTCTCTAACCCGATCATCGCTCTTCGACAGTTTCAACTCTAAGTCGTTGATTTGTACCCGCAAGATATCAATGCATTCTTTGTCGTTCTTCCGCAGATCGTCGAGCAACCTTACTTTCTCCTGAACCGTTCTCTTCTCTTCTTCCAACTGTTCAATCTGCCTCACGCAGTTCTCGAGAGTTTTCTCCAAAGTGAAAATCTTCGTCGTCTCTCCCGGCTTCTGTTCATGTTTCATCAGTTTATTTTCGCACTCCAAGCGTTCAACAGCGCGTTCTAAATTCCTTATCTTCTCATCCTTGCTATCGATAACCGACTGCATCGGGCCGTTGATCAGAGAGAGCATCACCTCCAGACCCAGTTGATTTCCCTTCAAGTTTTTCACGTTTACCTCGTTCAAGTCCGGCATGCTATCACTGCCGATTCCTCGATGCTTAACCAGGATGTTCTCAGCCTTGCATTCGCAGGACGAACCGCTACACGTTTGGTCTTGGTCTCTGACAAAAACATCAGACGATTCGCTCTCGGTACCCGAACTCGCCTCGCTACTTGCGTCGCTCTCTTCATACCTAACGCAATACATATCTCCGCAAGAACTAGACCTTGTCAACAACCCCATGGCCATTCGATTCTCCGCAGCAAGGCTCTGTGATCTTTTCCCTTTCCCACGGCACCCGAGTTTCTTTCCTGTGATGTGGATTGTTCGACTTGGTCGATATTCGCAAGAATAATTTCCCTCAATTACTCTTGAGTCATGGCCAACACGACGTTCCGTCGAAGTTCTCGCCGATTTGCGTACAGGCATCAGAGTGTCCTCTTCGTGCGTCGTTCGATCGTGGCGCATAATCTGGCCCGCGCAGTTGTGTCCGCCAGATTGTCTGCACTCAGTTGCGTTTTTTGGATTGCGCGTAGTCAGAACGTGTTGATGGTTTGACGTTTTCCCGAGACTACAGCGCCGACAGAAACCTTGTGAGTATTTTCCCATTTTCTGTATCCGCGTCGATGTGTCTCCCATTAAGTCAACCACAAACCATCAGATCCGACTTCTTCGGATCCTGTTGGTCGACCTAAGACCGTCCCGTGACAGAAATAAATGTCAGCTTGATCACAACGGCGAGCACTTTTTCAGGTCATTGGTCCGTTCTTTGAATGTTTTTCTTCGATCAAAGTGATCGTGTTGCTCTCCAATTGACAATTGACGCCTGATGAACAACCCTCCTATTGTAAATACTTTGTTTCGTTTGGTAATTGAATTAAGAGATGCGCAAGTGAATTGATCAATGCGCGCCTCCCCATAGGATAACTCAAGGCACGTGACCAGCCCTGGGGCTGATCCCACGACCTGATAGGCCAGAAATCTTTCTCGACCGTCCCAACGGAAGTTTCATGACAGAATGCTGATGTTTTAATAAACGCTCCTATCGCAAAGGATTAGGTATGCCCTGATAAACTGACGGGCCTTTCATATGCTGCGGATCATACTGGCTCTTTCTTCCTCCTACACCTTAAATTGCACCACCAAAAATGTCTGTTTAAACATTGACAAATTCGTCTTGTTGCTTGCAAAGTGAGACAGGCGAATGAAGCGAACTCGTTAAGCTGGGAATCCTGATATCTGGGATCGGGTTGTCCTCTCCTTCTCAAATTTAAGGTGGTCTCTCAGCCTGTCAACGCTTAGTTGGTGTTCTCTCAAGGTAGAGCTATTACACTTGACTGCGTTGAAAGAAATGGAGGAAAGTGACCGATGAAATGGCGCCGCGACGAGAGCACGGCCACACAGGGCATCCCCTGCGGGTGAAATGACAAGCGTGAGTGAACTGGAAAGATACGTTGCACGAAGGTGTCAAAGCTTTGGCGTCGACATTGAATTCCAGTCGCTTTAAAGAAAACCTTTGGCAAAAACTCCCCCAAAAAAGTGGAACCTAACGGAGGGGAGATTACCTACTCCACGACTGTGTGGCAAGGCTTATGACCAAATTTCAGAATTATCTTCAGGGTAACGTGACCAGACATTTCATGAATTCACCAAAATTCATGAAATATTCTCTTCATGTTACCCTGAGGATGATTCTAAAATAGAGTCGAAACACTGCACATCCTCACGGATATCGAGCGTTAAGTTGTCGCTAGAATCTCTTGTGCACTTAAATTGGATAAAATGAGCATACTGTTCCCAGCTGACTTGTTCATTCAATTGTTCGAGCAGCGGTCCAGGAACCCGAAGATGCGAGTTCGAATCCCGCTCTAGTCAACTTTTCTAGTTGACTTCAGCAGTGTAGGTCAATTCATGAAATATTCTGTTCTCATGACCAAAGTTATTGTAAACACAACTTAGGTAGTTCGATCAGTAAAACGTGATGGGAGAGAACTAATCTAACCATAGTTTCACGTAAGTTCACCAACAGTCAGTGTCGCAGCCAGAAATTGTCTACGAAGCCTGGGACCAACGAAGTGGATGTGAGTCAATCAGCGGCAAGTAATTGCAAAGTGCAGGTTGTAACAGGTTTGAACTTTTGTTCCATTATTTTTTGGGACGAGCCGAAAATTTTCGCAACCATCAAATTGTCAGGGGATTGACAACATTTGTGCCCCCCGTTACAACGTTCTGTCCAGCATTTTATATACATTTAACTGGTTCCGATGCCTGGAAAGATGTTTTTTATGTTTAAAGCTCTCATATAATGGACTGTATTGGCGTATCACTTTCGGCACCTAATACAGATCCTGTCCCTTTTATGTCGGGCGCGCAAGATTAACCAGTGCTCGGAACAGATCACATTAACGTTGTCGTTCCCACAGTCCACGTTACATGGCCCGGGCCGGCAACGTGGGCTGTGGCAACGACAATGATGACGTTAACCGAATGGAATTTCTTTGCTTGAGTTTCAGATCCTTTCACAGCGTGGGACGTAACTCCGCACCGCTTCCATATGAGAAGTCTAGAAATGCTAGGTGTGTGATAACTCTCGAAATCATTAGTAATTCACGGTTGACAACGAAAGAAATGTGTCTGGGTGGCAAAACGTGATAAAATTTGAGAATCACTGGCAAGGATTTGAGCTGAATCTTGTCGTCGCGGCCATACGATTCGTTTCCAGTGCATTTGGCGTCTTATTTTGTCCTTGATATAATGGCGACAGTACTTCACTCTTTTTTTATCTCTTGTGGATTTGACCAACCTTCAATGACAAATGAAGTCACTCCCAGGGCACCACCGTTGAGCTATGTTATGGTTGATTCAAATTGTTAGCTTGCTTGTGGTTGGGGCTTAGTACTGAGACGGAAGTTTGAATATTTGATCTTAACTGCCGTGGTGAATATTAGAGTCCAGCATAGAACTCGAAGGAATGGCATCATTAAAAGCAAACAGACATACACATACTATTTATTGAATTCTAACGTTTCGTTGCCACAACTTGCAACATCTTCAGATAATAAAGTTACAGTCACAAAATTCAATAAATAGTGAGTGTACGTTTGTTTGCTTTTAACGATGCCATTCCATCGAGTCCTATGCTGAGCTCTTGCATTTATCACGAGACCGTGTGCTTCCCGCCTGATGAACCTACTACGAATGATCTTACCTGCAATAAAATTTTGACATCTCTCTCCCTGATTTTTCCCCCAAAAGTAGCTAAATTAGGATTTGTTTGAGAAGCTAGATCAAACACTTCAAAGCGTCCTCATCGTCCATTCCAACACCTCCACCTAGGTTAAAAAAACTCGGTTCACCTCGTTTTTTCAACACAATCCTTAGCATCTGGATATCGAGTGAAACGCCCTCCGTGCTGTTCAGTAAAAGCAGCTTGTCAGCGTTGTCAATAAAAAGAGCTTACAATGATTCGCTGTTTTACTTATTGCGAAAGGAAGCATAGTCTCTGAAAATGCCGTTCAGTAACTAAGTCCAAGTTTGTAATTATCCGCTATCGTAATGGTTGTGGCCAAACTGTACATTAAATCTCCATGATAACCATTCTGGAAACTTGATAAGTATGGAATCATCGGCGATTTCGTTTAGACTTTTAGAAAAATGCTTGAATTTAAACCACACTTCAATCTAGGAATTCACATTAGAGCTTCTTCTGTTAACTATTACCAAGTATTTGGTTAGTCTTCGAAGAAAGAACGCAGAGAAACGTTAAGAAATTGTCTATCCTACGATTCTTGCTTGCAACAAATATGGTAAACTCTGGTTGACTCTCCGCGTAGAAAATTAAAATTTTCCCAGTAATCTTGCAATGCAAATCCAATGAGATTAGGTGTAGTGAAATTTGCAGGCAAACCTCAGTTTATCAATATAATAAATTGTTGAGACATTGCCGGATGTGTAACCCACTTGTCTTGCTTAATAGCTGAGCCAGAAGATCAACATTCACACGATGGCTTAACGACAATCCTGGATTACAGTTTAACCTGTTCCAAGGTATGTCTGCAAAGGAAATGTTGAGATAATCCAGACCGTGCGAAAAGACAAATGCCAACTGAAACAGCAGCCAGCCAGAGTTAATCATTCAGAGCCCAACTAAAATTTAAAGCAACAATGAGGTGATTGCTTGTGCAATAAATAACATTCTGGGTATGAAACTGACCACGAATTTACCAACGGAAGATGACCAAGGTTTGTTTAGTTGAATGGCCACTTCTTAGATCAGAGTTTTTTTTTTTTTTTTTTTGTTTATTTTTTATAGCATTACAAGTTGTCATTTGCTTATTAATCCATAAGATTTGGTTCAATTATCTGTATATTTGACTTATTTCAAGCTTTAAGACACTTTAGCCTGTAGCTATATTGCTCAATACAATGTTTCAATTGCTATTGACACCACTATCGCCGGGTACTTTCCCCCAGGGTGGAATTGCACGGGAAGGGGGTTCACAAAATTCTATCTTAGCACGAGGTGATCCCAGCCCCTTAGCTCATGCCACTCGGTCCTTGCATGCCAGGACCCCTCCTGAGTGGCTTGGAGAAGATGGTGGCTAAACCTGCTGGGTGCCACTGATCTCTCAAGAAGACTGGATCGAGCATCCCATGTTCAGAAAATGAAGCAGGAAGTGGATTACGGTCGTCATTGCTAAGGGACTAACTATAGGGTTTTCTGATAGTTAAATGTTTTGTTTTTTTTTGCAAGGCTGTCTTTTGACCTATGAAATCGTTCCACTTTGCCACATGGAGGATCAGGAAATATTTTTGAAAGTGCTAGGCAGGAACCATGACCAGCCCAAGCTACCTTAACAAGTATAAAATAAAACATATTCCGAAGAATAATGTCATCTTGAAAACTCAAGATATGAGTCAATGCAAGATAAAACTATTGTTGAAACTGTGATATTTCGACTTTATTTCAAAGTCATCCTCAGACAGAATGATATTACAATAACATGCCAGAGTCTATATACAGGTGTGATGACATCATCGAGACGGAATTAGGAAACGCTACCGGTAATCATTATTTACATGCTGAGATGTTGAGAAGCTATGATGATGCTAATTAGAAAATTCTCACCACCACGAATAAAGCGATTGAGTGTAAACAATAGAAGTATCGGGCTAACAAATAACAAGTGGGCATAGTATCTAAATAAAAAGGTGGAGTTCTTTGCTAGCTTTAAGCCCAGAATTAAGCTCAGGTTTGTTAAACTCAAACTTCTAATAATTGAAGCACTCCACATCAAGTTTAACAAACCTGAGCTTAATTCTGGGCTTGAAGCTAGCAAAGAACTCCACCTTTTTGTTTAGATACTATGCCCACTTGTTATTTGTTAGCCCGATACTTCTGTTGTTTACGCTCAATCGCTTTATTCGTGGTGGTGAGAATTTTCTAATTAGCATCATCATAGCTTCTCAACATCTCAGCATGTAAATAGTGATTACCGGTAGCGTTTCCTAATTCCGTCTCGATGATGTCATCACACCTCCTGTATATAGACTCTGGCATGTTATTGTAATATCATTCTGTCTGAGGATGACTTTGAAATAAAGTCGAAATATCACAGTTTCAACAATAGTTTTATCTTGTATTGACTCATATCCTGGGCAGAAAGATTTACCACGACTTTTGTCCCTTAGCAGTGGCTCGGTCAAATTTTGCAGGCTTCATTTTCTGGGCCTTTCAAACCATAGGATGCTCGATCCAGTCTTCTCTAGATATCGATGACTGGTACTAGGTTGAGATCATAGAGATTATAAATCTGGAGCCGCCATAGGCGGAAGAGGTTAGTGGTCGACAGGGTACCATAGTGCTGCCATGACCGAGACAGTCACAGAAAGTAAAGGAGGGGGTCAAACGTCCTCATGCTTACTCCATGTCCTTAAAATTGCTCAACATGGCGTTGTCCATTTGAGGTGACGTCGTTAATGTGACATCATGGAGGTGACTAGAGGCCAACATTATACACCTTTTGCTGTTCATTTCCAGAAAATACACTATCATTAACACCAACCTCAAACTCATTAACGCAAAAATACATTCATTTTATTCAATCGACATTCACTAGCGTAGATACGCTACCGTTTGCATCGAAGGGCATTCCATAGCGACAACAGAGCGACAACAGATTGTCGCTAAGGAGTAAGGATTAGAAGACAAAGAAAGCAAATGCTAAACAATACACACAAATTTCTATAATTCGGTCAAAAATTATTTATAAACAAAGGATATCTAAAGGTACAGCTTGTGAAACCGTATAGAACTAAGATTGATATCACTACGAACGAATACTAAGTCAATAGATGCAGTAAATCACACCTATAAGGCATGCAGAGAATAATTCACTCGATATCTGCGCTCGTTGATGTTAAAACAAACGCTGCTTTTGTGGCCTCTTTTGGAAAGTCGGCCAACACTTGCCCCTCACACGCCCGTCACACGACGAGGGTGCCTTAATTTGACCATGAAAGCATTGGAAACAGCAGTGATTCCTCTCAAGTCACAAGATGGAAGATTACTGTGGAATATTCGCCGGTGCCGACAACTGTAGGGAATCGAGTTGGTTTTCTATAATTGATATTTTACTGGCGTCACTAGGTGTACTCTTGGCAACGGCCTAAAGAACAAAAAAAAGTTATTTTTGTTTATTTGGGTTGTTTTTTTCTGTTTTGTTTTGTTTTTTTTGTGTGTGTTTTGAGCGTTGTTGATTCGATCCCTCCCTTACATGACGACTAATTACTTTCACTAACCTGATACTTCTCCACAATCTGTGTAGCGGCCCAAGAAGCATATTTCCCGTTCTCTTTCTTGTTCTTTGCTTTAGGTATGTTTGCCAAGTTCGAAGCAGCCTGATGACATCGAGAGGTGAAGGAGAATACAATCACTTATTTGTTTAATGAAACGATCATGAGTCGTGCAACTGTAAGACCACCTTAAACTGTAATTATTTCGGCTAAATTACAATTAACAGACTTTGACTTTTACGTTCCAAGAGAATGAAAAAAAAACAAGCTTCAAGTTCTTACTGCCGAACCTTAGGACATGGCTTGGAAGATTAACTCTTTTACGGTGGGATCAGTCTTCAATCATTTTATTCTAGCCAACGTCAGACGATTTTACTCGTCAATAGGAAGCTACCCTGCTTGGAAACGGTTAATTGTTGTACAGCAGCAGCACAGAATGGTGCGTGGGAAGACAGATCCAGTACATGGCATGCCAAAGCAAATAGTATTGCCGCGGCGGATCCAGAATTTTGAGAAAGAGGGGGTTCAAAATTTTTTTACAAATCTATGCCATTGTCGTTTCCGGTGGTTTTTGAATCTGAATTTTTCACTCCCTCTTTCTTTTCTTTGCTATTTGTTCCGATTCTTTCTGAAAATAATCGTCAACGTTCTTGGTGGTCAACTTGTTTAATGTTTGTGTTTTGTAACCAAGCAAAAGTCACATGACAATCAAAAAAGGGATGCACGCGTCTGATGCGCCCCAACCTATAGTCGCCCCTGTATTGAATCATACAGAAAACATAGCAGGGTACAGCATGGGACCTCGAATACCGTAGATGAACAACATGGCATAGCATAGCATAACATATGGTAGTAGTACAGTATAAGAGAATAGAATACTGTGAAATATGATTGCAAAGTGAAGCACACTCAAACATAACATAGCATAGTTTAGCGTAACATAACAGGACATCAACGGTAGAATGGGAAATCATAAGAGGGCAATACCATGTCACGTAGTATAACATGACACAATTACATGACACAGTAACACAAGGTAGTAGTACAGGTTATCCTCTTGGGATCACTCTTTCTAACCTTACCATGAAAAACCCATAGAGTGCTCGCATGTTGTTGTGGTCAAGTCTTAACGCTTGTGCAAAATTACTTCGGGATTTTTCCAGGTTATCGATGCCACCCATTGTGTAGAGAATCTTACAAGAAAGGAAGTAAGGAAAGGAACTGTGGATCACATTGTAACGTACTTAACTCAAAGCACAACTTATTTTTTGCCACCAAATAGCATTTTTTTTCCCTGGCTACGTGAAATTTTGCATGGCCATAAGGCAAGCTGAAATTCTATTTCAGCTTGCCATGGAACAAGCAGCTCAAAAAATGTCTAGTGGTGAACATTTATGGAAGTTCTAAGTAATGTATGGTGAAATATTACAGTACATACCTCAGCATACTTTTGGTAAAACAGATGATTGTGTGGATTGGAAATAATCAGTTCCTCCAAACAGAAAGCAGCTTTGGAGAACCTGAAGCACAACAAACCATAAATTTTCCAATCAACAAACTTATTAACCAGTTTCCACTACTGTACATGCATGTTAGTGAACTTTTGTAAAAGCAAATTTTACAAATGCAGGAAGTTCTGCATGTTTCAGCAGTCTCAAATAAACTGTAATAAAAGTGTCTAAAGTAGGTTTTCATTTTCTTCTGTTCGAGAGATGAGGTACATGACTGCATGTTTGCAAATGCGGACTCAGTCCCACAACAGGAGCATTGGAAAAGTAAATTTGTATAAGAAATTGCACACATTCACTTTGAGCAAAATATTGTGTGGAACATGTAGAACAATCCTTGTCTGTAAACATCAAAGAGAACAGATTTAGGTCTGTGGTGAAATGGAATTGGGTTGGAAGAATTGTACTCAACCTTTCACATCCACTGAAGTTTTGGTGAGGAGCACAAACTGTACATGACAATGAACTACCAAAATCTAACATGGCTTACTCTTGCTGGGAGATGTATAAGTCAGCTAATTCACTCCAAGCTTCATAATCACTCATAAATCTAGAATTAACAAAGGAATCTTAATAATATTTATAACAATACTAATTTGTGTACTTTAAATATATAATCTGATGGATTTTTACTTTTAACAGGTAATTTGAAATAACTTTGGTTGCTGACTCAGTTTGGTTCTTTCTCAGGTTTTTCTTCAAAAACAGTAACCACTATATGTAATATTGAAGGAAGGTTACTATTTTAACAAATTGGTATGGTTATTAAATTAAACTCTCAACTGCTAACCTTTTAAGGTATTCTGTGAGTGATTTTATTGCTTGAGGTATTCTGTTTTGTGCAATCAGCATACTTATCTTCCTTTTTTGTGGCATCTGCAATTCAGAAATTTAATGGAGAATGTAAGACAAAAAATACAAAAAATTCAGGATTGTTTATACTTTTATACTACCTGCTACTGGGACTAAGTGACAAATGTTGTCTGTATTTTAGGGTTTGAATATGTTACATTCATTATGTAATTTATTCTGGTTGGAATAGAGAAAACTATGGTACATCTTGCATTTGACTTGAAAATTCAAAACAAACCCCTTCATGTAATTTAATTTCAAGCTCTTATTAGACAGTGAGAATGAATTCTAGGTCCTCTTTATAAGAGAATACAAGTTACATACTGGGTTAGCTGGTTCTTGTTTTAAAATATCATCATATATTTCTTCAGCTTTATCATATCTGTTATGAAAGGAAGCAAACAATGAAAATGTTTTCTGTTTAAATTATTTTAATTCTTATCAAGGTTTTTGTTGATAATGCAATATAGCAACATTTATACCTTATCTCTGATTAAAGCTTTAACATTCATTTTCCCCAGATCAATTTTATATGATATTTATTATCTTAAACCAAACAACCTTATAATGCATAACACCCATGCTGTGAGCAGCAATAAATTCACTCAAAAATGCCAGTCAAAAATCTGAAAAAACTATAGAGATCATTACTATTTTGTGAAACATGATCAGATGTAGATGATTATGTGGTAGGGGGATTGCCATTGGACAGGAAAACACTAGACTACAGTTGTATTAACTTTCCAAATCATTGGTGCCACAAGTATCCAAACTTGACACACTTAGCAGGCTGCCATCATTACCACTTGACAAAGATTTGACATGTCTCGGCAGGCCATATTACCAAGATTTCTATTCGATTCTTTAATATGTAGGATCACATTAGGAGTAGTCCTCCAATTGTTTCATAGTTCTTTAAGAACCCTGAAAATGTGTATACACCCAAAAGTTTGGGTTAGGGTTAAGTTTAAGATTAGGAATAGGGTTTTTACACATTTTTTGAGTTTTTAAACAACGAAGAAACAATGGGGGGACTACAATTGTATAAGTACGTCAATTATCTATTTCAACTAACTGCTGCAAAGCTTCATGTTTCATAGCTATTAATCGTTTAACTCTCAAACTGCCGGGGAATTGCGCACTCAAAGCTTTCACGCACATCTAAAGACAAGAAAAGTTGATATGTATGAGCATTGATATCACTTTAGTTTAGTTGAATTAAAAACTTTTTCATCATATTCCAAACCTACAGACGTACACTTGCAAGATCGGTTTTCCCAAAATCCAAAGCAGCAATGAAGACTTGCTCATATACGCTCCATACTGGAAAGAAAAGTCAACATATAGGAAGAAAGAATCCAGAATCACTTTTTGTAATTTAAGAGGAAAATTTGCAGATCAGTCATTTTACACATACTCATGAACATCAAATGGACAAATACAAAGGGAAAGAATTCAACACAAACTTATCGCCGACGTACATTCATCTCCAAGTTTGCTGCCATGTTCAACGATAAGTGACTCTCCTAGTTCAATAATTTCTTCGCTGTTTCTAGGCGGCTCGTCTCGCCATTCTTTCATTTTCTGACGAGCTACTTCCAAATCTAATACCTCGTCAGCCATTTTGTTTACGCAATCCTGTTAAATGAGATCCTTCGCAAGTGATTTTGCACATTCGGACTTTCGTCGGAACTCTACGATGTTATACCATACTGACTACCTTTTTGCGTTACATCAGTTACTAACCTGTACCGAATGGCATGTTTATCATCCCAGCAGTCCTCCATCCGACTCCTGTTGAAGGAAATCCTGATTGCAATTGGATTTTAATGTTTTCAAGTTCTCTTAAACTTCTGCGGCGTATGTCGGCGATGTATTCCGAAAGAAGCCAAGTCAACGCAGATGTTGGTCCATGGTCAGACCCTTGGTACTGGTCTGACCTCAATAGGTCCTGATGTCTGGCACCAGAGCCTGGGATATCAACTTCAATAAAAGCGTACACAAATCAAGAAATCAACCTTGCTCAGAAATTTTGAAGTATGATGAGATGTTTTCCAATGTAAGTTTACCTCTGAAGTTATGAAGAATTAAAGGCAACAGACAGTCCAAAAAGTGTGATGTTATCACCTTTGCTATTTTCTTAGTGATATAATTGCCTTGTGTAATAGTTTTACTTGGTGTTTTGGAAGCAATGTTGCTGCAAGGCTGATCATTCATTACTTGTGTTTTTCTTATGCCTTCTTAGAGAAGATCATATATTTTGATATTTTTGTTAATTTTTTTTTTCAATAAACCAAAAGCATGGAAACTGGTTATGTGTCAGAACTGCTCAACATATTGCCAGCTGGCTTTGATGTTTGTACATGATTCTGGCAGTTGAACACTAAATTCTCAAATTAGTTATGAAACTGCAATTTTAATGAAGAACATTAATTTATAAGTACATCTACTGTAGGTATGGGGTGGCAGTTGATGAGTTACTGAGTGTAATAAAGGCTAAACTTAACATTCAATTTTAATTTAGCTGTGGTTGTTAAGATAACAAAAGGTGGACCATTGGATACCAAGAACAATATGTCTTTGCAGTCAGGCAGAAGGAGTCGAAGAGTGATTAAAAAGAAAGATTCATTATTGCCAAAAGCTGAAGCTGGAAAACGATTTCGAAAGTGTGGAAAATCTGGTTGTCCGGCTGACAGGCCTGAGTGCTTCTCTAATGCAATAGAAAGGTTAATGGTTTACATAATTATTGTTATATTTATTTTGAGTAAAAGTAGATTACAATGTCAGGGGAAATGGCCTTGCACTATCAGAAAAGAATGTCTAACAAACTTTAACCTTAGTCTGACTAGACAGTTATCATGAAAGAAACTTACTGACATTATGGTGTTCATACATTACTTTTTGCAATTTGCTGCACAATTAAGCAGTGCTAGATGATCTATATAGCCAAAGTATATAGATACCCAGTAAATAAAACATGGGTTATCAACATGTCATGGAATACACAGTCCTTATAAATAGTGTCAGTAGATTTCAATTCTGAATTAGCATATCCCTGTATCACTACTAAAATGATACCTGAGAATCTAATTTAAGTTGCATCAAAACAATAATCTGGTCATTTTTGTGTTATTTTCATTGTCAATTTATGCTATTCAAACCTTGTGACATTTGTGGGAGATGTGATATGTTGAGATAAGCATTTGGCTTGTTTATTTTAATACCAAAAATATAATATGCAATTTCTGCCTACCAAACCAAATAGTCAATGGTCATTACCTCAATCAGTACTTTCACAGGGTTGAACTTGACAGTTCTCAGTGGCTTAATAAATGGGGATTTGGAAGGTTCAATCCTCCTAATACAACCACAAACCTCAAAAAAGTTGGACAAAAAGTAGCAAGACCCTATATCTGTGAGTGATATTCAACAATAACATGCCCAAGGAGTAATTTAGGCACTATAACTTAGCAAATCTCAGTTAGCTTTATAGCTATGTTCATAAGAAAGATGTATTGTAACTGCTCAGCAAAAGTTTTCAATTGGCTTTGCCACATTCTGCATCATTACTTACAAAATAAGGCTTACATCAAATTGACCAAGTTGTAACAGAAATATCTGGTTTGGAGAAAGGTGATTGCAAACTGCTGCTTAATTTTATCCTTTTTTGTTTGTAGTTGTTGTGGAAATGGATATACATCAAGATGGTATCACATGTCTGATGGTGAACACTTCTGCAATGAATGTTTTGACCATTATTACAGAAGGTGAAGTACCATTAACACATCCATGGTGCTTGAAGTTTACTATAACAACTTAAAATCTTCACAGTATGTTGCACTTGCAATATTTGCTTACATGTACATCAGACGTGCACTTTGAATTGACAAAGGATTGAAATCGGTAAGGAAGAAAAATGGATACATTTTTCTGCCCTTGCTGGTACTGAAAATTGTTGGCTAGATCCAACATCCAAGCTGATTCTTCTGTAGGTTCACTCCTACAATTTTGGCAAATTTTATTTTAATCTGATTCTCTTCCAACACTTGGGTTGATTTGAAGAGGCATGTTGAGAACTTGACAAGTTAGAAAAAATTAACTATGCACAAGCATTACAATCAGGCCCATCCAGAGTCCGGGTGGGGCCCAGGTCAAAATAGAAATTTGGGGGCCCCCTTTACAAAAATTATTTTAGTCAATATTGTGCTTGACAATAACATTTTCATCCGGTTCTTTACCGGAGAGTGTGAAGATAACTATTTGCATGAAGACATGGGTGTCCTGCCCTGGCTCAGTGTTCATTGAATAAATGAACAGCGTGGATTTGATAAAAGTAGGGAATCTTATTCAGTTACTTGATTTTCATTTGAAACATAAAGGAAATAAATTTACCAGTATGCTGAGGGAGCCTAAAGGAGCCTCTCTTGAGCTGGTGCCCGGGGCAAACTGCCCCAGTTGCCCCCCCCCCTCTGGGTGGGCCTGATTACAATTTATATCCAGTCATCCAAGGTACCAGACCCAAACATTGTAAATGTCCAATACTGTTCAGTAAGTTGGCTGAATAAAATCATCAAGTACCAAGCATAAAGATTGTCAAGCAAGTCTCTTGAGAGCTATGCACTGCATACAAGATATAAAAGTTTTTGCCCAAATATACAAAAAGTAGATTGAAAAAACATTTTAAACTTGTCCAACAGTTATTAACTCATGAAGGGGACAAGGCTCATCCTTTTGACAAGTAAAATCATCTGATGTTAGCCAGAGTAAAATAGTAAAGTGTGCCATTGCCTCTTAATGGGTTAAAATTAAAATGGTTGCATAACAAACGTATTGGAAATACTGAGAAACTAATTTTCCTGTAAAAACTTGGATACTATCTGACAACTTCATGTCAGTTTGGAAGGAACTACAGACAATTGATTGTTAAGGGGAAATCTCTTGGCTGGTTTGGATGTTAAAATGTTAAGCTTTTTTCTATATTTCTCATTAGCCACAAGGAGGGTTTCCCAGTTTATGAGAAATGGAAACGAGATTGGAACAACAACAGTCAAACTGAAGCAAGCCTTAAAGTATTTATGGCTGAAAGAATCCTCCCATATTGGCTGAAGTGCTGTGATTGTGGGAAGTGGAGACAGTACCCATTAACAGAGGGAGATTTAAAAAAGGACGTGTTGGGATCCTGGACCTGTCATAGCTATAGAAAACTTACAAAGGTGAGGTTGTATCGCTAAAGAACTTATTCACAGTTGGTGCCTTATTTGATAGTCTTTTCTATTGAAATGAACTACTCCCACTAGCCTCATTTGGTGACAAAAATTTTTGGTGTCGCCCTTTGGAAGAACATTTTAGGTGCCTTGCTGCAGGGTATTTTACTTAGTCTTGTGTAGTCTTTCTCTAATCTCGTTTGCTGTTTCAGATATTTCTTTTTTTTTAACGTCTTTTTTTCAATACAGAAAAGTGAAGACGAAAAGGTCGAAAGCAATTTGTGTAACAGCGCGGAAGACGAGGTTAGTTTAATCTCTGTTGTCGTGGTCCGCGGGTCATTCGGGACATCTTTTAGATGAAAGATGAATCTACACAACGCGATTACGGTACTCATGAAATATGTCGCGCCAACTTGGGTGATTTTTGGTTAAAAGCAACGCTTTTTAGTGAACGAACAAGTTTCCAACGTTGTGAAGAATCAGACATGGTTTTACACTGTACTCTGGCTTGAAAAGTTTTGAAAGTAGCTTAAAACTTTAAAACTTTGTTTAAAACTAGTTTGGTAAACTTCCACCAAAACTTTTCAAGCCAGAGTAAAGTCAAACCATGTCTGAACTTGTCAGGGATTAAATAATGTAACCGATAAAGAAATGCATCGTTAAATCGTATATACTAGACTCAAATCTTGGGTTTTACGAGGTGAGGTTTTTACGAGATTGACTCATACTTTTCGTTTATTAATTTTTGACATTGTCGGCAGATAATCGTTCTGATATCCCCGTAAATCGATAAGATGTCACAAACTATTACATAACGGCTGACATGTTGGTCAATGTCATCATTTTAATCAATTTCGTATCGCTCCTGTTCTATTTAGAGGGTCGAACAGTGTCGCTCGCCATTTTGGTGTGAAAGTCTGGCGTACACTCCTCTGCTGAAGTGCAGCCCGTCAGCATCGCTGGTAGCCTTCTATTATCTTGATGGAGTAGGACTCAGTCCTCTTGAAAATGACTGGGAGGATACATCTGTGAATGACCAGCTTGAGAAAGGTGACTAATAACTCGACTGCAAAACTCTCAATCTAACCTCAAGGCCCCGCATCTTCCCTGTACATTGTCCGACAAAATGTTGAGATACAGATGAAAGGCAAGGACCGTGTTTTTTCAGGGGCGTAGTTTACGGATGGTGGGTGTGCGGGAGGTGAGAGACCCCCTAAAATCTGTAAAAAAAATTGAAATTTCGAGCAAAATAGACAGTTGGAGCATTAAATTTCGGGCAAAATTTGGTTTGGTAAGTTAGGTCACAATCCCTTTTGGTTAGTGGTATATATTTAGTTTACGTAGTAGGGGTGAGGAGGCGAGACTACGCCATACATTACCAGAATGCGCGTCAAATTAAATTTGAGCAATTTTTTAAAGGATTCAATATTCGGACAAATTAGGCTGGACGTCTCCCTAAAAGAAAATGGATTAACTACCCCCCTGCATGGTTTACTGTTGGAAGCAACTCGGAGGTTATTGTACGCTAAAAAAATTGTCCTTTGCCTTTTTATTATTTAGGCATTCAAAGTTTTTCATGGTGAAAGTACTTCTTGTTCAACAAGTCCCATTAAAAGCTCAGGAACGTGTTTTTGCGTATACAAACTTTAAAAAAAGAAAAAGCGTTCGCAGTCTTCTAAGTAACCTTACTTCGTCTCGCTTTAGTTCAAACACTTCCAACAGGTCCTTCCTCTGACTTAAAAACTCCTCGAAGATCCTTCAAAAATTGTAATTCGCCTAGTTTTTTCGAGAACAACCAGCCGTGAAAATCCTAAAGTCACTTCTGTGACTCAAATAACATTATCCAGTTTCTTGTGCCAAATCCAAGATGTATGAAATACCAATTTTCTTGGAAAGTTTTTAACGTCGCTGGAAAGAGTTGAAGCAGCAATTGCCCGTGCTAGTTTTTTCATTGATATTTTGACTCCGTTAGGAAACATCAAACCGTTTACTCAACCGGAATCTGATGGAGGTGTTGCATTTTGTTTTCGACCCGATGTCATGGAAGAAGAAGAGATACAACATTTTCCCGAATTCCATAGGTGAGGTATAAAGCTAGAAAAGGAACTAAAAATTTCTTGACAGCGCTGAGATATTTTTGAAAGCGATGTGGCGAACATTCAGACTACGTGGCTGAGTTTTGTGGCGTCGTCGTTCTCATGCTTATTAAATGTACTATTGCTGTAAATATTTAATAATTATGTACCAGCTGAACTGCTAACCTATTCACAGAGAGACAGGCAGTGACAAATAAAGCAACCCACACTTATGTATGTGCTTGTACTCTTACATATGTGTGTATGTGGTTATATAGTATGTACATATACTGTATACCTATTATTTGTATGTACATGTGTGTGCGTGTGAAAATGTACGTGTAAATTAAGATATAAATGTTATACATTACGTAGAGAGGTACAATAATTTTACTTCATGCAGCGCTGATTTCACATCATTAAACTGTAAGTATCTAAATGTAGAACCAATGAAGTAACCCTTCAATTAAACTGTGTCTTTTTACAGCTTATTTATTTGTTTTAGATGAACAAGTGTCCTGACATAATCCTTCTTGTGACTAATGTTTTTTTCAGATTACAAAACACATATTTGGGTCTGAGGAACTTGGTCTTGACCCTTTGGAGTCTGAATTGTAAGGTGCGCAATTCTCTTGAGCCAGGACAAAGTGATATCTTTGTATAGTGATTTTATCTATGTATACTGATTTTATCCTTCAAATTGTCAATTAATCTTTCTTAAGGAAATCCTGACACTAGACAAATGCGTGATCCATTTAATCCTCCGAGGCCTGGTACGTATTGCACTTATTCCTCGATTGCAGAAAATCTTGGAGTTTTTTACGATCAAAGGTTACGTCAATTATGGCATCTTAAGGAACAGCCCACAATCTTGTCTACCCGTATCAAGCCCGGATAAGGTAAGCGAAGCTGTACAGATTTTGCTCTTCCAAGTAATATCTACATTGACGTTTATATATAACAACTTATTTTGAAAAAGCTTTCTCCGTATTCCCCATTGTTAACTTTAGTGCTTTAATTGATGCCTGTTTTCGGATATCAAGTATATTGACCATGTAAACATGCAACTGGTGGAATTTTTGTTTAATACAAATACCATCCCCTTGAGTGAAGGATCTCAAATCATCCCGTGCGAGTAGAATGAAAAATTGTCCATGATACATTAACAATTTCGTGACTAGAGGTCTTCTAGGCTAAGGGTTAACTGTGTACTGAATAATCAGCAAATGTTTTTATTACTACTTGATATAAAGCTTCACATAACATAAAACATTTACTGTTATCGGGAGAAAGGCTCTGCTTGACATAATACTATCTTCACGATGGCATTACTTGTGAAGGCAGGAATACCGAAACTGTAGCAAGTCATTTATCTGTAATGAAGGAGGTGTAAAAAGCTGTAAGAATGAAGGAACTCCTCGAACTTAACAGACGAGATACTAATGTTTCGAGCGAAGGCCCTTCATTTCACTCCCACTATGGACCTTCGCTCGAAACGGTTGTATTTCCTCTCAAGTTTTACTAGTTGCCTGTCTCTTTTGGCTTTTTACATATCCCTCTTACAGTTCTTCTATTAGGGAAAGCTTAATTGGATTTTTGACATTTGTAGAAGTCCCGTGTTTTAGTTGTCGGGGCAGGAGCAGCTGGACTAGCGACTGCAAGGCAACTCAATAACTTTGGAATTGAGGTAAACTTTGTTACATATGACCATTTTAAAGTAAGTGAAGGCGACACAAAGGATTTATATTCGAGCAGGACATTGCTATAGATTGTATTCTTCGGTAGGGGAATATCTGAAACCGAGCTTCTCCGGCCACGATATGCTAATAATATGAACGAATCATATTAGGATGTCGTGGCTGCCGTATAGTCAAGACCGTACATTGAACCTGCGAGTTTAGCTCGCTGCCTGAGTCTGGGTAGCTCAATGGTTAGAACTTCTCACCGCTCATCCGAAGGATGCGGGTTACGTTAACGTCTGGAGCTATTAAATTGTTTTTCTGACGATTTAAACTTGACGAACGTCCGCATATCGTCCGTGGTATCAGAGCATGTACTTTGTGACAAACATTCATCTCTTTCTCAATTGTAATTTTCGTAGTTCTAGCAACCGTGTCGTTTTTATTATAATTTGAGTTAATAGGAATCAAAATGTTGACTTTGACAAAGTCTCATAGATCACTTACGAAGCTTTCTCGAACCATAAATGGTCCCCAGGCTCGTTTGTCTTTCCTGAGTTCGCACCAAGTGATTCAGTCACTTTTCTCATGTTCCATCCGTATGTCGTGACAAGTCGGTAAAGATGGACGACGTTATTTTTCATTCATTTTTTTTTTATTATTATTATGGACGTTTTTAGGTGACTGTCTTAGAAGCGAGGGACCGTATAGGCGGACGTGTTTGTGATGAGAACCTTGGAGGTGTGTGTGTTGGTAAAGGTGCCCAGATTATGAATGGCTGCACAAACAATCCTATGTCAGTGATGGTTGAACAGGTGATTACAACATTACTACAAAACTTGTATTTGCAGTCCCGGCACGCAAGCATCGTAGGCCCTCCCAACTGTTTAGAATCATTGTGAATGGTTGAAAAAGGTTTGAGAAGTTGACAGTATTAGCCGGTCCCCTTATTAAGTCAGCTGAATACAACTACCAGAATACTTTGCGGTTTTTTATTTTTATGCAAACGCTCAATTCCCTAAGCGAATGGAAAGACAATTGCTCCGATTAACATTACAAACAAGATTTGGAAAGGCATTCTGGTAGTGTTCCGCAAATGTATAAGGGGAACTGGTCATTGTAAAGACCGTCAGGTAACCCTTACGGTCACCAGCTTTAGTTCGATAGAGCTAAGATGAGTGCGAACGCGTTCCAACCTGACTCGTCTTCTGATCCGATACTGACTCGATATATCTTGCATAAAGCAACTCTTTCAGTCAAACACAGATAAAGTCGAAGAAGGACTCAAAAATTGATGCAAAAACAAAATTTTCGGATTTTCTCATAATCATCTAGATTTAAATTTGAATTCCTAAATTGCAAACGGACCTTTTTTCTTTTCTTTTCTTTTTTCTTTTTTTTTCCTTTTTACTGTTCGTGAAGTGTGGCTTTAATATGAAGTCCATTGGTGACAATTGCGAACTTCTCGATGAAGATGGAAGCCCTATCGATGCGGAAACGGACGAAAAAGTCAACTTTCATTTTAATGCTTTGTTGGACGCCATTGCAGACTGGAGGAGACATTCGCAAGAAGATTTCTCTCTGGGAGGTATGGTCAACGGTAGATACCATCAGGCAGAGCGAAGAGACTATATTATCGTTTTGTTGCTGCTGTTAACGTTTTGCTTAAATTTATCTCCCTAGAAAGACTGTTAGAAACTCATAAAGCGTTTATTGATGAGACAGAAAGATTTTTTCCTGAGGTGATTGATTATTGTACAAAACTATTATATTATTACTATTTAGGGATTTGAAAACCAAAACCCTGACACATTTTTCCTACCCTAGGCAGCCGATCGTCTTTTACAGTTTCATTTTGGAAACCTTGAGTACTCCTGTGCGACCGTGTTGGAAAATGTTTCCGCTTTGGCGTGGGACCAGAACGAGTCATTCCCTCAGTTCTCAGGCAATCACACAATCTTGACCCATGGCTATGAAACTGTTTTAAAACAACTTGCAAAAGGGTTGGACCTTCGCTTAAATACGGAGGTAATCAGCTACAGTGATATAGAGATGTGGAGGAACCGATCCGATAAGGGGCAATGCATCCAAATGTGCGAAGAAAACAATAACAATTTATTGTACCTTTAAAATCCGTAATTTCTACATGTTTAATAATAATAATAAAAAAAAATGAAACAAAACGGCGACAAAATATTAATGGTAGATTTATTTTAAATTCTTCTTCATTGAAGAGATAGCCCAGGTTTTTTTACTGTCTCGTTCAAGTTATGAAACTGCTACACAAAACTGGCGATGTTATTGCCTGTTGCCCCAAGCAAAACTTAAGTATTCTTTCGTGGTCTCCCAACAGCCAGCAAGCATCCATTCCTCGACTCAGCACGCTCAAGGATGAATCATTTCTTGAACGGGGAAGGATTTAAAATAAATCTAGCAACAGGATTTTGTGCTCTTCTGAGCGTAGTCAAACAGCATTGAACTTGACTATGCGAAAGTCTGTCGCAAGAGTCAATTTGACTTGTTATAATAGCATGAGAGTAATAGTTTCAATTTCGGAAATTAACTTTAGCTGTATTCAAGCCACACAGTTTTCATAACCAGTGATTGATTATCGAAAAGTGTGTTGGTTGTTTTTTGTTTTTTTTATTTTAGATTACTTCAATCGATTACTCTGGTAAAACAATCACAGTGGCCACAAGAAATGGTGAAATATTTACTGGTGATAAGGTGGGTAAGTGACACACAAATTTTCCATAGAGATCGCGAGGGCTTGAACCGAATTTAAGAAACCGTCCTAAATTTTGTTTATCTTTTCTTAGTATGAAAAACTGTTGAAAGACCTTTAGCGACAACCCATAATATTCCCTATTCCTTTTTAAATAAACTTCAGGTTTGTAGCAATAGACGAACCAGGCGGAAAGCGTAATCTTGTTCAGAATATTAACGCCCAGCAAAAAGTTTTGATCTACCCATAATAACGGAGACATTAATAAAAAAGAAATTTAATTGTGCTGACGTTTAATAATGATTATCCTCATTCTGAAGATGTCGCCAGACTAGCGACGAAATCTCAGTAAAATTAAATTTTTTTTATTAATGTTTCCGGTGTTATGTATCTATTAAAAACCTTATGCTAGACATTAATATTCTCAACAAAAATTCAGGTTTCTTTTTCAGGCCCAGTCACCGTTCTAGCTTACATCAGCGCTCTGTTACGAGAGTGGAATTTTTTTCATCATCTTTATTCGGATTTTATGGTTCAAATCTAGGTTGTTGTCACTGTACCTCTTTCTCTATTAAAATCCGGATCCATCTCATTTACGCCACCTCTTCCAACCGAAAAACAAATAGCTATTAGTAAACTTGGCGCTGGCTTGATAGAAAAGGTAAGCGTTTAGTTTTTTTGTCCGAAAGTCAATGTAACGAGCTTCGTGTAGTTGACGCTTGTTTCTTCAACGCGTTTCAATGAAAGTTTAGAATTTAATTCTTAACAAATTTAATACTAACGGGACAATTAGTGACTATAAGCAAGAATTACCGTTTTATAAGGCACGTTCCTTGTAAACATATATTATTATTATTATTATTATTATTATTATTATTATTATTATTTTATTTCCTTTGATATCTGTATATACACGTCATTCAACCAGGTCTCACTCGGAGACCTCAGGCTGGAGATGGCTAAGCGATGATGGTCCTGCTGGTATGTTCCTTGAAAGCTGGTCACGACCAGTAGCCTAAGGTTTCAAGTCAATACTCGAATGTTGTCCTCAATATTCTGGCAGTTCCAAACAGGGCAGTTTTCAGGCCAGTTATTACCCCGACTACTTCTACTTTTTTGATGGATCAGATCTTCTTCAATTCCCTTTTGAGTTCATCATACTTTTCAACCTTTTCGTCTTCTTTCTGCTTCACCCTATTATCTGCTGGGATAGCTCTATCAGTAATTAGACATTCTTTGTCCATCTTCTTCACTTCTACAATATCAGGCGCCTATGTTCTATTACATGGTCGGAATGAATATTAAAATCCCACAAGAGTTTGACGTCTTCGTTCTCCATAACGCTTTCCGGTTTATGTTCATATCACGTTTTCTCACTCTTCAACTGAAAAGCTCCACTTAGTTCCCAATACACAATGCGGACCACATTTTTAGACTTAAACTCAGTCTCGCACGACCTTGACTAGTTGAATATTTTTGTAGGTAATACTGTCCTTTCCTAGCTGCTTCTGGTATAAATATTCACAGAAAACCGACTCATTTGGTCACGTTCCAAACTCAAAAGAAAATAGGGGATTTTGTGGTATTTTTTACGACCTCTCACCGAAGGTATTGAACTTTGAAACTATTCAATGTGGAAAGTTGGGAGTTATGAGAGTTCTGTTTAATAAACGATCGAAGGAAGAAATAAACGAATAAAAAGAAATAGCCATACTGACCTCCATTATTTCATACAAGAATTCTTTAGGAAAGAAGAAAAAGGAAAAGCACCATGTTTTAATGACAGTATTAGCAGGACAAGCGGCCATTGAGGCTCAGTCACTGGAGGATGAAGAAATCGTAAATCGATGTATGAGTTTATTGAGAAAAATGTTTCCAGAAAAAGTAAGTGAACGTACATCACAACCCGTACACAGTTATCCTATACCTTGTAAATATAATTAAATATGCAAACTCTTTGTATTCATTCCTACCCTGAAGATGTCGCGCGACTAGCGACGAAACGTCAGTCTCTAACCCTAACCCTAACCCTAACCCTAACCCTAACCCTAACCCTAACCCTAACCCTAACCCTAATCGACGAAACGTCATATCTCTTTCCGTGAGAATTTTGGGCTGGGCTCTTATTTTCATTTTACGACTTCGCTTTCCGCCCGGTAAATCGCTGATAACTATCTGTACATAGTTGTTCAAATTGCGCCGTGTCAAATTGAAGGATGGAGGAGGGTTCTTTAGAATGAACAGTTTCGTATGGAAACAGTTGGTTTCGTCTTTTTGCAAAGGAAGTAGACGAAAATAAAATCAAACCGTTGATTAGAAGTGATAGTCTTACGCCAATCAAAATATCATTAAGAATTAAAGATAAAATTAAAATTGGTTAGAGTTATGTTTCATTATTACATGATCGTACTCTACAATAAATGTGACAGATTCAGGGTCACCTGAGTGAGTTGAACCATCATCGTTCTTCATGACGCTGAAGAAAAATCACTGTAATACTTTGTTTTCCAGCAAGTTCCCGAACCGCTAGTATATATTGTCACACGATGGGGGAACGACCCATTCTCAAAAATGGCTTACTCATTCGTGGCTAAAGGAGGGACTGGTGATGATTATACCACACTTAGTAAAGACGTGGATAAAAAAATCCATTTTGCTGGCGAGGTAAGGTATATGCCATTTGGCTGACGTCTATTTTGAGCCATTGCGCTGTTTTGCTGTGCCTGGGAGTGAACGCACAGTTTAGGAGAGATGAGACATGGGTAATAGATCAGATTCTCATGACTGTTTCCGACAAGTCGGCATGTTTGGTGCTTGTTATCAGTGACCAATTTAGAGTACGTGTTGGTGTCGGAATATTACCATTTTTGACGAAGTAAGATTTGAAGATGTTAGGGTCTACTTACACGTACATGATTGTTGTATACAATTGTTCATCCCGGGCTATTCAATGTTGTCTCAAGGGCACAATTCCTGCATTTGATTCGGTCACTAACGGGAGACTGTCGTTTGTTAATCGGATACATCAGAAAAAACAATGGTATGCTGTAATGGCATTGTGTAAATGGACCCTTAAGTTACATGTGACAAGTTTGTTGGAGTATGATGGTCCTGTTGAGTTACCAGTCGAAGGGTCAAGGCATGATTCCTTAATTCAGTCGGTTACTTAAACACTTTTCACTGAACCTATAACTATTATGGTAATTTAAATTCAACGTATGTAAGCCCCGTTGATGAGCTTATTAGCTCTTGGGGCAAACGCAATAAAAATATGTTCAAATAAAAAAAAAAGGTGGCACAAGTGGTAGTGTAGCGATGTCATTAGCCCAGCGTGCTGGTGAGGGTTAGAGTTTGCGTCATAAGTATTTACCAACCAAACGACGATTGGCCAACATACGCTCTTGCGCCTTCTCTTTGAAATGCAGTTCCAACCGTTAATAGAAGTACTGATGCTTTTTTCTCATTATTTGTTACAGGCAACGAACAGGCAATTTCCTCAGACCGTTTCTGGTGCTTACCTCAGCGGCACGAGGGAAGCCTGCAAGATCCTTACTGACTTACAAAACGACCAAGATGAATAATTACAATACCTTGTCAACGCATTCGCGCACTCAGGTCAAACCTTTTTACTCCTCTGTACATACCTCATACTCAACGTGTACACCGAAGGCACTGGTTGTCCTAAGTGATTTCACTATCCACGACATATCCTCATGCGAGACACAATGACCATTCAAACTGCGTTATCGCATCAAATTCTGTTGACGTGATTAGTATACGATTTGAAGTTATTACACTCTGAATTTGCAAATAGCTGGAGCTTATTTTTGAAAGGGAGAAAATAAAGTAATTTTTTAGCGCACGATGTTTTTAATTCTTTCGAGGCGGGAGCTCCCCCTTTGACGATTAAAATCGCTTGGCATTTGCCAGAGTAAAATAATACAAGTCTTAAGCGCTGGATATTGTAAAGACTTTGTTTCGGGAGGTACTCTCCCGAAAAAATACAGCCGACTTTTCCTCGTAATTTCTTGGAAAGGAGGGGCATGTAATTTATGATCCTGGCCGTCATGGTGTCCATATTTGTTCTACTTCAACTAATAAACCTCGTTAGCTTCACATGAGTGTGGCCTCAAACATGGCCGTAATATTTTTCTCTTTGGAAACTTGTTTTTAAGGTAGATGAACGATCTTCAAGCTCGATACTCAGAAAATGATTTCTGTGCCCCAGTCGGGGATCGAACCCGCAACCTTTTGATGACCGTTGAGACGCTCTAACCATTGAGCTACCGAGACTCGATCCCCGTCTGCGACTCAGAAATCATTTTCTGAGTATCGAGCTTGAAGATCGTTCATCTACCTTAATATATCCAAGCTCTCGCTTTTCTCAAACATTAAACTTGTTTTTCTTACTATGGCTAACGCCAGACGATTTTTCTCGTCAAATATTGGAATTTTAAACCTGTATTTTTCCGAGATAAAAATACGTTTTGGCTCATCCCCTCCAGAAACTCTTAGATTTTTAGTAATTTATGCTGGAATAGAAGTGTAAAACCGAGTGGTGGGAGATTGCTACGAGTGTTTGTGGCCGGCTCGAATCAAGAGTCTGGACACGAGTTTGGAGTTGTCAATTTCAAAACATTGTCCAAACTTCAAAGATTTTGTAGTATTTAGTTATAATTCTTGTGCGAAGTAATGAAATAATGCCAAAAGTAAGTGTAATTAAAAGATAAGTTACTTTGAAGACATGAAAAGTGCTCTCTAAATCTCCAAATTGATTGTCCTACAGGTCAAAATTCATTACACAATCGAAGGAACAACACAAGTGATCAAGACTTTGGAAGCTAACGTTGCCTCGCTGGCTTTTATAGCTCGAGGACTTCCTGGTAGTCCCGAGGGATACAAAGTATTGACAATTGAAACGGTAGAAGGATCTGTTCTGAGTGACTGGTCACAATCTCCTCCAGAAACAGTCTACGTGGTTGGAGTCCTGGAGTAATACGAACTATGGAAAGGTTTACAGTGATCTATTGTCTATCACATAAATTCTGGGATGTGACCCCAAGAAACAAAAAAAACGAATTATTGTTTATCAAGGCATAAAAATTTGATGGACACTGTCGAAGATTTGAATTTTTTGGGTTAATTATGGGCTGCTTATTTATGTGGGATCATCAAACATCGCAGCAATATTTTTAGAATTTTAAATGTTAGATTAAGATTTTCTGGATCAACGAGAACTAGTTAATTTGATGAAGGTCACGTGGTGTAGATATTTTTGCTGTGAACATGAAAGTAATCAGGATAGCAGTATGTTCCATGATACTCATTTTGGTTGTCAGAATTATTTCATCTGTTGCTTCAATGGAGTTAAATTTGTAAATGTGACATTTGGATGGAAAAGATTTACTCTCTTCCAATGGAGGAACAATACACCAATATCACACCCCATCTTTACAGCATCTGAAAGAGTGTTGCTGAATGAAACGGTCTTGTGAATGATCCAGGTTGTCAGGAAAATTTACATGTCTGGAGAAAATCAGGTTGAAGATTGTTGAAATGTTATCCTAATTGAGATAGCACCTGAAGACTGATACTCTGTCTCAATACTGATCTTCCTTGTTCTCCTAACAATTATTCACAATTTGGGAAATTGGATAAAAACAGCCAACGTAAGGGCATCAAAGTTTTGTAAACCGATATTATTTTAGCTATTTCCCAAGCAGGCAGGTGTATGCCTTTTGGTCTTTATATGGCATTCTGCAAATAGATGGTAGGGGGTCTGTTTTTCACTCTTAAGTAGCCCAGCACCCCCTGACTTCCACGTATCAGAAAACATCTCTCCACCCATCCCATGAGAACTTTCTAGGCACACCTGCTCACCCCAAGCATAATTTCTTTTCCAATCCTTCCTACCCTCCACGGTGAGGAGGTGGGCATCTTAGGTCAGTGATAACGCTTTAGATCAAACAATTTTTCGAAATTTGGCTTTTGATCATGATAAAACGTAACAGTTTGATGAAATTTATCAGTTTCAGGAAACTGTAGGGAGCGTTTAAAATTGAAGGACTGGGTTCTAAAAATCTTAAAGATGGCGCCCATTGCTTTAAAAGATAAACGAATAGAAGGACTGACAAAACAGCTCGTAAAGCGCTTCATATCTGGAGAAGTAAGTTCATTTTGTTGAAATCACATAGTGTAGAAACTTACCTGCTAAGAAAATCCCAATCACCGTTTATAGTTATCAAAGAAGAATGTTCCAGTTGCCCTCCAATTTGCCTTGTCAAACTTCAGGTAATTTTTTTGCCAATATTGTAGAACTTCCAGTTTGGTTTAAAAGTGGATATTAAGGTATATTAGTATGTATGAATAATTTATGAGCATGCTTGCGTCCATGCATATCAGTGAGCCGGTGTAAATTCAACATTTTGCGTAAGTGACTTATATTCATTTTGTATAACTTAATATTATGGTGTATAGCATTGCAAGGTTACGAAACACACGATATGTTTCGAACTGTAACTTTTGGTATAGTTAGATTCCCGCGTTCCTATGTATCTGTTCCTACAGGTATCACAAATTTCTTGATGTAGACAGCAACAAAGTGGAAAAAACAATAAAAGGGTGAGATATTCCATGACATTGGTCTGTTGACTGTATTATTATTATTATTATTATTGTTGTTGTTGTTATTTTTATTGATATTGATATTATTAAAATCATATTTATACAGGTTAAAACCTGTTTTTTGATGTACATTAGCTGGTATCCTGATATATATCCTAATGTGTATATATACAGTTGAACCTGTATATAACGGCCACCCTCGGGACTTTGAAAAGTCGCCACTTAATACAGGTGGCCGCTTAATACAGGATGACTGAAAATACTCCATGAGGGGTGACTTGGGCGTGGCCAAATTTCACCAGCACCTCACCTCATTCAAGAAAAGAATAAGACAAGCAGTACTATTTCAAACAATTTGTATTATAAATATGACATTTAAATGAAAGGTACTAGTAACGATAGAATATATAAACCTAATGTCTTAAACAATTCTTTGAAAACAATTCTTTGCTTAACATACAATGTTTCTGTGACATCATATACAGCTCACAGGTTTGTAGGTAATAATTACTGCAATGTTAAAAAGTCAGACAAATACGTCTGGCATTTCAGCTTTTGAAGCTTTTGTTTACAGAGCAAGTCGTTAACTGTTGACATTGTCAGTACTTTCTTGCTGAGAGAAAGACATTTATGCTTCTTATTAGACATCGCGGATGAAGTAAAGTCCGAAAGTAATCACAGGCTGCTCCTTGAGCAGTATTGTTTGGGTTCAGCTAAATACTAGAACACATTTGTCGCCTTTTTGACAGCTACATCACTGGCAGAAGCTTTGAATGACACTCTGTTGTCACTACTCTGTTACAATTCTGTCTGAAATTTAAATGTCTATGGACCTTTTTCACGTAGATTCTTATATTTCGTGGGTACCATGCATACATGGGAATTTGGGAGCCGAAGGTCAATGAGTTGTTGGAACTGAAACGAGAGCCGCAAAATAAAAAGACACGAATGCTGTGGCAGTTGCTTGCCAAAAATGTAAATCAAGATCAACAAGATCTGTTTGCCGCAAGACTGCTTCAAAACCATATTCTCACCCTAACGCAATGATGGACAATTACGAAGTGATTGGTCATGTCCTTAAGTTGATGGCATTATGGCTAACCAAATTTTTGAAACGGCCAACAAACAGTGGAAAAGTTGTTGTAAAGGGCAAGCGCATTAACAGAAGTGGAGGTTATGGCCTGGAAATCCTAGCAAGTGTACGTTTGAAGGCGATTCATTTTCAATCAAATGGCTGAAGAGAAACCTAGCTAAAGTGATGTTTCGAGTAGAGAATAGCGACACTGAACTGCATGCTAACAATCAATAAATGTTATACAGTGTAGTTATATAGGAAATGTCTTGTTTGCTCACAATGTTGACAGATCACTTGAACTGAAGAAAGTCCATATAAAATGTGTTATGCGTGTTTACCTAAATGTTCTCGGGTTTCATTTCAAGGGTGGCCGCTTAATACAGGTAAAAATAATAACAAAAGACAGACATGGGAGAGGCAAACTGTGGCCGCGGCCGCTTAATACAGGTGGCTGCTTAATACAGGTGACAAATATAGTATTTCTATAGAAAAAACATCAGGACTTTGAAAACTGGCCGCTTAATGGAGGGTGGCTGCTTAATACAGGGCCATTACATACAGGTTCAACTGTATATATATCAGCTATATATTGTAGCTGGGTTAGATTAGTGATAGAGTTTGAAACATAGACTTACATATAAAGGATAATATTAAAACTAAAAAAGGATGACATTCTGAGAACCAGACAGTGAGACACAGAAACAATTGCAATACATATTGACTTTATTCCAAGATTATCAATGAGTTAAACTCAATGTTCATCCCATGTACAGGAATCCAGAGTAAATATCTTATTTAAAAGGGCTGTAATACAAGCCATTGCTAGTAACAGAGTGTCATTATTAACAATGTCATGAAGAGGTCTATGTTTCTTTTTTTAGGCTTTGTGAGAAATTTTCAATTCATGGTCAAGGTCAAAAAGCAAAAGCACTTACTGAATTGTGTGAAAAATTTGTGAATGGTCCTTTATTTGGTGAAACACAAGTCAATAAGGTTGGGAAATGTGATAATTACTTTGAAGTTTTAATTGTTAGTAGCTATCCATTAGTTCTGTAACTCTGTGTTGTGGCCAGTTGTTAACAAAAAAGTCATTCACTTGCTAAAATTTTGTTTCCACATGACATACTATTACTAGAACAGAATACTGCAATTAATATTGTATATTATAACCTGTATATAATTCACAAGAAATTTAGCTCATGTCAAATTCATACTTATTATTGGATGCAAAGAAATCAGTTGCTAATTAAGTGTGGGTGGAGAAACTATAGAGAAAAACTCAGAACCAGAGTGATGATGATGATGATGATGATGATGATGTAGGTGATGATGGTGAATGATGTAGGTGATAATGATAATGATACTGATGATAAGATAAGATAATGATGATGTAGGTAATGATGATGTAGGTGATGATGGTGATGATGATGATAATGATGATGGTGGTGATGATGGTGATGATGATGGTGATGATGATAATGATGATGGTGATAATGATGATGGTGATAATGATGATGGTGATGACAATGATAATGATAATGATGATGATGATGATGATGATGATGATGATGGTGATGATGATGATGATGATGATGGTGATGATGATGATGATGTAGGTGATGATGATGATGATGTAGGTGATGATGATGATGATGATATAGGTGATGATGATGATGATGATATAGGTGATGATGTAGGTGATGATGGTGATGATGATAATGATATAGGTGATGATGATGATGATGGTAATGATAACGGTGATAACGATGATGATGGTGATGAGAATGATGATGATGATAATGATAATGATGATGATGGTGCTGGTAATGAGAATTATGATGATGATAATAATAATGATGATGATGAAGATGGTGACAACGATGATGTATTGATGTTGGTGGTTAGAAAATTAGCATGGTACTAATGCCAAAGCTCCCTTTTTTATTTACTGTTGCCAAAACTAAGGCTGAAATCAAAACAGAAAGATTTAACCAGAATTAAAATCACTGAAGGACCAAAGTAATGACAGTTTATTGCATACTGTATATATCATTTTTTTTGTAGAGTGATGCTCACTACTCTCTACTTAAACTCCTTACCACACTGTCAGACTCTCCAGTGAATACAGTGTATAATCAACAACTTACCCAAGAAGCAGAGGCTGGTAAGTTTAAACCCTCCTGGTGGTCAGTATCCACAATCCTTCATTAAAATGTCTCGTGCAGCTTAGTAGAATGGTCTAGCATTAACTAAACCACCTCAATAGTGAAGGCAAGATAAGGCTAAGCAAAATATCTGAGAAGATATCACAGAAAAGCAGAACAATGGTAGGATGGTTTTACTTGGAATTGCTTGTGTTAGTTTATTAACTTCCCTTTTTTCCTTTAACTCTTTCTCCATTTTAGTGACAGACAATTTTAACTGGACTAGATACCTACTTGATGGGGAAGAAAAGTATATTATACATTATCATGATACATATGATGAGGTAGATACCAGTGTAATGATTATAAATTGTTTTGAATGGATTAACTGCTTTTCACAGTACAGTCCATATTACAGTATATTGATTTCTTATTAACCTAGTATGATATGGCAAAGTATTTTTGCCAAGGTTTTTCTAACCTGCTACAACTTGCTGGTGTGTATCAATTTTTACTGGTGGATTAACCCATGGGCTAAGTGGGCCATGACCCAGGGCCCCACACTTGTTGGCTAGTGAGGAGGCCTTGCACCTTGCATTATGCAAGATACATGGCCTCTTCCACTGTAACTATTGTTCTCTTTTCATACAACATCTGTGGGTCTTGTTAAACTGCTTCATTCCTTGCAATCTGTATATTGTGTTTAACACTGTAATAGTTACTAGTACATGTAAGTCTCTTGAAGGTTCTACAACCTTGATACAGGGTACAACAAATTTAAATTTTTTCTTAGTTTTGTAATCTAGTTAATAGGCTCATGGGTCTCGTGGGACACATTGGCCCAGAGTCTTGCTTCACCTTGATCCACCCCTGAGCTTATTCCGTGGTTAAACAGCAAATCAGTGCATGTTACTTTGCCATACAGACTGGATAATGAACTCAGCCATATAATTATCATTATTAATCTGCAATGCAGCAATATAATTATTGGATAAGAATTCAACAAAGTTTCACCACTTGAAGTGAAACCTGAAATGCCTCAACCATTTAATAACAGTGAATGAAATGAAGTAATTTTAATTGTCTATCATATTGGTTGAGAACATTCTTTTATGTCATTCTACTAGTACCATAGCATACTGGACTGTCTTACTTGTATTTGTTTCAATATTTTGACAGGAATGGACTGATTCCGATGAGGTAAATCTATAGTTTGGCATCTGTTGTTAAATTTTATGAATAATTTGTGGATCCAATCAGATTTATCATACTGTTTGCTTGTTTAGATCTAAGTCTCACTTTCTCTTGTATGTTTATTTTGAAGGATGAGGATGAAATTGAAAATGGTGGACTGAAAGTGGAGGAAGATAAAAATGAAATTCTAGATGAGCATCGGCCGCTTGCTGAAGACAAAAGTCACCTAGAAAACAATGGTGGGATTACTGAGGTTTGTGTTTATAAAAAGCTTAAAATCAACTACTCATCTCCTTTCACCTCCAGACACTATGAACAGACATGACCAATAAAGTTGTACAGATAGGTAGTTTTTTGTATCGGGTATGCCAGAATTTATGAAAGTAACTGTTGTGTGTACATATCATTGTATAAATTTAGCAGTTATCCAATGCTGAATCCTAACCTTGGACCTTGTTGGACAACTTGTCTTGTTCTAACTTACAGGGAGGGAAAAAATGTCAGCTATGTATTTTTAGTCATCTGGCTTCCCATTTTATTATTGTTAATGAGATGGCTGGACATTTTATTTTTTGAAAAAAATAAAGATGCTATTGATAATTAAAAAGTCTGCATTCTGTTCATGACATTGCATTAATAGTACAATTCAATTCAGGTATGACTGCCAGGATCAGAATACCAGGTTGGCCCCTGGAATATCACCTAAATTGTCTTAAATTTGTGTACAGTGCATGAGTGTTGAAATGGAAACTGTAAGAAAGTACTGTCTGAAAAGGAACCTTAACCAAGGTCACAGATTTGATATGGTTTGTGTATTTATGTTGATGCTCTCACTGACCGTTCTAACTAGATTGTTGCAAAAGTTGGAAATTTATGCTGGTATTCTTTGCATTTATATTGGGTTTTCCTTCAATTACGCTACAGTTCAGAGAATTTTTGACAAGCCATGTGGTGGAAGCTTACTGGTTACCGGATGAAGGCTGTTTATCTCCTGAGGAACTGCCAATGACGGAGATAACATTGGCATCCCAGTGGTAAGTTCATTTGTAACTTATTTAAATAACGCTTCTTGCAGGATAAAAATGAGTTAAAACTTGTGTTGATGCAAGACAGCGGAACAATCCCGTAAGCAAGTAGGATGAGGGCAGAAAAGAAGTAACGAATGTTGGAGCTGGGAAGAAAGGGAAAGTTTGTGCTGGAGCTGAAAATAGTGATTCTGACTGGGGTAGGGACAGTAGCGGACAGTAGGGACAGTGGGGACAGTTTGGTGGTGGGGAAGGAAGTAGAGAAACAGGTTTGGTAGAGGTTGAGGTTAAATGTGGAAACGGCAATGGGAAGAAGTTGAGGTAGAATGAACTCTTTCCCGACCGGATGTCTGTCCTTCACGAATGAGAGAATAACGGAAGTATGAGTCCACCGGGAAAAAGTTAAACAGAAAATTATGCGTAGGTTGAAACAAAAAAAAAAAATACATAAATTTATACGAGGTAACACCAGATTAAGCAAACGCTCTGTTAATGATACGTACCCGTTTCAGGGCGTTATATTCCCAGGAGTGTGAGCCGCTGAGTGTCATTGGTGCAACTCAAAGACTTCACGAAATTCAATTGGTGCGAGAAACAATATGGTATGCACTGAAAAAACTTTATTAATTATTTCGATTAGTGTCCATAGAACACCTTTTAACTGTTCCTTGTCTTGCCTACAGGATGCTGTCGGGTGTGAAAGAGCTTTATGTCTACAACTTCGTGAATGAAAGATTTGAAATACGTGAAGAGATTGAGATGACTCATATGACGAAGGTATACAACGAACGAGGTTTCAATAAAATCGTCTGATTTGTTTACGTTCATGCTGCAACGATGTGCATGTTGAGAGCTGGTGGGAGCCAATATGGGTCCTGCGGCAACCGGTTCGGATTCAGGTTCAGGTTCGGCCTTCAATGTGAAAAGAGTTTTACACTTTTAAGGTATAGAAAATTTTTTTAATGTAGATCGCTTCCAGAAGCGTTTTAAACTGAAATCAAAGCTAAACTTTTATTTTTCATTTTGAAGTACATCACGACTGGCAATGAGTTGTTATAGAGCAGCCTAAGCAACCGAACCTGCCCAAAAATTGAAATATTACGTATAGAAAATCAGACCGTGAAAAATGGCTTAGTAAATGTAAACTATGTTATTCATTGTATCACTAACTTGCATGTTATGTTTGTTGATAGTGTGATTTTGTGTACTGTAGTTTGCCTCAGTTTTTGTCTGTTTGTTGGCGAATGTCTATAATGTCCAATAATAATGTCTGTAACAGAGTGTTAGTGACCTCGTTATCTTTCCTTTAAGGTTTCCCTACACAAATTCCTGGAAACATTCACAGATACAGCGACGTCAATAGTAGAAATCCGCTTCTTCATTAAAAGTGTCAGTGAACAAAGTACCCAAGATAAAATACCTCTGACGTTTCAAGCTTTTGGTTTTGCAGTTTTAGGTTATCTTAAGGTAATAATTTGATAGCCAATGCGACATCCGTATATAACGAAATGCAAAGTAGTGTAGAGTTTAACTAGTTCAAGTAAACTCCTGCGAATCGAAGGCCTTCTAAGTTACACCCTGTCCAAAGATTTCCAGTCAAATCACTGCACTTGAGTATATCAAGGAAGAATAGGCAATTAATGTTTTCTTTTTTTTGACGTTGTTTTAGGAATTCAACGAGCATTTGTCTGCAATAGAAGAACTAATTATTAAGAAAAGTAAGTCTTTAATTTACGAGTGGAAACATTCAAAAAAGTACCACTAAGTACTCTTGTATATATGTTGCGGAAGTTCATCTCGATTTTCCGGTGCCATTAACCGTTAACGTTGCTGCTTCATTTTAGAAGAAGCTGTTACACTTTCGATGTTACAACATCGTGTATCTCGTTACCAGAAAGAGGTACAGTGCTTATATACTTACACCTAAAAATGTGGATAAACTTTAATTTGCGTGTGACAGGCGAACCTGCGCGAAACACTTTCCTTTTTCTCTCTGCTGCAACTTTATTTCACGCATTACGTGACGAAACTTACGAGATTTGTTCGTGACCCTTCCTTCTTAGATTGCCGAAATTTACAATATTTATTCTTTTGGAATCAAAAATGTCGAAAAGACGGAAAATTTTGAGGTAGTGTGATAAAGTTTATTTGTAATTTCTCCCAACGATAACTGAAACCGCGACGGCAACAGCAACCATAACAACAACGACATCAGTAACCATGACAACACCAACCACAGCGACAACAGCAACAACAGCAACAACAACTACAACAACCATGACAACAACGACAACAACAGCAACGATAATAGCTACCATGACAACAACAGCAGCGACAACAGCGACCATGACAACAAAAACAACAACGACAGCAGCAACCATGGCAACAACAACAGCAGCGACAACTGCAGCTGCACTAGCAGTAACAACATCAACTAAATCAACACCGACGACGAATACACAAACAAGCGAAAAAAAAAGTAAACAAAAATGAACAAACTGTATACCGCATTGTTCTCACCTGTGGATTTTCTTTATTTACACACCTTAGAAAGTCGCATGTTTTTTGAATGCTTTTTATCGAAGTATTCTTTTAGCGGATACAGCGGGAGAGTATGGGCGATGGAAGGTAAGTTCTTGAAATGTCTCCATTTTCTTTCAGTACACTTGCTAATATTCTTCTTCATGGTCAACAATTGAGTACATTGCGCTTACCTAACACACTTCTGCTTTCGTTAGGTCGAGGTACTTCTACCAATTTTCCTGAAATCTCTTAGCCCATATGTTGAATTTTTGGATGGTTGTTTAACAGAGGGAAAGTTACTTGATGGATCCAACGAATTTTGTATCGAGAGGTGGGTAAAACGATACTCGATGTCGGCATGGAAAATAAGAACTACCCATCTTCCTGACGACTTCTAACTTAAGACAACAGGATGAGGTTAATTTGGCGCAATGGCCCACGAAGCTCTTTTCGTGATCCGGTACTGAATAGGATTAGATTCATTTGTTTCTCTAATGAAGTTAAAGAAGGGTAGCTGATCTACGAGTAAGCTTCTCGTCGTTCGTTTATGAACGACGAGAAGACAATGAAATGTAAAACATGTGTAACGCAAGAGTTATTCAGAAAACCAGAGTGAAAGTAAATTTTGCATATACATGAATCGATTTGTGTTTTTTAAAATGATTGGTATATTTCCGTATGTTCTTATAGGCACCAACGTAATAACAAACTTCAAGTAAACGACAATCTGTTTAATGGTAAACATGTTTCAGCAAGCTTATGCCATCTTCAGTACAGAGGTGTTTATATACTTGACTACTAACTATTCTCATTAGCATATAGTTAAGTATATGAACACCTCTGTTACTTTAATATAAGTAACAATGCCCAGCAGATTGTGCGAAGTATCGCCATATGTAGACATTAACAATTACTTAAACAAAGAAGGCTAGAAGAGTTTAAAATGGCGATACTTTGCACAATCTGCTGGGCATTGTTATTTATATTAAAGTTACGATTTTCGCCTGGACAATCACTCGTAAACACCTCTGTTAACTAGTTAATTCATTTCCTGTACTGAAGATGGTATAAGCTTGTTCAAACATGTTTACCATTACAAAGATTGTCGTTTACTTGTAGATTGGTATGTTATAATTTTGTGCGAGAGTAATAAAATACTTAAAACAAGCCGGATACCACAAAAACTCTGATGCAGTGGTTGCATGTAATGCATGTCGCTATAATTCCAGACACCCTTTGGTGGAGACGTTGAAGTGACAATCAACTGTTTCTCCATAGTTTGAGTTGACCACTTACATGTGATCGGCAAGCAAATGAGTCAATACTTTGACAGCCCAGAAAAGTTACTTGACTAGTCAGGAGTGTCGCCCGCCAACATATCCAACAAGCTTTGTGTCCTAATTTTGTGCCCCGAATGGTTTTTGATTGATTGGATTTATTAGAGTTCCTAACATTACTCACCAAAGTCCGGAGATATGGAAGACGGCTATCAGGATCAAAGGTAGGCTCTCCTCGGTGGTAAATTGACCAAGGTGCCCAATTTGATTTAGTGACGTGATTTGGTTGTCTTTTTTGGTTCAAACTAGGTGAAACGTCATTGGAAAGAGACAGTTCATGCCCTTCGTTCCTCGATCCCGTTCTTCAAGAGGTTTGTTCAGCGCACAATACTATAGATGACTGCCGCGATGATAACGGACATCAATTTTTTCAATTTCAGATTGTCCTCGCAGGAAAATCGATTATCCTCCTCGAATCTCTTGGAGAAGTAAGTCTTTCATCACGTTTCACTCTCTGGCGAAGGGCCTTTGCTCGAAACGTTAGAATTCTTTGCAATCAGTCACGGCAGTCACCAACCTTTGAACTTATTATGTTATTTCATCAGACGTCCGATAAGAAACGAGATTTCTTAAAAGACATCCGGATAAAATCCTACTCAGAGAGTTTTCCACTAGTCATGAACAGTATTGTCAGTTTTTCAGATGCATGCAGAAAGATTTTTCATCGTATTTAAACATTAAATCTCTGGTTCGAAATTTATAGCTTTCCAAGAACGCTGATGTTCGTTTACAAGGTGAGATTACTCAAAATTTTTGTTCATGGAAACATTAAAAAAAAACAACAAACTTTTAAGAACACACATAAAATGAATCATATCCGCAGGCGTTTGGGATAACATGGTAAGAAAGATAAGGATCTTGAGCTCATTCGATATAAGTCACTTTTCTTTGCGTTGGTGCCGACGTTACGGTAAACATCAATATATATGCACCTTAAAGAAATAGCTTAGTTTACCGTCCATGAAATGTGGCCACCGTATTTAGTTTCTGTGCCATAAGGATCAGCTTTTTTTAACTTCATTTATTTTCATTCTCCCGCAGAGGAGAGCCTGCACGAGTTGTTTATTCGCTCAGTTTCTGGTTTATCTAATACGAAAAGTAAGTCAAAATTTGCTGTATGTGTTCGCTTTAGAATCGGTTTTTTTTCTCTTTTTGTTTCTTTTGGACTGAACTGATCTGTCGAACTACTCATAAAAAAGTGCAATCGTACATTCCTGAGGCGTTGACGGAATTTCAGTATTTTGAAATAACCACCTTTATCTAGGCTTAATAAAGCTCGCATAACCCAATCACTGAATCGTTCTTTCTCACGTGTTTCTAAAGAGTGAACTCTATGACTGGAAAGCTAACTGGTCAATGAATGGTGAAGTCAATTACATTCCTCCGCTTACTGATCTCTACTTTTGTTTGCTTATTATTAAACAACACTAAAATTTATGGTTAAAGTTCTCCATTTAAGTGTGCCATATCTTGTTGCAGGTGTGGCTGAGTTATTTTATCATTGTTTATACCCTCATATTCGAGCCAAGTACCGGAAGGTAGTAACTGCGATAATGCAATCCATGAATTGTCACTGTTTCTCTTCGCAAGATTTCGATAAAGATATGGATTAATTGCAAATTTTTCCTACTTTTTTTGTCTTACTTTAGGCTTGTAGCTTTCTCATCCGTCTGTTGAAACGTGAATTCATGCTGCTCGATCATCTGGCTGCCGTGAGGGTAAGGGACACCGATTGAAAAAAAAAACAAGAAATAAATCTGTTAAAACATCTCTTAATGTAAGAAAAGAAACGACCATAAGCCCAGACGGTAGTCATGTTATTTTCCCTACCGGTGTCAATTAGTAAGAACATCTGTTTTGAAAATGCTCGTTTTGAGCTTGGTTCTGGCATTATTTTCTAGAATTTCTTTTTCCTGGAAGCTGGTGACGCTATGCATCATTTCTATACAGATATTTTTAGAAAGGTAAGCGCTGCTAATCTCTGGCAGTTGCGTCTTATTACATACTTCAAGCTTTGTATTAACTTTCCCGTAATCTGTCGTTAGCTCGCAAAATGCGATTCTATCCAAAGCGAGCCACTTTCAAGGCATGGTTACCGAGTTACGTGAAATCATGGAATCTAATCTTTTCGGGAAAGATTTGAGATAATCATAACTATTTCCCGGAAAGGATGACTCCTCTTTTCACTCCTCGTTCGATTTCACAATCCTTGATATGTTTTGGTAATGGTTGGTTCCGTAATCTTTCTTTAAAGTGAACAAATTTAGGCAAGCGTCAATGGCGCGAGTCTCTAGTTTGGATGATTGGGCAACTGCTACCTCAACATTTAGAAAAACTCTTTAGTCTTTCATCAAATATTCTGTCTCTTGTCTTTTAGTGCAATCGCCGTGAACGCTGGCAAGATATGTCGTACTTAAATAGTTTATTCCAAGAGGCTCTTCTTCCAGGCTACTCAAGCGTGCAAGAAAGGTAACGTTGATCCTCAGCTGTTCTACAAAGAGGACGATCAAAACGTTCGCTTCAAAGAAGTAACCCAGTCTGTGTTCAGTTGAGACCCATTTTCGAGAATAATTTCAAGATACAGTCACTGATTACCTTTGTATAATTTTCTTTGTCGCTACTTTGTTGATGGCTTTCATGGCCAAGTCTCTAAATCTGGCGATGATGATGAAAATGTTTTCTCAAGAAAAACAAAAATGTTTTATGAAATTTCCATATACGCTAAAATTTACAAGAAAGCATGCCTAAAACTGAATCATAAAATGACCACAAAATGAACGCCATTCTGTACCTAACTTCTGTCTTTTTCGTATACAACAGGTTCACCGTGGGTTACAACAAGCAAACGAAAGTCACCCCAGAATCGTTCGAGGGATTGGAGTTAAATTACGAGGTAGGATTGCATGTTTGACGAAGACCACAGCGAGGCTTGCAGATGCCTAATCTATTGAAAAGATTATACTTCAGTTACGAGGAGAAATTCTTCGTCGAATCTATTGCCACTATGCGTGAAATGGCTTTCCAATCACCTAAAAATTTCAAAATTTTCCCCAACTCAGGTAGTTTATTTCCCTTTGTTGGGAACGTCTGCCCAGGCGTGGAAGAACCTTTGACACAAACCCTGACCTTCGATACCATGTTACTGTCCAACTCATCTTCCGGGAAGACCATTGGAGTCGGAAAATTTTCTGTTTCATGCAAGTTTAAATTCCTAAGAACAAGAACAATTAAGATAGTGGAGATTTATTCCACTGAACTTCCATCAAAATTTCGAAGATTTAACTGGAGGAACAGTAAAGTAGTATTTCTGTTTTATTAATAAGGCTATCACATGCAGTAAGCAGAACTTTCATATTTTTTGAGTGAAGCACGTTTGTAGCCCCTCGCCTAAAAAAATTGCGGGCTTATCCTCCTCGTTAAAACTATTGGGGCCTCTAGCTCCCTCTAGTCCCCTCCATTCCTCTATATTTATTTATATCGCACTTGGGGCGGACACTTCTCGTGAAATATTGTGGTAGCCTTTGTCATAGTCAGGTTGTTTTTTAGGCTCCCTGGCCCGTGGATCTCGTCATCGACCCTGGTTCTCAGAAAAAGTATAATGACGTTTTTCTTTTCTTGTTGAACGTCAAACGAGCTAAATGGAGTCTAGACGATTTACACTTTCGAGGTAAAAATGTACCTAAAATTGTTGTTGTTGATGTTGTTGCTGTTTTTATTGCAGTTGTGGCGGTTGTTGTGATTGTTTGTCGTAGTCTTCTACCTAGCATTATCGTCACCGTCGTCATTATTATTATTCAAATTCTTTATCTTACCGTTCCAATTGATATTTCAGCCATCTTACCACAATTGTTGTGGCTGATGATGTCAATATTGCTGATACTGTTGCTATTCTTCATACGTTAATTCTTGATTCCTATAAATTTTATTTTTTCGTTTAATTTTCACTGTTCAACAGATTTGGAAGATAAGGCCATTCTATCCGAATCAGAAAACGAACAAGAAGCAATCCTTACTGATGACAAACATCCTGGAGATCATCTCTCCCAGCACCAGATGCACCTTTTACGTTATGATTTAATGCAGTTTGTGAATGGTTTACATCAATACATTATGACTAGGGTAAGAATTGTACCAACTGGTCGACCATCTGAAATCTGTTCCTAATTCTCTGGTACTCTTTTCCAGATCTTGCACAGTAAAATAGAATTTGAAGAAGCTTTAGTTAAGGTAACAAATCTTTCCAGAAAGAGTATCTGTAGTTTTTTTTGTCTGTAGTAGTAATTGGACTAGAGGGTAGTGCATTATAGAAACAGTTAATCTGTAGAGAATCCAAACTGTGTGGTAAATTTATGAGATTTTTTTGTAGGTGCACGAAATAATTTCATGGTAATAATTAACTCGAGACTCAATTTTTGAGATATTCTGATGGCAGATTTTAGCTCAAGATACTGGCCCAGCAAATTCTCGTACAACGTTAGGATATCAAACCTATCTTCCAACGCACTGTCCCTACATTCCTTCACCTTCTCTATGTAGTTCCCATTGATTTGTTCACGTACATCCATCGTCTTTTTAATCTATACGACAGCACTCTGTGAAGTATAACTACGACAGTACGCTGTGAAGTATAACCGTGTGTAATAACGCACTTGTGAAGGGATGAATTTTGAGACTGTATACCAAGAAGCCACTAGGGACCCCAGACCGCAAAATTATGGTGTTGCCTCAGCATGGCATGAGTAAATCTGAAAATCGAATTTTGATTAAGATCGGGTCAAGGTCAACTAATTTTGTGCATTTCAACAATAACTTCGAACATTTCTTTTTCAGGCAACGGATTTAGATGAAATCATCAAAGCTCATTCCCTGTACATTGAAAGAGTTCTTGAACGTTGTCTTATGACAAACAAGGTATAATATATTATTTAACTAATTTTTATTTAGAATTATCTTAATGCAGGTAGCCTTTCAGTACAGTTAATTTTCAAACGACCGTTCCTACAAATTAATACATGAACATTATTAAACTTATCTGGGTTTCTGTTTCTTTTCCTGTCCTCCTTTACCCAGTCAATTCGGTTTGTTTTTCCAAAAACGGAACACACTCCAACATTTTTTTCCCGATACATTTTATTTTTCTGTTAAATTACTTTAACGCTTCAGTTTCCTTGATAAAGGTCGAAGTAATGAAAGTTGGCATATTAAAGGTGTTAAGACTTGCTGTGAAATTTAACAAAGTGTGGACCTTCAACATCAAAAAGAACAGGTTTGATTTCTGTTATCATGTTTATTTACGTGAGCAGAAACCGGAAAAACGCCGTAAATTAGAAAATACACTTGAACGTAGCAAATTTTAAAGTACCTAGTGAGAACCTTCCTTGCCAAAAAGGCAAGCTTACCAACAATGGTTGTTTTTATCTCAAGTAAGAGTTTGACTAGGAAGCGGAAATTTTAGACCTCCCAGTCGTTCTAATCATAAATGACGAAACTTTATAGAGACGACATCATAAGTTCAATTGGTGACGATTTGAAGAAATGGAGAACATTTATTGTGACATTCCTAACGAAACAGATCAAGCAAGGTTCATATCCACACTGTGAGTACAAGAACTAGATTAAACACGAACTCACAATCCTAAAAAACTTACATTCCCACATCCCTTACTGGACTTTTGAACCATTTTACTACTGTCTTCATTTTTAGTGGAAGCTTTGGCGTTCAGCTTAGGATCCAGAAAGACAATAAGTGGACTTGAGAGTTAAAAAATATTGTTTGTTAAACACATGAATACGGACCACAGTTTGTAATTATATTTAATTTGTAAATTATATGAGCTTTATGTATAGAGTATATTATTTTAAACAAGCATGTGTTACATTGCGTGGCTCGAAACAATGTAGAGAAGTGTACTAAGCCTGTAAATAACTTAGCTCAGGATATATTAATCTGTGTAATATAGTAATTCCGTGGTTCTTGAAAACAGCGAAAGCACTGAAAATGTTGTTCAAACGTTGTCGACGCTCTGAAATTAACCATTGGATTGTGAATTTATATAATTTTTTTATCTATTTTTTTATCTTTTATTTATTTACTATCTTTATTTACCATTTATCAGAAGTTCAAGCTCGTGGGAATGCGTGGGACGTATATGGTTATCACGGAGCATTGGATCTGGTTTCCAGTTTTTCCCATGAGATAGCGCCAAATTCAATATGGCAGTCAGCTGTAGCATTGTGTTTCTGGTTTTGGTCACTTATTTTTCCACGGTTTTATCGATTGACTGCGATGTGCTTAAAATGTTTGAAAGTATTAAAGAGGAAGATGTCATGGAAATGACGAAGGAAAGCTGTATTTTAGCTTTTGTGCCATTTTTAACAGATTTTTCCAAATACCGTTCAGTATTGGAGAGTTTACAAGTAGCTTTTAAAGAAGAACCAAGGGTCCGTATTGGAGTTTTAAGGAATGAAAGTGCTGAACGAGAAGAGTTGCTGCAAAGCTCAAACAGGAAGGAGCGATATCAACCTAGGCATGTGGATAATTCGATTTTATTTTACCCACGAAGGAAAGTAGACAGAACTTGCCTCACACCAAATCCTGAATTTGTACCTACAGCTGAAAAGCTTAAAGGTTACATGAACGAGCATTTATTGCTGTCGTTTCTTAATTCAAAATGCCAAACATTCCGAACTCTTGATGGGAAACTGACTGCGCAAGGAATGAAACGCCAGAATATTTTGCAAAATTTGTTTCGTTTACCAAGGATTCATCCTTTCCCTGCTGTTGGTACTGTTTGTGAGCGAATAAAGATGCCGAGTGAAGAAGAGTTCGTTAACGAGTATTTGTACAGATCCAGACCAGTTATTATTGAAGGTTGGTGTGTTGTGTTTTTGTACTGTAGTTGTGTAGTGAGGGGGAATGGTGAAGGCATACAAATTACTGGGCTTTGTTGCTCTGCATCAAATGATCCAGCTGTTAAAATTCTGAATATGTAAATTCTCTCTGATGTTTGGTTGTTAAACCCACCACATCGTTAGAGTTACGATGAAATTTACGATGTCTCTGCTTAAATATAACAGGCTATTTACAAGGTGACATAGCTATAAAAGACAATACTCCATGGTTATGGCTGCAGTAAAGCAATAACAAGTACAAAGAAGAGAAATATAAAACTAATCTTTTTATATAAACAAATCTGTTCCCCCTGACCACTAGCATGTAACACCTGCTGCACTTCCATTGTTGTTGCTGTGAGCTAATGGTCCTGTAAGTGTTGTACTTTGATTACGTTTTAATGTGTATGTAAAAAGCATTAAATTTTCTTCATTTTGAATAAGGAGCACTTAAAGACTGGCCAGCTCTTAAAAAATGGACCAACAAATTCTTGCTGGCTGCATTTGGCAAGAACCAAGTACACATCAAACTAACTTCTGATGGAGTTTTTGAAGGATGTGAGAAAGCCGAACATTTTTCCAACTTTAAATCTTTCAAAATACCTGATTATGTGGCCAAGCAGCTACCATTTCCTGATTTGGTTGTAGTTAGACCTGCTACCATGAATTTAAACTTTTCCTCGTTTATGGATATGATTGGATTACCTCAGGAAGCAAATGTTTCAGCTTATCTGGAATATTCCTCAATTCCTGACTATATGCCAGAACTGGAGAGTGATATCAAAGAGTTTCCCTTTGTCAAAGATATTTTAACTAGAAGACATTTAAATATGTGGCTGAGCAATGGTAACACCCTTGGAAAACTGCATTTTGATCCTTATGAGAACTTTCTATGTCAGGTAATAAGTTTGTTTAACTCAGTAAATTTGCTGTTGTAACATGATCAATGAGAGGTGTGAGAAACTCTGGTGCATATTGCCTGCCTTGGAAGAGTGGTGATTAATCATTAAGGGGCAGGGCTTACAGGATCTCTTTGATGAATAAAATTATCTTGTGTGAGCCATTGTAAAATTATAAAGTGTGCCCTTACCCTTTATGGGTTAAGGAAATTATTTTCTGAGAATTGAGTATTTGAAAATAGATTTATTTGTTTTTTGTTGAGATATGGTGAATATCTTTAATTGCCTGTGTACCCAAAGCTAATACTCAGCTTTCCATGTGATGCCATAAATGTATATGGTTAAATAGGAGAACACTGAGCACTTATTGCAAGGTACATGTGCTTGAGTGTGCTGTAAGATGGCAAATAAGGTCTTGCTTCTTGATTTATTACTTCTTAGGTAAGTGGAATCAAGCAAATAATTTTGTTTGAGCCTCATGACAATGCCGTGCTTTATGAAGGACACATACAAGAGGCTGTTTTGGATTTTAATCAGAAGTCAAAGAAATTCACCAAGAAGACTTTGCTGGACAGTACTTCAATGGTTATGTCTCCTATTGACATTCTTAAACCTGACTACCATCGATTTCCAGATTTTAAAGATGTGCCAGCAATGAATTGTACTATTAATGAAGGAGATGTGCTGTACATGCCTTCATTTTGGTGGCACGAAGTTCAGTCTTCTTCTGGAAAAGAGCAGAGGAATCTTGCTGTGAATTTTTGGTAAGTTGGAAAACTTCAATTAAAGCAACTGTACCTTTATTTACTTGCATGAAATATGTTCTTGCTTAGTCGATACATAAGTATGGTGACCACTGAATGTGACAAAAGTTCAACATTTATTCAACCACGTTTTGACACCATTACAACATCATTTTTGACCAGAGTTGGACTTCATTCATTTTAAACTGTTTGTTGAACTTTGGTTCAATCTTAACAACAGTCTTATCACCATTTAAGATCCCTACTATATTACAATGAATATTTTTAATTTACAGCCAGTTGGTTAAGTTTTTTAAGAAAGGTTCATTTCCCAACCCAAAGGAACTTGGAGTTGCATCTTTGCCCCTGGTCGTGGTTGTGTGTTAAAAATAAAAAAAAAATTCTGCTCTTGAAAATTAATTTTTACCCAAAAATATTTGATCTACAACATCCCTGGTTGTTGTTTTTGGTGTTTACCTACTGTTGTTCACAGCTGGTCTTGCGGTAGTTTATTTTGGGTATCATTTCGTGACAAAAATACACGAGATGTAGTTTTAATATTTGGGTTTGGGTAACGCAAGCAACTTATTTTTGAACAATGTCTCATATTTTTATCTTATTTTAGGTATGAGCCATTTCTTACTAAAGACTTCCCCTGTCCTGAATGCTCTATGGACGTAAACTCCCACTATTATCACACATTACTTTAGCAGAATTTATCGTGGTAATTTATCTCATTTGGACAATATAGGTACGTAGTTAGGAGGACTATCGCAAATATTATTTGAAAACATATGGAATAAAGAACACCAATACAAATTTCATGTATGTCGGTGTGTTTCAGATTAGTGGTTAAAATCCGTTAAAAGTGGGTACAAGTCCTAACACGCATGTAACAAGCTAGAACACATAATTCATCTGCCGTCATACAATTCGACGGTCGGATAGCTAACTCCAAATTAGTTCGGCACACAAAGTTTTTCAGTATTGTTGTTTAAAGCAGGGGATAGTCTTTTTTCCCCTCTATGTTCATTTAGATGTCTATCCACTGAAAATCAGATTGATCAGAACTCAAGTCAAGCACCAAGTAATTAAGGTTTTCAACAAACGATCCCAAGGCCAAACTCTAGCCCTCTGATCCAATCAGTTAGGCAAGTCTGTCTAGTATCTTCCAAGGGGTCAACGACTACGTCGTTGTGAGCTGTTGTTTTATAGTTCTGGAAGCAGTATGTCGTTTACGTTCATTGAATGTTAGTACGTTCCTGGCCTGGCTGAAATTACCGCTCTCAGGAAATTTCCTTCAACGTAGTGAAAACTAAACATAACACAGAAAAGTCATCCTTTCAAAACACAGGCAAGCCACAAATACAATTTAAAGAGATTTATTACACTGCGTTTCGTTGCCATCACGCAACATAATGTTGCCATCGCATAATGTTGGGCGATGGCAACGAAACGCCATTGTAATAAATCTCCATAAATTGTATTTGTGGCTTGCCATTGTTTTGAAAAGATGACTTTTAATCTTCGTATATTGAGCTGGGCTCTTGTATTCATCATTCGATTATGATTTCCGCGTGGTAAATCAGTGGTAAACGTTATAACACGGAAAGTTTTGGGCGAAAGTAACTCACGTACGCAGGTATTTGTTCATTAATTTATATTTCTAGAAAGGGAATGTATGTCAATGCACTGTTCTTTTTCGACGTTTCCACGATACAGTAGCCAACGCTTTGCGGCTAGGTACTAGTTTACTGTCCGGCAACCGCAAACCTCAACTACAGGACATTTAACCACAGGTTTGGGGTGGAAAGTGAAAGAGTGTCGTCATCAATTCACATAAATTATTACGTACTGGTGTGACATGCAGTCTTACCCAGCGGACCATGAAATTTCATCATCCTGACCCACTTTGTTTAGTTGCTCATCTGCCATTGAATAACTACATTTTGTTTTTATTTTATAAAGCTGCTTACATTATCACTATCTTTACAACTACGTTACATTTTTACAACCTTTTCCCTTTGACTCGTTAACAGTGCGTGAGGAAGATATAAAAGGAAACTGTAGTGAGGTCTTGTTTGGAAATGAAACCCTATTTAGCATAAAATTTCAACAACTTTAAACTCAATTTTCTACTGAAATGCGGGTTCTCTTTAATATGCCATGTGATACCCTAGGAACTTTGAAAGTCGAGTTGTTTAAGATATAGCCTCTTTTTAACTCACTTTCCGGTGTCCAGAAATCAGATCAAACACTACCACTGGCGTATGATATATTGCAAGAATAATTCAGTAATTACTATCTATATTGTCGTTATAAATAAACTGAACGTTTATAAAAATGAATCGGAAGATAAACTAAAATGAAAGTCTTCCTAAATTCTTAGCGAAAGAGACCGCTTGATAATTAAAAAATATCATGGCATGCTTTGGCCGTTGTGACCAACACAACAGTATTTGCCTTCAGGTCTTGGGGTAGAAATTCATATGCTGTTGATAGTATTCGGGTAACCTCCAGTGACGTGGCCCAGATATGTAAAACTTGCTTCGCCCATTTCTCCAAGGAATTTCTTGTCGAATTCAGGACGCCTTTCAGTTTTTTATAGAGAAGCGTTTGAGCATCCTCAAAGGTGAATTCCCCTCTATACTTCATTGCTCGTGTAACGGATACACCAAGAGGAGTTTCAAACATTGTACACATGTAGTCTGTTATTGATCCGCCTTCGGGAAAATAAGACATCTCTAGTTCGGTTTTGTGCAGTTGAGCCCCGAAGCAACGATAAAGCATTTCGTAGCTTAGAACTTCACTTTCGACTGAATTACCACCAGCGTTTGGCAGAGATTTCATCCTGTGTGAGTCCTTCGAGAGGCTCATGGAGGAAAAGCATTTCATTGGTGTTAGTTCGGTGAATACAAGACCGAACGACTCGACTGACTGTACTTTCCTTCTAAAAGCAAATACGTCATTGATGTCCACGATAAAATTTTCACCAAAGTACACGTGAGCTGGGGGAATGTTGGTGCTATTCTCGTTGATTATCGAGAAATCTTTCCTTCGCGGCCTTCGGCTTCGCAGCCGAACCAGCCTCGTCTTTTGCGTCTTTATTGCCATCTCGGCGTGTCCCTTAAGCTTTACAACCAGTTGTGATATTTTTACGATGTAATATCAATCTGTGTCGCATTTTCCTGTATCGTCGCTTGTTTTTTTTATTGCTCATATCTCTATCTTTGTGGGACAGAAATGGATTTAAAATTTGAGCCAAGTGATTTATATAGGAATCGGCGTTGTTGGGATTACCAACTTTGTTGTTGACATTACATCAGAACAGTGATGTCATTCTAAATATGGGTAGCTCACGCTCAGGGAAAACTCCCCAGGTACGTTTTTGGTTTGATCGTGGCTAGATGACATACACGGGAGGGATGTTTCATAATGGCAGGTATAAAATCATTGAAGTAGAATCTTCACCTTCTATTCGCCATTGACCTGAGCTGTTGCGGTCTTCCTAGCCTTGATGCTGTACTCTTTATATGTCCTGTATCTCCCCTTTCGTCGAGTAAATACTGCATAATTATAGTCTAATATTATCATAAAGAACTTGCACCAGTACTTTACGCTAAGCAGCGAAAGTTATATTCACTAAGTCAAAATAAAATAATATAAAATGAAATAAAATAGTAAAATACTATTTACCAAGAGTTGGTCAGAGCGAGATACCTGTAGTTAGCCGTTTTGTCAGTTAGCGAGTAATTTCTGACTACATTTTCAAAGCGGAATCTGTAGCAGAGCACAATTTATCTGTAACGGAATAGTTAGCAGATTATTAGTAAAATTACGCTACCATTGCTTTTTGCGACTGTTTAAATTTCTCATAAACAAACCACAAAAGAATCGGCCTTCAAGGCAAAACATAAATGGTTAAATAAACCATTTTTCAGTGTTAGCTTGACTACTCTGACATAATATAACATTACAAATATCAAATTTACAGCTGATTTTTCGGTCCAACCTGACGAACTACATTATAAAATAGAGCAACCGTCGTAAATATTGAGGGGGGGGGGGGGGGGCACGGTCCCCCCACTTGCTGACGTTATATTACTCTTACATTTTCAGTTCACGTTCTTCGAACCTGGTCATGCTGTTGGATAGAGATCTGTCTTGAAAATACGATACAGTTTGAAATGTACTGGAGATGACCTCAAAATGTTCACCAGGGACGGTTTTAATGGATTAAGGTATGCACTAATAAAAAGCAAAAAAAACTTTGGTGGTTATTGCTTTTAAGAGGATTATATTTCTGCAGTTGTCTAGACTAAGTAGCTAGGCCTTGCCTAGAAGAATACCATCGACCTTTTATGGTGTAGCTTGCCGCACACTAAAACAATTGCCGCGTTGGATAGTCATTGATAGTAACCACGGGATAGTTCCTGGCATAGTTATCTGCTCGGGAAAGTTAGCGTTTATCCCAACAATATATACATTAGCGGAAAAAAATTAGCAAATGGACCGTTCAATGAAGGATATGTCGGTAAGTGATGTAGTAAGCGAATAGATGTGTGAGACTATTTGCCGCACTTGTGAGCCAGTGATGATCGTTGTGCCGTATACCAGAGCCTTGAATTATCACCCTCGATCTACACCCACACCCAGGACATTCAACGCACGAGATGCAGGATATTTTGAGCTTGGTTATTGCGTAATCCTACTTAAATCAGGTGATTTTGTAATCACAGGGTTCAAGATAATGATCACCATGCCTTCCACGTGAAGTCTTCCTAACACAGTAATTTCCGTTCTTACTTTGGTTGTGCAGTATTTCGAGCTGTTCTCCTTTGTGTCACAAAGTTATGGCAAGCGAGGTATCGACTTCGCAAGAGAAAGGCCGTGTTTTAATGCGTGTAAGATTATAACAATACACTCATTTGATCTACAGTTCATGTGTGGTTTACAAAAGCAATTGTTTAGATGGGTCATCTTCAAGTTGTTATTGTCTGTAACTGTTGCGAGATACCTGGCTCATAATAATATAACCCTAGGTGGTAGTTTGCTGTCCACCCGTTACTTGCTGTTAATCAAACCAAGCCAATCAAACCAAGCCTTAATTTGATTAACAGCAGTAGTAATAATGACAAGGCAACAATCAAACTCCTCCATCAGAAAGTGATTATAAGTGAAACACGCGAAAGTATATAAGCACACGTCGCTCAACTACAAGATAAAAAACCTGGAGAAAATTGACGGTTCGAGGTTGGAATTCTATTTCAGAATCATCCTCAGAGATACATGAACAGAATTTTTTGTGATAATCTGCCAAAGTCAACTGAAAAATGTTGACTCGAGTACATCATAAAGTGAAAGAGAAAGCTGGTCTCTTTACACGTTAATGTCACTTTACAATATTAGAAAACTGCTCTTCAAGCCTCGTCAGCACTTACTTTCACAAAGAAATTCAAGTTATCTAGTTGCGTCACGGCTCTGTCCTCACCCACAAAAGAACTTTTAAGGATTTCCGATCTTTTTTCGACTTATATTACGATGCACGCACGCAGATGTTTCAATGCAGCATTCTCACGTCCAAATTGGTATGACTGTTTCTGTAATATCTCTTATGTGCTTAACCTAAATTGAATTAAATCATAATTACGTTAGGAATAGTCAACTTAATTTGGCAATGACTTCTCGTGAGCATTTCTGCTATGTGGTAACTTAGGGCTTAAGCTTGTGAGAGATCCGTGAATGAATCAACGCTTTTAATCGATCACCTAAAAGCCAAGTATCTGTCACGTTCTTGCACTCTTTCCCTTACTAGTATATTTAAACCATGACTGACGCATGTACAGAGCTTTATATCCCAACGGCATTTACAACTAAGAGTTCAGATCACTTTTAAATTCATCTAAACAAGAACGTCACCCTGTCTCACTGCATTATTGCGACACACTTAGTTTTGAAAACATGTTCGCTCTGAAGGGCATCAAGTTTTAATTTTTGTGATAAATATAGGTCCTCTCTTAAACTGGAAAGTTCGAAAGTTTTCCTTTTGAATGGATGCCAAGCATGAAGCACGTTGGTCCATGTAGCGAACGAGGGAATTTCTAATAATCCTTTCCTCTTGCTCTTTATCACCGGATTACTGTGTAATATGCCTGAAAATGTTGTACCGAAAACAGTATTTAATCGCAGAATAAACAGCTTTAGTTGTAAGCAAAACTTACCGCAAATCTTATCCTGTACAACAACCCTCCAAATACCTTTGACGGTATTTTTCGGGCGGAAAAAGTTCTTGAGCAAATCAATTTAGCACGACCAGGAAAAGCAAGAATGAAGCCACTTATCAAAAAATTTAAACATCGGAAATACGACTTTGGGCAAGGAATATGGTTTGGATGGTAGTTCCCAAATGGTGATGGCTGATATAACTCCCCCGTCACTTCATTTCCGACGGGCCAGAAAAAAGGAGATGTTCAGACAGATCAATACATTATCATTGCAGCAGATGACTTACATTGTCAGAAAAATTCCCGTGTTGATCTATTTTAACCTGGAGCACAAACATAGATCCTTCGTAAGAGCGAGACAGAACTCAGCAGACGTTCCCTCTGATGTTCATTAGAGAAATTTTCCCCCAAATTTTGACCGTGTTAAGGCCTCTAAATGGCAACTTAATTTAGGGTACCAAAAATCTGTGTTTGGTTCGGACTGCTCTTACATGTTCGTTGTAATGTTAGATTACACGTCAATAATTTCGGTGCATCGTTAACATTGGTTAGATTGAAAGCCTTTTTTGCGTTATAATGTTGGCGTTTAGAAAAACTTCAGACGTGATTTGATGATAATGTAATGAGAAACATTTGCGTTGAGGGGCTAATCATGTGGAGGAATACAGGGTAGGCTGAAATCGCAACGATTAGGTGGAATCGCGAGTTTTTTTTCCGTATGAAGAGCCCTTAATTTGTTTGCTGTTGACGTTGACAGGAAAGCTATCAAATGGATCGACGTTGGATTGTAAGGAATTTTTCTCTCTTCTTGTTTTATGAATGAACTATCATGCCTTGTCTTAAAAATATCTTCCTCGCCAGTTTTGGAATAGGGTTCTCAGAGTTCAAGTGTGTCCAATTTTGGGGTTAAGTTTATTTTAATTAAACTGAATCTTATTCAACTCAAAATCCAAGTACTAATTTAATGCAATAGTTGAAGCCTGTTGTGCATATTGTCGATTCGGTCTCGTTTGAGTGGTTTGACCTTTTTCAGTCCTCCTTGACTCAAGAGACACAAAAGATTATAACGTGTTTTTCAGTGGTTGTTCTGGTTGTTTTGACAGAATTTAATAATTAGTCAATAAAAATATTTCTGTCTCAGAAAGCACAATGCTATCTCAGTCTCAAACTATCGTAATTCTATCTTAATGAGCCCAATTCGTTCGGGTCTTCATGAACGCAGTGCTATCTTAGGTCTGTATCAATGAACACTGTTCTATATCAAACACAATTCGCATCTCAGTAAACGAAGTGAGCAATTATCTTTTTGGGACTGTCGCAGTGCCGCTATCTCATATGATTTCAATGGTTGGTATTTTCTCGTTTAAGTGAAATGAGCTTTAGGCAAAAAAACACCATCTTGCACCTTGCAAACACCTTGCAAACACCTTGAAAACAATTCTCAAATCTTACGATAAAATAAAGATTAACTAACAACTTTCCGTCGATATTCTCTCTTAATAGTTTATTGCAGGACACAGGTAGCAAAAATGTACCGTTAAATCGAAGAATAATCGGTTATAAACCTCACGAAGATCTTACAATTAGCACCTTGCCCTTCGTTCGTTCGGTGAAGTGAAAATTATTCTCACCTGTTATACCTTATTCCATATATCTTCCCTTATGGCTCCAAATACTGTCTAACTCATTACTCATTAATCACCTTATGCGACATGGATGACATGACTGTTCTAGATTAAGGAACAACATTGTGGAATACTATTTTTGGAGACGTCATTTAGGGGATTACGTCTTGGACTAAACGCGCCGTCCACATGCATGTCTGCTATCAGACACTCGGAACAGTAAACCTTTTGGATTAAGCCATTAGAACTCCTTGACTTTAGGGCGTTTACGGTCTGCTATGTCGCTGTGGAGTAGAGTTGGCTTACGTTCTAAATAAATGTATTACTAATCTTAAAGGCGTTGGCCGTCTGCTACGAGGCTGTGGAGTATACTCGGCTTATGTAGTAATACAGATTAATGTATTTATGCGACTAAGCCCGTCACGTACCTATGAGGAAAGCTTGACTGTTTGAAAGGTGTGCTTGATCAGAAGGTGCACGTCTTATTTGAGACAATGCGCTCTTTAAAATTCCTGGAGCTCTTTGTTTGTGAAAAGGAAACACACACACCCCCACGAAATGGACATCGATGGTGCCAGGCAAGCGACGGCCACCCCTCCGACTTTGCCTTCCGAATATTTGTCTTTGTTATCCTAAGATGTAAAAGATGAAAACAAGTCTTTTTTTCCTTACTCATCTGTACAGTTCATAACCACTGAAAAATGTAAAAACCAACTCCGTTGCCGTTGATAGTTCCTTTGCATAAATATTGTGGGTAGAAACTTAGTCGAGTACTACTGCAAATACTGCATTCTGATTGGCTACGCTATTCGCTATCTATTCGTCGATAGATAGCGAGTAGCGAACAGCCATCTCCTCTCATGTTCACGTGTCGTTTAAATATGTTAACTATTACGAATAAATTATTAAAAAGCGTTTTGAAATGTTCTTTGCAAAGTGTGTTTCCTACTAAAACAATTAGATTATTCGCTCTCGATTTCTATGAGGTCTATCACCTCAGAAATCTCGAGCTTATAATCTAATTGTTAAACAACATTTGTTATACAAATTGTCTGTATCTGTGATCGATTTAGCCAAGAGCGACGATAGATTCTTTTGTACATGTGACAAAGTTCACCTTAAAAAAATACAACTCAGTTTTGCAATTATTTACCGCTAAAATGACATGGCATTTAGGACTTCTAAATGATTACCCCTGTTGATACCATGGTGATTTGTAATTTACGATAAAGTAAGAGAAAATGAAGATGAAATGTACACACTAAAGAGGTATAGACAGTCACCAAAGACTGTTAAAAGACCTGTATGAAACTTAGAGGTAAAATACTACGTTTTTTGAGACTATATAAGCAGGTGATTTGTTTCTTAAGTCAGCAGATGTATAGCACTTGATAAGTGGTCTGCTGAAATGCATCGTGCTCTTTCTTAATTCTTTAGGCCTACTCTTTACCTAGTATTTTACCTCTTTAAGTTTCATACAATTCTTTTAAGAACTAAACGGTCCAACAGTCTTTGGTAACTGTGTATACCTCTTTAGTGCGTATCTTTCATCTTCATTTTCTCTTACTTTATCGTAAATTACCAATCACCATGGTATCAACGTATTTGAAAATCTTGTTTAAATTTGTTACCACGACAAAATCGCTGTTTTATGATTACCCCTTTCAGGCAATACCCAGCGTTAATTCCTGCAAACTAATGCTCGGCTGTTTGGAACGATGGCTGCCTTACTTATCTCAACAAACTATCAAAGTTACAAAGTAGAGCGGTGCGTGTGATAATTGGTTACAGTCACGATGCTCGTTCCACTGACTGCACGGTTGTATGGCAATCGACTAAATTTGAAAAAATCCTGAAACTGTGATGACATTTAATGCATAAACAAATAAATTACGAAATTGTCAAAATGAGTTGTTCACTACTTGTGAAAATGAGAACTACAGTGTACGAAGCAAAGATACTAAACTTTCTTTGGCTAAACCAAGTACTAGTTTTTTCTTAAAAGAACCAATTCTCATTCAGAGATGCCATTTCACGGAACGAATTGCCCAAGGAAATAACTGACACTTTTTTGTAGTTTGAAAATCGCATCCTTCAAACAAGGCCTTTGGAGCCTACAGCAATAACATTAAACAAATTTGAAGCTTTTGCGATTAGAGTTACATGTAGGTAATAAGTTAATTTTATGTAGTATAAGAATAGATAAATATGTCAAATATGTATGTATGATGTTAGATATAGAGGTTTGTTTTATATTTTTAGCTGTGTGAGTACGACCTTTTGGAAACCAGGACACTGAAATGGCTATCGTGTTTAAAGAAATTTGACAAAAGAATTAAGAAGGAATAGTTATATCATTTGACGTCATGTTAATCATTAATTTCGTATAAAAACTTATGTCTATAAGTATAGTGCTGGGTCAAAAATTTCTCCAACTATCTGTCTTGTCTTTTCTCATCTGACAATTTAACAGACGCACCATTCAGACAAATTAAGAGACTGCTTATTCAAAAAGTTATCTCTAGGGTGGAACGAGTGTTTCGTGGGTGTACTAGATTAAATTATGGCATAAATACTAAACAAAACAACTTAGAGGACGTTCTTTTGATTCAATAAATAAATCTTCCGTTGCTATTGATATTATCTCCTGTTGACGTGCGGGTGTCGGATGAAAGGAGGCGCACCGAGCATTTAACAGAACCAGGAACAAGTCTGCCTTACGTAAACAGGGAGAAAGATGACGAAGTTTTTCAATCTAAGTCAAGTGTCCGTGGTTTTCAGTTGGAAACTAAGCGCGCAATAGAGTTGCCGAGACTGCTGAGTAAATAAACAAAAACACTTCGAAATGTTTAGCTGATTGTTATTTGGCTCCACATAGGTCAGAGGCCTTAAACGTCCGTCAGCTGTTGAAAAGTGCAATCGTGATGTTGTTCATTCACTTCGGTGTTCTGGGTTAAGTTAGCTTGCCTTCTGAATAGCGAAAATGCAATATTGTGACTTCCCTTGAACTTCTGAGATTGGTTTTTTAAAGCTTCGACAAGTTATCATACGACAATCAACTCCCTGTTTAGCTGAGAAAATTTAACCAGTGTGCAAGTTCGGTTGTTGCCAAATGATTGGATACTCGGTAGACCCGCTATGTCCTCTTAGCTAGTTATCAACAAGCTGACAGCTTTATCGACAGCTTAGTACAGTAGACAATAATTCTTCAAATCTTTAAACAACAGGCTCTTAGCGTTTAGTCGGGTATTTAAATTAGAGATGTTTTTTTCATTAATTTGTCAGTATTTGCCCATCGTTTTCTTATTAAGATTTCAAAGCCAAGACAGATGGTATCGCAATTGTGGAGGCTGTTCGTCGAAAATATAAACTCTGTCGTCGTAACAATATTCTGGTTATTTAATTAAGCAAACAGTTAGGCGATTGTTCTAAAGCTACGCCAGTTCCACCTTAAATTTCCAATCCTTAGTGGGTCCAGTTTGTATCAGAGGTACCTTTAATTTGAGTCATTAATGGACTCGTGTGAGGTCTTATTTTTGGCTAGCGAGTTAATGGGTGAGTCAGGAGCTGAAATGAGTTCAGTAAACGGAAACCGCACGCGAGATTTTTGGTTGTTTTGTTCAGGAATTCATCGATTATCGATATCAATTTTCGTCAAGACAGACGTATATCTTGATAATTTGGACGAAGTGAATCGTGATAGAATACATTTCCCAGAGTCTGTTGGTTTGGATTGTGTTTTGACTTGAGCTAGAAATGCGAAGCGAGTTTTGTCATTTTCCCGCCTCACTCGTTTCCAGAAGGCGTGCGTGATAACGTCACTTCATGTTGACTTAAAAAGCCGTTTACCGTCGTCGTGTGAAGTGCAAGATCCTTGCCAAACTTCGTGCCAAATAACGAGTTGAATGATGACAAGGAAGTTCTTGTTTTCATCGAGAGTCACGTCGAAACATCTGGCAAGCGTGTTTCGAGATGTCGGCTTGGCGTGTTTGAAGCACTGTAAGTCGACGAAGTGAAGTTGCAACGTCAGCATGGCACGTGATCTATGACGTTACCGTGTGTTTATAGTCCTGTAGGCTAGTTGCAGACGGTGCCACTTTCCCCATGGTCTCTAACAAGAGATTAAAAACGACGCACACGGCTTGAACTTTCCCGTTCTTTTCCGTATTTGTACTCCGAGTTACGTTTGCCGGGCAAAATCGTAATCACGTTCTCATCCTAATGAATCTAAAACAGAAGTTCGTCTGAAGTGGCGACGATTATGAGTGCCATAATTTTCAGGGCAAAATTCCATAGAAAAATCTGAATCATGCCGATCATTTGGTCAGGAATTTATGGTTTACTTAACGTACGTTACTTTGTGGTTCTTCAAGAATTTACGGCCCTGGCAATTCGGAACAGTTAAACTAAAGGAATGCCAAGCGAACGTCGTTCATGTACTGATTGGTAACAATTAGCGTTTTGTTTTGTCTCAGATAGTTCCTCCTTTCGCTGAAACCTTGCGAGGGTCCTCGAACACCGACTCTGGTCAAATTTCAAACGTGCTCAGAAATGGCGGGCGAACGGAATATTCCTCGTCGAATATCAAACCTTAATGGTTGTCACCTTTACCTTTGGAGACGGAAATGGGGACTTCAAAATTTCACAGTTTCACTCAGCAACATGGCCCCTTATTAAATTAAAACTCCGGAATGCACCATTGGTCCAAACGCAGTTTGGATACAACAATACCAGGACGTTCTTCCAACTGATAGATCCGGGGTTGATATTTTGTCTGACTGCAGCTCGATGACATATTCTCATGTGAAAAAACGTGGAATTTTCATTAACTCAATACTGTGTGTCATCGATCATAAATTAGGAGAGTCAAAGACACAACTAAACGAATTTATCTGTGCAATTTTCTTAAATCAATCAGCTCGTATTTCTCTTTAGGCGCTAATGGCTGGCAAGCTGGGCAAGCTGAATCGACATTTAACTTCGTTCTTGATGTCAACATTAAGAAAATAATCAGTTAAAAACTAATGGCGAACTGATCGTAAACGGTCTATTCCAGAGACATTTAGCGATGGTCTTGACTTAATGTTTGTCAACCGACAGCCCAATGACTGTCCCAAAACGCAACTCACAACTGTGGGAGGTGTAATCAACTCAAAGGCATTTATTTTCAGTTCGTTACGCACTTTTTGTACCGCACAAATAAACTCTTTCTTCGCGCACTTTTTTGAAGCGCAAGGCTTTTTAATGCGCTTAATTACCATTAAAAAGGACGCTTAAATTTTGCGTCATTGCCAAGCTCATGGTTTTCAAAATGTAATCACCCAAATTTGTTGCAGTCGAGCAAATATCTCAAACATTTGACCTTTCTGTTTTGTTTACACCAGGAAAAGAGCAGAGGCGTGGTCAGGATCCGATCTTTGTTGAGGGGGGCCGGCAGTTCTTATTGGAATATATTGAACCCCCCCCGAACAATTAATTTCGCCTTTGAATCTTTGAATTAATCATATGCAATGTACGATCCACTCATTTTCCACAATCTTTACAGGAGAGTGAACTGAAAGTTTTTCGTGCAAATTGAAAACTTTCTCAAGTTCAATTTTGATTATAAGTTAACGATGGTTATAAGTTAACTATTGGACTGCATGTTGACTCACCTGACCATGCCACATGAACATAATACCTCCCCCCATATGTTCCCATACTTATTTGAAATTTTCTTAAGGATGGTCTTGGAGACGATTGGGGGGGGGCAACCTCCCCTCTTGCCTTCCCCTTGGCTACCCCGCTGGAAAAGAGCTGATTTGACATTTTCTAGGCCGAATGAAAATGTAATCACACAAAGTTGTTGCAGTTGAACAAATAGGTCACAGATCTGACCATTCTGTTTCGTGTACACCATGGAAAAGATCTGGTTTGATGTTTTGTCAGCCAGATGAAAAAAACGTCGATGGCGTATAGCTCTCGTGATACAATGTGCGTGACTACAGTAAAAATAGATACGTGACTTATATAACCCAAGGATCTCCTGACGATATAGAGATTGGCACAATATCTTTTAAACATAGCACAACGCTTTTTAAGTGTGTCTTTTATTTGCGACATGTTTCGGAGTAACAAATCTCCACAACGCCAAAATATACGCCAGCATAGACCAGCTGTTGACTTGGAGTGTCAAACAGCTTGATCAGATGGAGTTGGTAGTTACTCCAAAACATGTCGCAAATAGAAAGTAAACTTAAAAGCGTCGTGTTATTTTTAGGAGACATGAATCCACTTAAGAAAAAAAGGTCAAGAGATATTTAGACATCGGTTTTAGCATAATTTGTCATGACGGTATGGACGAAAATATCTAGAGATTGCTCGAGGAGACCTGTTAAAGAGATTATGATACTTAGAAGTATGCATTTTAAAAGTAGCATTATTACCCTTCAATGTTTACTTGAAGCATTCAAATTCTTTCTTCTTGTAAACTGTCCACGCGCATAAATTGACCTGCACGAATTTCGCCTCGGCAAATTCGGTCTTTTGCGCGATAATTTGCCGAAAAACCGAATCCATTTAGCCAACTGAAGTTCAAACATTTTTGTGATATGTCCAGGATCGTGTACGTGGACCATCTACTTCGCGCATTTTTAAGTTCACAACCTTTAGTACAATTTACTTTCCTGTCCTTGGTAGAACTTCCTATTCCCTAGTAGGGTAATGCTGTTGTTTTGCAGCAGGTGCGTGTGAGCTGTTGTGGACTAAAGGTAGAAAACGTATTGCTTTATCTTTTTGGCAAACCGTCATCAAATTTTACGTCATTACTTTGTTTTCATGTTGTTGTTGCCTTTTTATGGGAGACATTTGTTTAAGAATATATTTCGAGATGCGACCACTAGAGTTGAGAACTTTCTTTTTTTTTCTGTAATGTATTCATGATGGATTTTGACTGAATTCACAAAAGACCCACGCTGCAAAGTATGTTTATGCGTTAATTACCTACCTTGTTGACGGTTTTGAGTTGATGTTTCAAAAAAATGGCAGTCTTTTTTGTTTTTGTTCTTTTTTTTTTCCTGACGGAAGCGGGACCTTCGTATGATGGTTAAAACATATTGCACATATTTGATAATGGTTTGGTAGTTATACAGCGTTAAGGCAATATTTACTGCGGTGAGCATTTGATGAGGAATTTTGTCAATGCATGTCAGCGCATGTCAACAAACCATTCGTCACGTCATTTGCGGTCTTGCAAGCCTAACGGGACATCATCGTTGCAATCAGATTTGGCGAGAAATATAACCTTGTTTCACTCCTCATGTTCGAGGTCATTAAATCGTTTAGGGGAAGTAGAGTAAAAATCTGACCCGAGTACCGCTGCAGCTTCTTGCTTAGGTTCTCTTAGCGCCTACTCTCCTCTTCAGTTGAATTTACTCTTTGCAGGAGTCATCTCTTTGTATCCATCTGTTGGTAGTCCCATCAAGAGATGATCCAATTATGATATTTAGGTCTCCGGATCGATGTAATCCAAGATTTCGTAGTCTAACGGTTATTTATTATTGCTAAACTTAGCTTGACCTTACCAAACCACGAGGAGACCGCCGAAAGAGCTGACGCGAAAGCCACATTTGCGAGTGAATAGAGTTCACGCGCATTGTTTTCTGTTTCAGTTCTTCGCTGCCTCTCAACTGCGCGACGATTTACCGTCTCAATTTAGAGAACGTCTTTGAACTTGGAAAGGAAAATAACCTGTCATCTCCCAGCTTGCTTGCTTGCTATGATTAATCAATTGATAAGAATTTTAGTCTTAATCTAACTGCGCAAATTCCGGGACATTTTTTGTTGAGAAAGAGCTTCCAAAATTACGTTTTGCGTAATTAGCTGTTTGTTCCTCTCGTCGGAAACATGGCCCATATACGCACACGAGTTTCCCGTCCATACCTTTCACCATTAATGGTTAGTGAAGCCCGTGGCTCGTCAAGAATTACGTTATCGTTCAAGAGGGGATTAGAGTCATCTGTCGTCAACTGCACCTGGGATAGTATTACGGTAAACTATGTCACGACAAGAAAATACCGATGTAAACTTGATATGCCGCACCTATTATTTGCCAAACGCTTATAAGCAGATCCTCTGAGCAGACAGAACAGAGAAACTTCGTATGCTTGGGAAGGTAGGGGTCTCAAGAGCCAAAGAATAGCTGGATAGATTCTATGTTGAAAGGTAAGCGTTTGTCACTGCCACGTCACTGTCGTTTCTGGGCTTCTATTATGTGGCTCTAACTTTTGCAGTTTTCTACATTAAATTTGTTGTTTCATTACGGAACGTGGACCCGTGTGAATTCGTTTTTGATCTATTGTTTACTTCACGAGACCATTGTGTAACCTCACTCACGTCGCGTCACTATTAGACGTCTGATTGCTTATCATACAAGATTCTCTTCTATGTCAATTTGTACTTAAATTCACTGTTAAGGAAACACACTACTCAGAAGAGGAAACAACCGTAGCTCCGTTTACCGGATTTACCTAACTTTTGCCGCTCATGTTAATGAGTGTAGGTCTTGTATCATGTTATTTCACAAACTCTAGTAAAATTCGAGCATTGGCTGATGTCGTTTTCCGTGCGTTTTTACAAACCCCTGAGGGGTTTCCAATCATGTTTCTCTGATAACGCCAATTTAAACGGAACCTTTGAGAAAGTCTACTTTTAACAGAAACAGTAATGAGTACTGGTTGATTTCTCGTGCTGCGTCTTTTTGTTTTTGTGCGTTCGTTTGAAACATGGGTGGTCGGAAGGAGTAAATTCGTGTTGCTTCGGAACGTGGTACATCGTTTCGCGTACTTGAGCATCCGTGAGTAAACATTTGTGGAAAGAATTCAGCAATGGGACTGGTGATCATCCTTAAATGAAAAAATGAGGAGATACCAATGGGTTAGACAAGGAAAAATTTCGCAGCGCGTTAACAAGATGAGGTCGCAAGTCTGCGGTGACGTTGTAATGGCGATGTTATTTTGTCAAGCTGCTACAAGTTTGTTCTAGAAACTTCTCAAGCTTGAAATGCCATGCAAACCATATTTTATTTATTGGAACAATTAGTAACAACTCCGAAGCACTCGTTAATCTTGTTAAAAGTCTCAGTCAAACCTTCTGCGAATTGTAAAGAATTGGGAGCAAGCAATGGTAGCACATCTCGATATCCGCTTCATGAAACAGTTCACAACAACACTAACCCAAGTTTACAGCAAGTTCTGAGCTATTTTGTAGTCTACTCGGACTCCAAAACAGAAGTGACACAAAGCTTTTCGGACGGCTTTTGGCTGGTCGGATGTTAACGAGTTTCGTGCGAGTATAACAGTACTGTGGCTTTACTGCGCTATAAACTAATTCATCCTTTCAACATTTACGCGTAAGCCTTAAATGATATACCATTTCTTTTTATGTACTCCTTCGAAGTTCGTATTTGAAATATTAAACATACTCTCTCGCTTACCACGCTGAGAAACCTGGCGGCCAATGTTTTTGAAGAAAATACGCTCGTATTTCAACCCTTCATTGGTGGGAAGTGGCACTCGTGTTTGTGATTCGTAAATATTTTGATCCCGCTCTTGAATGATTAAGGAGTTGGAGTCACCTTGATTGTCAGGCTCAAAATGGATCACTTTAACTCGCCACCTGTGGTTTCAGCGCATTATTCGTGTCTTTCTTCGACTGGGAAAAAGCTGGAGTACTTTATAACGGAATTCCTGGGTGGTCATTCTGGGACAAGCAATGTTTTTAATCTTGAAAGAATGCTCCGTTGAGGTAACCAATGAATCCAGGTGTTCCACATTAACCAGTGTTGTTCTGATGGACTATTTGGAAGTTTGGTTTCGTTTTTCTTTCCAGTTTACTGTTTGTCATTTTGGATTACTGTTGGCTCTTCTTTCGAAATTTAAATTGAAAACCCAAGCCTGGTTATCCGATGCCTCTTACAATGATAATGACATCGGAAGAAGAAAGACTAAGCCAATTGATGTGGGGATTTCATATATTTTTTTTAATGTACTGATACTTTAATCGCGAGAAAGCTTTTAGCGCCAGTGTGGATCATCTTTCCGCAGTGAAATACCCGGCCCGTTCAAGAAACAAGATTACCTTCCACGTTTCTAAGTTGACGGTTTCCGAGCACCCAAACTCAAGATACTTTCCGCAATACGCATAACGAAAGCGGACTGGCGGAATTTCTAAATGTCTGTGGATAATGACTCTTGAATAATTGTCTGTTAAAGTCTGACAGAGTATTTCAAATTATTTGTTTATGTTTAACAATTGTAGTTTACCATTTCGTCAAAGCTTATGACTTTTTAATTGGAGCTTGCCTTCTCGCCCAAAACAAACTCAGACGTGAGTAACTGTGCGTACTTTATTAATTTTAAGGATAAGTTTTAAAGTATGCCAGGTATAATCTCGCCTGGCTTCCCAGATTGCACACGAAAATTCCGATCATTTTTCGCCTGCCAAAACTAATTAGAGGAGGATGTTCGCGCCAAAGGAGGCAATGCTGGTAATCGATTCCATCCGATCGTTAGAAATATTCTTTCAGTCGTAATAGACCATAAAAGTGATTTTCAATATTGGGTCCAGAGAATGCTTTTGTTTCCGAACGACTTCTAGGTGGTAAGATTAAAAGATGTTCAGGGTTAGCACGATTCTGGATCCTAGTTTTATTCAAGTAAACAAGTGATAAAGTGTTTATTGTCATCATTATTAGACGAAACGTGAGGGGGCTACAAGGACATTACAGAACCCCAAAACCTTTTAATACGTACTATGAATTCATTAAAAGGAGAAGACTTTTCCACTTTCTAAAACAAGAAAAGTCTAATTAGTATTTCCAGCAATTCCTGTGCATGCAAATTTACAAACCCCAATGCTGGAACAGTCACAAGATTTATCGGTTTTTCAATGCTGTTCTTGTAACAACTCAAGCACCTTGTTCTATCAGTCTTTGTCATAACTGAGTAAGAGGAATACTGCTGTTTTGAAAATTCCCTATGCGAAGTAGACACTTGTAGGCTACTGTGTAGCTTACTACATTCGTCCTCGCACAATCTTATGTTTTTACCTTGTATCAACCTCAAATAATTGTGTATCCACAAGTCTTTGTTGTATGTCCCATTGAAAATTGATGGCACTCCAAAAAGCAACCGCATATTAACAATTCTTTAACAAGTGTGGAGTACTTATTAATCCTCATTCCTTGCATACGACCAGTTACGTGCCCTGAATTACGTAACCAAAGTACGCCGAGAAACATGCAAAGACGTTTTTTTTATTGAGATGATAGATGAACGATCGTGAAGCCCTTATCCTCAGAAAAACGATTTCTGAGCCCCAGGCGGGGATCGAACCCGTAACCAATAATACAATGATACAACCAATCTGTATCATTGTCAATATATGGTGGCTTCCGCTTAGGTCGCACATTTATGTCGAACTTGCACCTTGGCTGTCCATCTGAGTCTTGGTAGCTCAATGGTTGGAGCGTCTCACCGGTCATCAGAAGGTTGCGAGTTCGATCCCCGTCTGGGGCTGAGAAATCGTTTTTCTGAGGATAGGGGCTTCACGATCGTTCATCTATCATCTCAAGATATTTCCAAGCTCTCATACATCTAACATATAAATTCCAAGTTTTTTTAACTATGATGTCTCTTTATGTCCGTGTGAACTTACTAACGTCTGTCTTTCTCTTCAGTTTTTAGGCAGTCTTCAAATTTTCAAAACTCGAGCACCATGTTAAGAGTATTCCTAGTGTTTTTTATCGTGGACCTCTTGTCTGTACATTGCAACTCACTGCCGTTGAAATCTTTTGGTAAGAACAGTCATTCCCATCAGAAGAAACTACGCACATACCATATCATGCAAACATTTGCTCTATAGCGGCTCAAGCTGTATAAGTTTCTCTTTGAACTTCGAATAATCAAGGTTAGATCAGGGTTTATGTTGGTGGTGGGGGACACTTGCTAAAACGTTGGTAAGAGATGAACCAATTTCTGTAGCTTGGATTACCTTACATCTGAACTAGGAAATCTCAGGGTCATCACATGTGCTCGATTCTTGCCCAAAGCGAGATTAATAACGTAACTTGGAATATTTAGGTTGGGTAGAGAAGATCTCCATAACCTTAATTATACCCGGCCTGGCCTTGCAATTTACCAAAGCATATGTTTTAAAAGCTTATAAAAATGTCGCCTATTTATTAATTGCTGAAGCTTCAACCAGCTACTGTGCAGTGCAATACCCTGTAAAACGACCAAGCTTTCAAATTCGTCTATTCATTAATTGCTGAAGTTTCAACTGGCTACTGTGCAGTGCAACTCCGTGTAAAAAAAAGCGAGCTTTCAAAAATTTGCGAAAAGCGCTGTTGAAATAATATATTTCTTGATGGCGTGCATCCTTCCATTTGTTTAGATTCCTCCTGCACTCAAGAGCCGAGGGACATATTCCTTATGGTCGATGGTTCGTCTAGTGTACAGAGAAGTGGTTTTCTCAAAGTTCGCCAATTCATTCTCACGTTAATTCGAGCCGTAGACGTACGAGAAGACATGACTCACTTTGGCTTGCTGCAATTTAGTAACAAAGAAAAAACAAAGATTGAGTTCTCCCTTGACGAATCCCACGACGCGGACGTGCTTTTGGAGAAGGTGAAGAAGCTAAAGTATCAAAGTGGCTCCGCGACTAGAACTGGTATGGCGCTGGGAATTGTTGACCAAGAGGTAAGTCTGCACTGTTAATAGTATTTTTCTTATTTTACCATTAAAACTACAGGCAGCTTGAACGCTAGAAAAAGTACAGCAAATCTACTGAATAAAAGTGAATTTACTGACTGATAGATGAACGTTCGTCAAGCTTGATCCTCAGAAAACGATTTCTGAGCCCCAGACGGGGACCAGAAACCCGCAACCTTCTGATGACCTTCATGAGAAGGTTGCGGGTCTCATCTATCATTCAAGATATTTCCAAGCTCCCACATTTCCGAAATATATACCTCAGTGAATTGACTGAATAACAGTATATTTACAGTAGAAAGATATTAAAGAGAAAATGTATTACGGAACTTTGTCGGTTTTAAAACACCAAAACTTTCCCAAGAACAGAACTTTTTACTTTAAAATAGTTTTACAGTATACTTACTGCAAAGTTTTACCGTAGATTTTTATGTTCAAAAGCAGAAATTTTTAACAGTGGGGCTCCTGTTTGCCCTCACTGGCAGAGTGCATGGGGCACAAACGTATAAAAATTTCTACTTATTTTTGGGCTATTAATTTTTGATCGTCCTCGCCAACAATTCTGCAACAACAACGTTATCTTGGATGATCAAAGTCGATAAATAAACACTTTTGTTCTTCTCTGCCTCAATGTATTGTTTAGCGTTTATTACTTCAGATAGTTATACACTGTAGTCCTTTTCCACAAGGATGTTTCCGCTTTACGGCAAAATCATCAGGCGCTAGCCAGAGGAAAATAGTGGAAGAGTGATCCCCCCGGGACAGACATGATCGCAACAATGACGCCAGGAACTGCCCGACACAGGGGCTAACGTCCCCGACAGGGGGGTAAACCTTAGGGGCCATGACCACGCCCCCTCTATGATTTTGCTATTTGAAGGTTGAAAACATCTCGTTATTTTTCGGAAGAATAATCGCAAAAACTGACTAAAAACAGTTTACTTTTAGATTTGACGAGAAGATAAGACTCTATGAGCAGTTGTTATTGATTTCGCCAAGAAAGATAATAGTTTGTACAATGTATAAATGTGTTCACCTGTGAAAAATCCCCGACGGATTGTTAATTTTTCCCCGACAGGGAGGCTAAGGTTCCCCGACGGGGCGGCTGTAGCTCCTGTGCCCCCCTCTGGCGCCACACTTGCATGATTGAGATAGTTTGTAAGTCTTTGGCAGTGGGATGCCTGCCCTTGACTTTGAAAATTATCTGGCATTAGGCAGGGTATTCCTTTATTTTATTCTGACTTTATTTAAACACCGTCCTATCTCAAATAATTACAAAAAAATCCCCGAAATATAGTGTTCTTCTAATAGTACATGTTGTTTGGAAAAATATAAACTATTTACACCCAATATTTTACTGATCAGAAACCTATTAATTATGTGTAGATAAGAAATTAAATATTCGACAATTGGTTAATCCTCCTTTTGGAAACATTTCTAGCTTCAAATTTTTTTTTATCGGTTGAACGGTTGTTCCTGACCAATGCGCCTCGATGACCAAATGACTTTTTCATAAAATTAGTTTTTGGCTGTGGTAACCGTGACATATGTTTATAGTAAAGTGATGAAAGAATGATCCCCCTGGGAAAGCGTTGAGCAACGATGGTCGCTCGTGGTTGTTGGAACGAGGGGAAAAACGCAGAAAATCCTGGTTGCGCTCCTGATGTTCCTACAAGGTGAACCAGACTTAGTTTGCTTCTATTCCCCTTTCAGGTGTTCACTGTGAAGGGCGACGATCGTCCACATGTTCAAGATTACCTAATCATTTTTACTGATGGTCAGGCGACAGATAAATCTCTAGCGCTGAGAAATGCTAAAAAACTCAAAGACAGAAACGTCAGGATTATTGCCATCGGCGCTGGTCCAAAACGGGAAGATTTCCGATCCCAGCTGGAAGCCATAGCCAGCCATACGTCGGATGTCTTCATGGCTGATTTCGATAATTTAGAAAGTATTGTGAAGAATATTGTGAATGAAGTTTGCCCAGAACCAACTCTTTCACCCTGTAAGTTATTTACGTATCTATGCGTTCACTGGATCGTTTGTAAATGGCTTAACATATTATTCTTTTTAACTTCCTTATGCAAATCTTGACGTGCTCCATAGAAAAAAGCAAAAAAGTTATAAGTTAGTAAAGCTAGAAATCATGACCGGCCCGACGATTTGAAGGAGCATAAAACAAAACCCAATCCGAAAACTAACATCTTCTAAAATCCGAGATCCGGAGCAAAAATAAAATGACAAACTTTAATGGTTATACAAGGGTTTAGAAACAACATTGTTTTCGTTTCCTGCATTTGTTTCATCAAATTTTTACTTTGGTTTTCCTGTCTTCCTTACTCCCTTATTTCCTTCCTTCCTTTCAGGCAATTTTTGAAAGTATGCAGTGTTCGGGCAAATTAAGCTGGACACCCCAGCCACTCAAAACGGGTCAATTACGCTCCTGACAGGAGGCTTTCTAAAGAGCATCCATCTCTAGCTTTTTGTCGCGAAATTTGGCCCTTGTAACCTTATTCCAAAAATCCTATATTAACCCATTTTTAACCCTCTCATTTTCTCTGTTACAGCGTCATTGATTTGCTCGCAGGAGCCTCGAGATGTGTTTCTGGTCGTTGACGGATCACGCAGCATAGGAACGCGAGATTTCGAGAAAATCCGCAAATTTTTAATCAAACTGGTGAAATCCGTGGTAGTCAATCCGAATATGACTCACTTTGGGTTACTTCAATTCAGCACTGTGCAAAAAACTAGGATTGAGTTCTCACTGGATTATTCGCACAGAGAGTCCATTCTTTTAAATTTAATTCGGCGTTTGAAATATCAAGCTGGACAACAAACAAGAACTGGACACGCACTGAAGATCGTTGATCAGGAGGTAGGTGCTCTGGCATCGTACATTTGTTTCTTCAAATTATTACTGTTTTTCCTTCCTTCCTTCCCTTTCCCCTCCATTTCCTTTGGTCCGCCCATCCATCCATCCGTTCGTCCATCCAACCATTCATTCATTCATTCATTCATTCATTTATTCATTGATTCCTTTCTTCCTTCCTTCATTTATTCATTCATTCCTTTCCTCCTTCCTTCATTCATTCCTTCATTTCTACGTCCTTCCCCTTTCCTTTCCTTCCATCCCTTTTTTTAGTTCGTAGAAACGAATTTCCTCTGTGAACAATTTCCCTCTAAATGTTTATCGTTAAAACTTTCCGCGAGAACTTCTTGCAAAGTGCGCAAAGAGTTGAAACTATATTAACTTTCTGCTGGACAAAAAGTTTTTTGCTGAGAAAAGAGATGAGACTGCGTCAGCCCAAAAGTCATTTTGCGAGAATTTTTTCTCGCCTCGCTAGAAATTTTCTTAATGGAAATTTACCTCAAGAAAACTTTCAATCTTTTGCACGGGGCCCTGTAAAACCTGCTCGTTAAACCAAAGGTAAAGGTAAAGTAAAGGTAAATTACCTTTATTTATACTGGAGAAGCCTGTCAGCTACCTAAGCTGTTCTTCCTATAGGTTCATGTAGTAAAGGCCACCCTTCATGGGTCCAGTGTACAGGAGGAAACTGGAGTACCCGGAGAAAACCTGCGATGTTTGGTAGAGTCAAACTGAGCAACACTCTTCTCACATGAGACAAATGCAACTTTAATCAGGTACCTGCACGGAGCCGGAATCGAACCGTAGTCACAGTGGTGAGAGACACGTGCACTACCACTGTGCCATTCAAAGATATGATTCACCAGATTCAAAGATATGATTCACCAAACGTTTGAAAGATATGATTCACCTTCATTTATTAATTCTCGTTCTAAGGTGTTCACAGTTGAGGGCGACGATCGGCCAGATGTGCAGGATGTACTGATTGTTTTCACAGACGGTCGGGCTCGTGACCAGGAAGATGCAAGGTTTTACGCTCAGAATCTCAAGAACAGAGATGTACACATCATGGGAATTGCCGCTGGTCCAGATCGCCTCAATTTCAAACATCAGTTGGATGAAATAGCAAGCAGCCCAGATGATGTTCTTATGGTGGAGTTCGATGATCTTGACGGCATTATCAATAAACTTGTAAACAAAGTGTGCAAGCAACCGCCAAGTAAGTACATCTGTTACAAAAGAGGTTTAGAAATAGCTTTTATAATAATAGTAATAATGATTAAGATAACGGGAAGGTGTCGATAATGGCAAACTTTATGGCAACGGTCCCGGTTATGGTTACGGTAGGGATAGGTAGGGATAATGGGAGACGTTGGGTTACGGTAAGGATAGCTAGCCATAATGGAAGATGTTATTTCGCTGAGTGACATCAGGTGACGACGTCATAACTTTACTGATGCTAAGTCTTCCAAAAACTCCAATCCTAATCCTCGATTCCATCACTAATCTAACCCAAGTTCAGTTTTTAAAGTTTCAATTAAGATTTTTGACGAAATGTCAGTCTGAGGCCAGCGAAATAATTATTTTCCAGCGATAACGGTGTCGGGAAAGGAGACGGTAGCTAGGACGTTAACGGCAACAGAGTCGGGAAACGTTGCGAAAACGGTAACGATAACGGTAACGAATAACGGCGACAGTAACACTGTCGGGAACGGGAATGATAACCGTAACGGTGTCGGGAACGGTAGGGTGATCGGGAACGGTAGGGTGATCGGGAACGGTAGGGTGATCGGGAACGGTAGGGTGAACGGTAACGGACTCGGGAACGGTTGCGGTAACGGTAACGGTAACAAATACCGAGAACGGTAACGGTAGCGGTAACTGTGAATAACGGTAGCGGTGACAGTAAACGTAACGGTAACGGCAATAATGAACGGTAACGATAACAATAACGAATAATATAACAATGAGAGTTATGATTTTGACTATGAACACAACTACAGCAACGACGATAATGATGATAATGATGAATAGAATAATGAGTGATGATAATTATGATGATGAGAATAATAAATGATGATAATGATGATGAGAACAATGGAAATCATGAGAATAATGAATGATAATGGTGATAGTGATGATAATTATGACCATGATGATGGTATGTCTCTTAGCTACAGCACCAACAACCCTTCCCGCTACTCCGAGTACAACTCCTTCGACAACTCCTTCGACAACTCCTTCGACAACTCCGTCGACAACTCCGTCGACAACTCCTTCGACAACTCCGTCGACAACTCCAGCTCCCACTACAACGCCCACTACGACCCCACCTACAACCACATCTCTGCCGACGACGACCGAAGCACCAACAACACCTCCTCCGATATGTAGCCGTAACCTATCTAGAGATGTATTGATCATGGTGGACAGTCCCGTTACTATGCGAAGAGGTCAATTCACGCGGGTTAAGCAATTTCTGAAACAACTAGCTTCTTACATGCCTGTGGACAACAAGCATTTCATGGTAAGCATTATGCAACTTCATGATGGGGCAACGCCTAATGTACATCTGGAATTTTCCGAGAGCTTAACAAGCTCTAAGCTTATGTACATGATCGATGGCATGGAGCAAGACGGAAGATATCCGACGTTCAATGTTAGAGCGTTTGAAGCAGCAGGTTATGAGGTAAGTTCAAAGCTATTTCTCGACTGTGGTTCTTAAGATAGCTGCATGGTTCATTTTGGGAAGATCCCTTACGTTACTTTAGGATTCACGCATGTTTTAGCTTGGGGATGACTTGGTTTGCGAGATACCGAACCTAACTCTTCACAAAACCCAAAGTTTAGTACATCCGATCGTATTTAAGAAACAAGTCATCCAGTGGGTGAATGAGCAGAGATGTTGCATGATTTCATCTAGCTTCCAGTCTTCCACACGGTTTCATGAACCACGCATCTTATATAAATCATATCAATCATATAACGTATGTAAATAACATATATAAATAACATTATAAATACCATAAACGTTCACGTTTTTGGTATGTTACATGCATCACAAGAGTTTTTGTTACGTATAGCCTGATCGTCAGAATCTGTACTCTCACTTTAAAAACGCAATACCTAGAATCAAAACGCCGAACGGGCTTTTTATAGGTGAAAAATGTAACCAATGAAAAGCACGAGAATCAAGCGAGGGCTCGTGAAAACATTTTGTCAGAAAAGCTTTCGAAAACTTACGCTTTCATTTTGTTTCCTCAGCATTTGAAGTGGCCAATTGCATGACATTCTTGCGACATAAGCAAATAGTGAAAACCGTTTGTCGCAGTTTCGATGCATTAATCTCTATATCTTTAATCCTCTCTCAGTTCCACAAGCTCAATTACCGATACAACCGAAGAGAAGCTGAAGATGTAATTATCCTGGTCACGACAAGATACACAAGTGATGTTTCTATAGCCGAGAAAGAAATGCAGTTGTATCGACGAATGGGTATCCGTGTGATTTCAGTTGCCGTCGGAAGACAGCGTTATGGTGTCTCGATGCAACTACAGCAAATGACAAGTAAAAGCAAACTCTACGTCACCAAATTCCGTGCGCTCAATCAACACGTGGTGGATGTAATCCGCGAAATATGTCCAGTCGAAATAGGTTTAGCTGGTAAGTACTTTCTTGAATGGAAAGATTAGTAAATATGAAATATAAAAAAAGAATAGTTGGATCACAGTGGCTGGGAGAAGGATTTGGAAAAATGGGAGTCCCAGACTAAGGTTTACCTTGGGTTGCTTAGATTCGGTATTTAATTGCAGCATCATCGCGCTCTTGGTGTTTTTAAAGGTAAAACAGGCCATCGCATAATACTTCTAGTTTTTTATCCGGCACAGTCGAACGTTTTTTCAATGTGTTTTTGTATTTTTCTTGAAAGAGAAACCGCCCACCCAAAGTTGCCAAAGAACACCACACGACATCTTCTTTGTCGTTGACGGATCGGCGAGCATCAAGTCTAGGAATTTCGTTCACGTTCGGAAATTTTTAATGGACCTTCTCGATTTGCTGAGAGCGGGAATCTCCAGTATCAACGTTGGACTTTTGCAATTTAGCGAAGCGAAAAAGACAAAGATTCTTCTTGACCTCGGCCAGCACTCGCTTCACGATCAGATGAAACTTGTGCATACCATGGACTATCAAGCCGGCAGAGAAACTATGACAGGAGATGCACTATATCTCGTGAGAAACTCGGTAAGTTTTTGTCTCTCTTCGAGCCGATTTTACTTTTGATGATTGTTCTACATGTTCGTGTTTCAAGATGTAATAGGATATTAAGATTAATATTCGCAGTTAGGCTCGGTTAAATGTGTGAGAGGGTTGTAGAAGGGAAATTTTGCAAAGGTGCGAGCAGTGGAGCGAATCTCTTCAATAACAGCCAAGCCGAAAGTGCGTGAAGTTACCTTTTCCACCGAAGGTCTCGATGAGGCCTTATGACGGGCTGTCGTTTTCTTTACCTTGCTGTTGTGGCTGACAACAGAATTATGGTAATCTTCCAAAGACACCACTGCAATTTCATGTATCGTGGAAGTGAATCACAGCAAAACAACTTGGCATAACCAAGTGAGGAAAATGTCTCAACCCTTGGTAATATCAGCACACGAATAAGCTGAAGATCAGTAGTCGTTGTTCGGAGTGGAGTTTCCCTTGGATTCAAGTTACTTTAGTCAGTGCTGCTCAGTAGCAATCACGACTGAGTACATGAATCCAAGAGCATGTAAACTTCGTAATATTTGTTGTACGAACACACTTAGCGTTCTAATGATAAACTAAGCTGGCACTTTCTTTCTTCCATGAAGCCAAGAGTATATAAACTTCGTAATATTTGTTGTACGAACACGCTTAGCTTTCTAATGATAAACTAAGCTGACATTTTCTTTCTCCCATTAACCTTATGCCAGGTTTTCAACGGGCAGAAGGGTGACAGGCCGGAAGTTGAGAACGTAGTTATCATCTTCACCGACGGCAACGCTCATGACCTTCCTGTTGCCCTAAAACAAGCCTCGTTACTGAAAGCCGACGGCGTGCGAGTGATAACCATTGGAGCCGGGGTGAAGAAGGACATAATGAAGTTCAAGCACGAACTCAAAGAGATGGCTTCCGACCCAGAAACTGACGCCCTGACTGTTGACTTCACAGATCTTAGTGCGTTTGCGAACCAGGCATTTCCACTCATTTGTACGGACAGAAGGAAGCTATGAAAACTCGGGAAAGGAATATTATCTGTTTTCTAATATATGACCAAAGAAGGTAACTGATGCATACCTAGTAAAACAACGATAAATCTTTTTCGAGACAAGACGGCTGATACGGCGCCCGAAAAGGAAGGAACGTCTAGATGGCTGTTTAACTCAAGCAAATGCTTTTGAGTTGAAAGAAGTTCTTCATAGAGCCGAAATTACGATATCATGCCCCATCTGTAGAATCGACTATGATGACGTTTTAGTGCATTGGATAAGATAACCGTGCGTGCGAATGATTTTGTGACGTGAAGAATTGCAATATATTCCTCGTCTGTACGTGGAAAACAGAAGACATATTGAAATATTTGATAAATGTTAACTCAAACGAGACGTCGTTGACCATGGAAAGACATAAATACAGTATGGCTCACCAAATCAGGAAAACATTTGCCTTCGGTTGTTATTATTGTCTGTCTGTCTCCCCTCTCTCTCTGTCTCTGTCTCTGTCTGTCTTTCTCTCTCTCATTCTCCTTCCATCTCTTCCTTTCCCGTTCCCTCTTTCGTTACCTCCCTTCATCCCTTCCTCTCCATCCTATTTATCTGTTATTCTCTCTAATTCTCCATGCGCTTTCCTGTTTTTCACTCTTGATCTCTTTTCTGTCGTTCGCTTTGTCTCTAAGACTCTTCCTCTCTCCTGTCTCAAAACAACAAAGGCAGTTCAACGAACAGAATAGCAGAAAGGAAGAATCGAATTTTGCATCTTTTTAATGGTTATGATAGCATGGTTTACGACTTTAAATATAAAGACAGCTACTCACATTTGATGGGGAAATAGTCTTCGTCCCCAAAGAAACTGTACTTGTAATCAAATTATCTTCTTTAGAAACGGATTTATGCATGTACATAATTTAATGTCAGTTATTAAAAAGGGAGAAGACTATCTTGTAAATAGAGTTTGTGGTTTTAATTACACTGAAAGCTCAATGAATGTACAAAAGGACTCCAAGATGTCACCAATAAACGGACACCAAAATGTCATGCCTTGTCGTCGTCGTGATTTTAGACCGTATTTGTAGGACTGTAATTTTGGAGCAGTTCATTCCACATGTGAATTGGGTGTTGCAATATGTGAATAGGTTCTAATTTCATATATGAAATGAAAATTTTATGTATGAAAATCTTCCAATTCCATATGTTTTTCACATGTGAGGCAACACGTGAAGCTTTCGTAAGGCACTACTGGTCGAAAATACCAGCTTCGTTGGGCAATTTGTGTGGAAAAGAAACGCTCCATATGTCGGTAAATTTGTCAGAAAGTATAAGAGAAAGCAAATTCCAAAAACGAAGGCCATCTTTCAACTTAAGATTTAAGTTGACAAAAGATGAAAACTGTGAAATGGTGATATTTCGATTTTATGCACTTGGTCTGAAGATGATTTTGCAATAAAATCGAAATATCACCATTTCACAGTTTTCATCTTTTGTTAACTTAAATCTTAAGTTGAAAGATGGCCTTCGTTTTCGGAATTTGCTTTCTCTTATATTTTTTGAAGTTGTCGGCTGGTCAAGGTTTTTGTCAGAAAGTCTACGATGATTTGTTGCCCTAATGATTTCCAGCCCTATTTCGGAGAGAGCGTAAGAAGGAAGACAACAGTTATGACAGCAGTGAAACTGGTGATACAACTAATACGCTGCTTTGTTCCACTGCCCAATGGCCAAGCGATATCCGGCACAGATAATAAGAATATCAAGCAACCTCGTTGCTGAAACCAGTTTTAAATTACCTATAAAACGAAATCTCGTGATAAACAAATTTAAACTTGAAATTGGAAGTCCAAAATAGAGCAAAGTACTCAGACCGCTCACAAGTAGGTCAACAGTAGGAAATTTGTTTTCAAAATGGGACGAGGGCTGCTGATTCATGTCAAACCCTGGTGGTGGGGCGGCTTTAGGGCAGTAACAACTAAATAATTATGTGGTAGCATACATAATATCTTAATTAAAACCTCCTAAGAAATGAGGCGCAAACCAATGATCGATATTTTACTAACTAATGATCGGTATGAAGTAATGATCTAATATGAACTAATAATATGAACTAATGAACTAATGATCGATATATTCATGCTTATAATCTGTTAGATTAGTAACCGAGTAACCCTCACATAGAGTCACATAGTTATCTTAATTTCCAAGGTATATTTTCAGGTTTTTTAGAGTTGAACGATGCCGAAGCTGAAAGCAAAAGGAAGTGATGATGCTTTCCGTATTTTTTTTTTTATGAACAGTGAAGGATATGTTGCGTTGTTCATATTTTTCAAAAAATCGCCAACCTCGATTGATAGTATTTGTAATGGAAATCCAATTATTACTTTGTCATAAATTACCACAGGGGGTTACCAATCTATAATGACTATGATTAAAACTCTAAAAACCACGACCAGCCGACAATTTGAAAAAGTATAAAATTCCTATTAAATTCATTATCGTTTGACACTAAAAAAGTTTCTTATTTTTGTTCCAACAAGTACAAAGTTCCGGAGTTATCTCGTAGTAATGTCATTTATGAAATCACTTGTCCAGGATGCATGAAAACTTATATTGGCAAAACCGATGGATGCATTTACAAACGTCTGACAGAACACTCTACTCAACTTAACACCAGTGCTATGACACAACATCTCACTGAATGTGAACACGCACAGTTTCTTGCCAACTTACAGGGTCAATACGATCGACTTAATAACCTCCCCTCTTTTTCGAATTCGTCTAACTCTATCAAAACTTTAATCTTTAATAACTATAAAATTCTTTACTCGAGTAAATCTACTAACACCAATGAACTTATGTTGATTTAAGCTCTCCATATTAAATTTAATAAGCTAGAAATCAACTCTGGACTGAAAGCGTCAAAAGAACTCACACTTTTCAACTAAGCGGCCTCTCACCTTTATATTTCCGACCTCCTACTTTATATGTTGTTCTCACTCCGACTCTTTTCTTTTCTTTCCTTTCTTTGTCTTCTTTCGTTTGTCAACTTAATGGCTTACGATCATTCTATCAGTTTGTCGACCTTTGGCATCTGGTACTCACCTTTCTCAGTCATCTTACGTCATCTTACACATCAGTATTGTCGGGTCAGTTGTTGTAAATGACTTTTGTCTTGTAAATAGCTTTCTCTCGAGTTAATAAGTAATTAGCAATGCGTTCTGTCGTGTTAATATCTCAGGTATAGGATTCCTCACTTCCGTAGTTCGCACTGTATGTATAGACCTTGGCTTGTTTTGTATATCATTCTGTCTGATGATGACTTTGTAATAAAGTCGAAATATTACAGTCTCATGTACTCGTCTTGTTTTGACTCATATCTTGAGTTTTTCCAAGATGTCTTTATTTTTCGGAATTTGTTTTATTTTATATTAAAACTCTAATTTACCTATGTTTTAAATTTCCGCAAACAAAAATTCAGAATGAGTCTGCGAGAATGTAGAGGATCGTTGTCATATTTTAGGTGGTTGATAATGTCCTATCGTCATCTCTGCTGTGGTTTCTTTCGACCCATCCCGATACACCTAGTGTATAGCCAGATATTTTCGGAGAGTAATTTTGAGCAGCGAAAAACGAGAAGATACTTTCATTTCCGCAAAAATGAAGTTCTTTTCTGCCTTGAAATCGGCTAGAATTGTTACCAGTGAAACTTCAACGATGTTGCCCCATGCAACGATATTTCAAGCTTGAGACTATCGGTTTGAAGCGGTGCATGGGTAACTTAAGCTTACTGCGAACATCAGTTACAAGACATTCTAACTGTATGAGCAGTCTTCAAAAACTTATTTGCATAGAACAGTGATTCTGGAGTAATATTATTTTACAACTGCGACGACACGTCAACATATTATAGTTTGTAGGCGACGATGTTTGATTCTTAGGCGGTTCTGTCTATTAACAGCTCAGGGAATCACAGATGAGCACATTTATCGAAGTATTTTAACCTTGTTATCCTTGTTTTCACGGAGGTTTCGTTGAACTGAAAATAAACAGTTGACACCATTAACGGGAAACCACTTCGAACCTTTTCACTCCAAATGGCTCAAAGACGACTGAGACAAAAAAAAAGACCTCGCCATTAACGAAGCGTTATTTGACAAACAATAATAAATTTACTTTACGAGTGAAAAGTATTGAAACAGTCAGTCAGTGTATAAATTCGCAGATCTAAAACTAACCATTGAAAAAAAAAAAATTCAAGCGTTGGTAAACATTGAATAGTCATAGTATTCGACGTTCAGAGAATTGGAAGGATACCTGAAGAAAGAACCCTGTCTTCATAGGTATATAGCCATTAATTAACTCTTACCTGGAGGGATACGGCTTCTATTATTTACTCCGGCTAACTCCAGAAAATTTTACTCGTCAAAGGGAGAGCTGCCGTCGGGAAAGAGTTCTATCCATGCAAATTAAGGAAGAGGTTAAACCAGCAATAGGAAATTCTAATCCAGTCCTTTCCATGAAGTTGTGCTCGCCCGTGAAACCTGCCACTGTATTTCTTGTAAATGCGGAAGGCCCTGAGGAAATTTGAGTTTCACTTTCATGTGTTCATAACAAATCATGAAAACATTCAGTCGTTCGTTTTTACTTTGGTCAAACAAAGAACTTCCTTTCAAAAATATGAGAACTTTTAGTCATTTGTTTTATAGATTTCCGTTAAACAAGGAATTTCCGTTTTCTCTTTCACACTGGTATAAGCAGGGAAGACCATGCGGTTACACTTCTCATGACCTCTATGACGGACCCGGTGGGATGGCTAACTATATCTACTGGTAAGGACTACTTTCCTGTTTACAAGACTATCCTAGAAAGTTGTGGAAAGTGGAAAGTTGAGGCATCGAAAGATATACGAATTTAAACTCCTTTTACGGGTACAACCGCAACTGCTTGGGATTCCAAATTTTTCCCCGGGGGCTCTCATGTTCGTTCCAACCTTCCCAGCCATCAGAAGGTCTGAGTCATCGCATGCTATAACGGTTGGAATTTTACTTTCTGTTTGTTTCTTCAATCTTACTTGATAGTTCGATATGGCAAGATCAGTGCAACTTCATTTCCTGAATTTTAGCAATATTTTGAGGAAAACATGTGGCAAAACGATCGCTTAAATACAGTGAAAATGACTGTCTAGATTTTCTGAATTCATTACTATGACATCCTTTCGCATCTTTCTCTTCCTCACTAATAAAACAGGGGAAAGATATGCTTAATAGGCCGTTATTCTTATGTGACTGCAATCGAGAAGTCACCCAAAGGATTGTAAACGCACAGGAATGTGGCCTGTTCTCTTTTAAATTCCTGTGGAATTATGCAACTACTTTTTTGCGAGAGCCACGTAAGCAGCAGATGTGACCTTATGGTCCCTCTCAAAAAGACTAAACATTCTGGCAGGGTCTCACTCGCTTTAAGAATTATTGCTACTTAATTACCTGTCATCACCTAGTACACACCCACACGAGAGAGGCACATTTCGAAAATTGTTTGTCTTTGGCAATCATCATCCAAATATTTCAGACTAACCGAAACATGTCCCAACCTTCTCCGGTGACCTTGCAAGCTTTTAGATAGTTTTAGTAATTTTGAGCTTTGAGACGTTTAAAGACCATTAACCGAGCAAAGACTTGTCATTGGACGTAGACAATCTGTGTCGGTCGGAGTCCTACCATGTTGATTTTAATTGATATTGATATCGCTTGTACTATTTGAGAATTATATAATTATGAACTAATACACAGATTGCTGACAACAACCAGAGGCAACAGAATAACTGGCTCTATAAAAAATAAATGAGTAAACAACAGTTTAGGCAAAGAAAGTTAACGAAAACAACGTGGAACACGATATTCGGAATCAGAAACGGCGGATTTCTACCACGCTGTTGCCTTTAGGTGTTAATCAGGCTTTTAAACACTGGCTTATTAATTCAAACTACCCGACACGAATTCAAATAGATCTTGCGAAGTACTTCTTCGAATTGCTCCTATACTTAGGTTAGGTTTTCGTTATTTCTGCCGTTCAATCAATCTTTATTACTATTAATGAAAGAAGTACCAATGGAAACGTGTTTTTAAAATACTCAAGTGCGTAGTCTCCCAAATATTTTCTTCTTATATTTCCTCAATTGAAGCCGAGTAGCTGTCGTCAGGGACTGAAGAAATATTATTGTTTGAACTCTTATCTCTTCAGCGTTATCTGGACTCACAATGACCGAACTTGTGCATTGGGTAAGTTTTTTGTCTGAATCTAATCGACACCCTCTGAGCCAAAGCAGCTCTTAACCGACCACATTTTCCGCCATACTAAAACTTTTCCTATCAAATCACAACAATCGAAACCTCTCTTAAGCGACCAAGTGCTTTCGAAGAGTTTGCGATCCATCTCTCGTAAATGACCGCTACAGCTTTGTTATTCTGGCTTTTGCAATCCACAGGTTCGGCCTCCAGTATGCGCGACCTGCCAAGAAGAGAGATTAAAAACAAACAGTAACTTCGCACCTATGGGTGAACTTTCGACAAGTTTGAAATGATCTACGCAATAAAAGACTGCCGAAACTAACCAGACCAGAAGTCGACTCAGTATTAAAACAATATAAGGAGCGTACCAAATCCAGTACGACATAGATTTTTCACATTGGCAAGCGTTTGTAGATGGCTTAAAGCTCTGTAATTATATTAAATGATATATGGCATAATGGGTCTGTTCCTTCTGTAAACTGATCTGTGTCATGAACGACTACTCCCCGTAAGTAATAACTTTTACTTGAGATTTCGAGAGGTTCAATCATAGATAGTTGTCCTCAAGATTATCAGTCTAGTTTAGAAGACAATAACAGTCGAATTTGGAAATATACTAACCTCTGTAATAACAATGCCCTTTGTAGTAACATCTCTAAATTTTACTTTTCTTTAAATAGGTGCGAGTAATCATTTGCCTTCGCCTAGGAAACCTTTGTGAGATTTTAAATTTTGCTTGATTTATTTCACCACTCTTGAGATTTCATAAGGCTAATAAACTTGGTTTGTTAACAAAAATCACCATACCTACATACAATCAAAGCAAGAAGCAAATTCCGAAAAACACCATCTTGCAGACTTAATATTTAAGTAAAAACAGTAATATTTCGACCTTGTTTCTTGTTTTTACTTAAATCTTAAGTCTGTAAGATGTCTTTCGGAGTTTGCTTCATCGCTTTGTTTCCTTAAATTGTTTGCTGGAAATGCCACATACATTTGTTAACTTTCATTTTATTTCAGTTTCGCCGTAATGTTGTCTAAATGTATTTTCATACGAAATTACAGGCATCGTTTTCTGCTATGCGTTTGTAAAGAAAGAAGGAGAAGTAGGACGGGCTCGTTGTCTTACTAATCAGTGAATTAAGGTCGTCGTAATTACCCATAACAAATGTTTCTGAAGTGGGATACTCAAAATACTATGATACTCCTGTTCATTGTGGCTTACCATTTTCATTTCACGATGTCGCAATGTCATCTAAGATTCTCGGTTTGTGTCACCCTGTCAAAAAGTCGTGTCAAGTAGCATATCCTTAACTCACGCATTTTACGGTAAACCACAGATATAAACCTCTTATTCCGACTGGTGACAGGACGTTGTAAAGTAAAAACAACAGTCTAAACTTGGCTTTTTTGGCTAATTAAATTACACCTAACGAACGTGGAACCTTTCCATTTAGGAAATTCCAAAAAGGCGTGGAAAGGAAATTGCTTCTAGACGGTATTGGAATATTTTCTTTGAGTTATTTTTGACTGGCTCCGCATTCTTAAGAATCGTATTTCCCCTGTTTTTGAATGGAAGTTATTCTATTCCACCTTCAAGGAAATCACAAAACAATTAAACACTTGAACTTCGAGGATACAGCCCATCGTGATGTTAAAAACGTATCACTGTCTACTTCGCTGTTAGTATATAAGCACCTGTTGCAGGGATTCATTGCCCGTTCTTAATTTGATCTTGTCTCGAGTGTTCGTCGCGTGGTTTTACAGCAATGGAAGACAAACGATTGCATGCCTATTAGTTAGCAGAAGAGACTGGTGTTTTTTTTAAATGCCCCCTCGGTATTTGACACGTGCCGCTTGATCAGTACAGCATTGTTTACATTGAAAGGGAGGAAAGTAGGCTTTTTGGCATTTAAAACCTTGATATGCGGTTCTCAAACTCATTAAGAATTTATGAGAATTTTACTCAGTCGGACAATCCCATTCTGTCATGTGAATGGGCTTTCAAACACCGGTCAATGCAATAGGTAGAAAAACCAAAACAAGGAATACGGTAGCAGTGACTTCCTCGAGTGTTACTTACGCGTTAGTTTAACGCCGTACCGCCGAGTAGGAAACAGTGGTTTATATAGTCTGGAAAAATCACCGCAGATGTCAAGATTAATGGACAATTAAAGTACGAATGTTGCCTTTTTCGACAGAAATAAGAGATCTGCCGCCCAACTTTAAAGCTTGGGGCTTTAGCCCCCCCTTGCCTCCTCTATATCTCTGTCTCTGACATGGCACTACTAATACCTGAACGAACACATAGAGCATTTTCTTCCTGTATTAATTCAGACACACAAGTATGTTGAATATAATTTCCAAACCTAGCATTTCTTTTTGTTGAACTTTAAGGCAACTGAACATCCTTCATCATTTTGAGTATTTTTGGTATAGTTTTAAAACCAGTCTTTTTATCAAGGAGCAATCAAGGTCAAGTTATGCAATCGCATTATTTCGTCCATACATTGGCGCCGGCAAAAAAACTGATAACATTCTTTCATTGTACAAGATGAAAAACTTTTGTTTTGTTCATTGTCTTGCTTTTGTGAGAATGTCTATGTTTAAGTCTTACATTCATGTAGTTTACATGGCCGTTCTTCAGGTGTTTGTGACGACAACTGTTCCGGAGCTGTTTAATTGTGGCTACCCATGCATCCGTGTTTGTACTGTCGCTGGATTACTTTTGGAACTACTTTTAGTATTTTTATTCCTGAAAACGAAAACGAGATTCTATCCACTTTGAGTGAGCCTTCAAATTATTCATTCTTATTATTCTGCCCTCTAAATAAGATCAGACAAAACACCATGTCATATTGTCACCTTTAGTTTAACTGAAGTAGATCCCGGAATGGAAAAAAAAACGTGGTTCATTCCGTGCATTTAATTGAGAGATGTCGTGGATGAAGTGATCCAGTAATCCAAACCGAATGGCTACTAATTAACAAGTTGGGCGAGTCATTTTCGTAGTTTGATATGTTGAGCATTTAACTTTGTCCACGTTAATCGTTTTACTCTTAAATATTGATATCAAGTTAACTGGCGAGCAAACGTGATCACGAATCTCAGCCGTCACTAGCGAGCACTTCAAAGAAACTAATGAATACATATCGGTCTTATTCTGTTCAATATTTAGACCTGGGCTCGCTTTTGTATTCATTCTGTCTGATGACGACTTTGCAATAAAGTCGAAATAACGTTATTACAGTCTCACTTTTGTCCTGCTCTAACTCGAAATTTGAGTTCACGAGATGCTATTTTTTTGAATCTGTTTTGTTTTATTCTGTTTTATACGACCTATCACACAAGAATTATAGGAACGGGGAACAAAAATTTAATGGCCGATACCAAACTTTCTGAACTGATTCATTTGATGTCGTAGAATATCCACCATGCAGATGGTATAAAAATTCGTCAATGTGCGGAAGCTTTTTCAGAAATTACTGTGAAGTTGCTGGTGTATTCGTCTGAGTGTTTTAACCTTGGTCTACAGCAGTGCCTTTTTGACAGCTGATTACTTAAATTTTTCATGAATATGCCAAACTACCTTAAATAACTTGAATATTTATGTTTACAGTTTCTATCACTCGTCTCCTCAATTATTAATCTTTACCCAGTCTCAGTAGCTCTTCGCCAAATTTTATAAAATCGCTCAAATACAAACTTTTCCTGTTAATTTGTTAAGCTTGGCATTGACTATGTCTTTTTCCCACCCCGTCTTTTCTCCGTACGACGTTGAAAGCTGTACAGGTGCTAGTTTCTATAGTCGTCACAAAGACTTTGAGTGATGCTAGTCAGATCGTCTCACTCTTGGTCGCTTCGGTCGGATGATCGTATTGTCATTTTATTGCAGGCTCGTAGCAGGCATTTAGAAGAGGGGGTTCGTTTATGGCCGAAAAACGTGAATCGTCTCAGGAGTCCGGAAAATGTTTGAAAAATTTTTTTAGTTAATTTTTCAATTTGAAGGGAGTTCGTTCGAACCCCTCGAACCCCCCTTCCTACGGGCCTGCATTGTGTTTCAGGCTTTATTCGAGAACGAAATGAAATAGCAAAATTGCTTTTGTTAATTTCTTGCACCCAACCCCATATTCTCAAACTTATTCTCGGTAAGACCTCTCTCGTATTTAGACATACTGGTTCATTTTGCCACCTGTTAATGGCGTCTACCGTCTAGTGAGTGACAAAGCGGACGCCAAACGTCTTAACAGACAGCTGGACATAAACATGACGTAAGAAGAGCAAGGTAGACATTGATGCAAGTAAGTTTTAAGTACTACTGTAAAAGACATGCAAGCTTCGAAACGGTTCTTAGCTAATCCCTCTAAAAAGAAAACGTCATAAAATCTGTTAAATAGTGCTTAAGCTACCAGTCTTACGTGTGTGAGAAGTGAAAATATGTGAACTATGAGATTATTCAAACCTCACATTCAGTTGTATGCGGAATTACATACCTGGATCTAAGGAGTATTAACATTGTACGAGTAGGAAAGTTTGACATCACGCATTCCACCAAATTAGACAGATTGTCTTTCCAAGTCACATAGGACAAATGCAAGTAAAAAGTGTTGATACAGTTCATACAACAAGGGTTCTTAGTTGTGGTTAGACAAGTATGGTGTTTTGATCAGACTATAACACAAGTGAGAACACAACTTAAAATAGAACAAACTTGACTGCAAGGTCAAGAAGCGCCAAGACCAGGAAAAACATACCAATGAGAATGCAAAAGAAAAACAAAATTAAAAATTCCTCTGCCTGGCCTGGCCCGGCTCCTCTCCTTGCTGATTTCGGGTGACATGCACGTAAAAATTCGTTCGTTCTTGAATTGTACTTGAAAAAGTCAGAAAGTTGACTTCCACAGTTGGATGTTGAAATTTTCAGTACCTGATACACTAAGGATAGTTCTGTCTTTGTAAAGTTTCACACTGCGCCATTTCGTCTTAATTTTCAGGTTAAGACAACAGATCGAACGCAGTTTTATTGCTGCCACACTCCGTTACACTAACTTTAATGGTTTTGAATTTGGAATGGGGAATTGGAAAGATTACATCTGAAATCCTAGCAGTGTCTTAGCCACGCTTGTTCTTCCATTGTGGAAGTAGAGAAAAGCGTTGAAGCTCACCAGAAATTAAGGAGTCTTTGACATTTGCTTTCACAAAATGTGTTGAGTTTGCAAAAGCAAATTCATTCCGGTTATTATAAGTATAATTCCTGTGGAAAGTTTTAAATGCTTGGTTCTCTGATGGCATATCCTGCATTTTCGAACATTGCAGCATCGTGGCTGCGTTGTAGAATCACGTCCCAAGATGTGAAAGGAGCGGGCGGGACGTTACGTTTTAAGTGCGCGAACTATGCAATATTTATTATAGAAGGGTTTGAAATCAAACAACACCATACTGCAAAGAAATTTAAAAAGCTATAGGGCTTGTTAGTCACTTGCCGGGAGAAGAGTCTATCAAATGAACCCAGTAAAGATTTTTTTTTAATTATTTCCTAATGCGTAAAATGCTAAGTGCTGTAATAGTCTACAAGAATAGAATTTTTTAGTTAAGACTTCTCATAATATTCACGACCACATCAGCTTTGCTGTACAAAATATCGTGATTAAATAAAAGGTTTTTATTATTATTATCATTATTATTATTATTATTATTATTATTATTATTATTGAGAGGAGCAACACGCCATCAAATTGACGCTGGGGTACAAATATACGAAGCCGAATATGCCCATCATGACAACCAGTCTGATAAGGGTACTCAAGCTTCGATGTTTGCCGATGATACCAACTTACGGGCGACAGAGGTACCTGTCCATTTCTATGAATGAAATAGACACATGCATTCGCCGGTTTCTTGATAAGATTTTCTCACCCTCCCCCAAAGTTTTCCTCGCCCCCAAGAAAATCGTTTACTTTTGCCTTCCCTACACTGGTCAACATAGCCTCCAAATTCGCACTCAGATTCGGAAGTTATGCTCCAGTGCTTTCCCTCACATTAACCTTCGCTTTGTTTTCCGCCCTTCCCTCCGATTGTCTCACTTTTTTGTCTTTAAGGACAGGATTCCCAAGGCTTTGAGATCTCGTGTCGTTTACCGTTTTAAGTGTCTACGTTGTAGTTCGTTGTATGTCGGCCAGACGAGTCGGCTTCTCCACACACGAATCTCAGAGCACTTGGGCATTTCTGCCCTTACTGGCAAAAAACGAGTCAATCCTCCTCCGACTAGCATCCTGTCACATCATTGTGACACTGGACACCCTCTCTCGCCTGATGACTTCACTATCTTGTCTTCTTCTTTCAACTCTGAACTTCTCGTCAGAGAAAGTCTGCTTATCCGCAAACTTAATCCATCGCTTAATGCCAACATGGGCTCTTTTCCACTTTCTTTATTTTAAGACCTTTCGTTTCTCGACCCTTCCATTACATCTCAGTCTGCTGTTTCCTTGTGCCCTTCCCACTTCCGCTCCTACGCCAATATCTCGTTTACTTATCGTGTAACATACCATTATATATCATCACCTTGTAATATAGTTTTTCATTCATTCTCTGAGGATGTTGCGTGTAGCAACGAAACGTTAGAATTACATTTTAAACCTTTAATATGCCTATTTTGCGTGATTATAGCTGGACTTTATTATTTCTTCTCCGTCTATGATACCAACTTGTCTAGTTCAGAAACTTCACCAACTGACATTGAAAACAAAATCAATGCAGATCTACATAATTTCAATATTTGGCTAACAGCAAACAAATTGACTTTAAATATTAAAAAAACAGAGTTTATGCTAATAGCATCAAAAAAGAGACTAAAGCAATTTACTGAAACTCCAAATATTATAATTGGAAGGCATGCAATTAAGCTAGTAAAAAATAAGAAAGTATTAGGAATTATTCTTGATGAAGAGTTAAAATGGAATGAACACAATGATGAACAGTGCAAAAAGATATATAAATCTATTTGTTTATTAAGAAGATCAAAACAATATGTAAACCAAAATGCACTGATGAATATTTATAACTCACTAGTCCTACCTCATTTCACTTACTGTTCTACAGTATGGAATGATGGTGGTTGTGCACACTTGAATAAGCTGTACAAATTGCAGAAAAGAGCTGCCCGTGTTATAACGGGATCTAGTTACGATGTTAGATCGAAGGAGATTTTTGCTGATTTGGGATGGGCTCCGATTGAAAACATTTTAAAGAAACGGGAAGTAAACATTACTTTTAAAGCACTACAAGGACAATTACCAGAATATATATATGAAATGTTTAATATCAGAAATAATGCTATGTATCACCTAAGAAGCAACGATCGAAAACTTCACTTAAATAAACCTAATACAGATTTCATGAAAAAGTCCTTCTCATATAGGTCAGCGGCTGCATGGAACAAATTGCCTCGCGATATAGTTTCTGAGTATCAAACTCTGTCTTCGACAAGATTTAAAAATCTAATTGATCACTATTTCCAAAATTTAGAAAACAGTAATTGATATTGGCTCTGAGATTGTCCAAGACATTTCAAGGCGACACTTGTTTGAACTGCATGAATTTGGGCTTGTGTGAATTCTGAACACTTGTAGGATGTTAATTGTTAGTTATGTTTGTATATATTATTAATAATCGGTAGTTTGTAATATAATTAGTATATTGATAGGTTGTAAATAAAGTAGTTATTATAGGGTGAAGCTGATTAGTATGTAGGCTTCGCAACTTTTTGTAATTTAATAGATTTTTAGACCAAAGCACGGCCCATTGAAAAACAGCTTAGTGTGCTGAATGGCTACCGTGCATAAATAATCTTAAATAAATAAATAAATAAAAAAGGGTACACCAGATACATGCATCACAGCTAAATGTGCGTGATATGGTGTAACTAAAAGAAAACAACACATGACCTTGCAGGTGAGGCCCTATTAGGAATACCTCCAGGTAGGGTAGCCCATCCCGCTAAAATGGTCCCTGGATGAGAGACGTTTATGTTTGATCAATCCACCCTAGTATCCTAGTATGAAGGTATCAACCACAAACTTCCCTTCCAACACCTAGCCGCAATGCTCCCCCACTACTCCCATCCATGATCAGAGATGCACTAAGTGCCAGCCCAAAAGGAACATGCTCAACCAGTTAAGGTCAAACAACTGGCAAGCAAATCTGTGGTACTGGACAGGATATTTGATGTAGCCCATTTATTGCACCGAGACAAAACATGTACATGTTAGCACTCCCAATCAGTTAAGATCAGAAGCCATGAGAGCCACTGTCTGGTGTTGCTTATGGGCATTTATTATTATTATTATTATTATTATTATTATTATTATTATTATTAAATACAATGATATAAACGGACTGCTATTAAAACTCGGAAAACAGGATAATTTAGACTATATTTTCGGGCTTGCCGGAAATATTCATGAGTCAGAGAAATAAGATTTACTCGCTGCATGTCCACGCTTGCATCCATTGTATCGTTTAGAACAGAAGTTCACACTAACTCTTGTCAATGAATCACATGCATCCGAATTATTGCTCCGCATCATTAACCAAAGTTAGTGTACCTCATACGAGCCGTACGCATAAGAGCTGTTGAGGAGAAAATAAGCGTTAGTAGCAACATGACTTAAGGACAGAAACAAGCAAAGCATTCTCCTCTTCATGGCGCTTTGTTTACTGAAACTCTGGGTGTACCTTTGGAGTGGTTTTTTATTAAGTTTCTGCCACAAAAGAGTTAAACGATGGCTGTTTATGGAGAATTATACATTCAGAAGAGTAGAACGCTTAATGGCGTAATAGTCTTGCGATGAAAGGACATCGTTTAACTTTTACAAGTCTCCCACCATTTTCTGGAGACTTACATCCTGCTCTCTTGGAACTATTAAAATGCCTTGCATAGTTTAACAGGGTTATTACATAATTATGTTTTGATGGATCGCGAATAAGCTATCCACGCAAGTGTGTCAAAAATGGACTTAGTTTCATCATTCGCAGGATTCGCTTCCTGATTTCCAGCAGCTTAACTACCCACGTTTCTAGTACAGGAATTGTGACTCGTTGTTCGTAATAACATTCTTTGTAATAAACAAGCTATTTGCGATATTTGAGTAATTTGCCTAATTAGGCTTATCAACTGACTCATAGTTATTCATCATAACAGCAAGCTTGGTGGTGTTGACAAGCGGGGGTAAATTAATGATTGGCATTTTTGCTATCCAGACGTGGTATTTATAGCTTCCTTTTATTTATGTATCCTAAAAATTCCGAATCAAAAAATATCAGCAGGAGTCTTACTGTAGTTGATCTCATTGTACGTTACCTGATTGCTATCTAATGTGACGCTTTTAGGTAAACTTACAAAATCGTCTTTAAATGAATAGCCAGCACGATTTCTGCGCAGTTAGCATAATATAGTAATAATTCCTAAATTCTCACAGTCTCTCACCGTGTCACGCTTCGTTCTCCCTTCCGTTTTCCGCGGTAACAAGCTGCGGTGATTTTTCCAGACGGTACAAACCACTGTTTCCTATTCGACAGTAAGCCGTTAAACTAACGTGTAAGTAACATGCGGAGACGTCACTGTCACTGTATTCCTTGTTTTGGTTTTTCTAACCTATTGTATTGACTGTCATGAAAGAGGTAGCAAAATATAACTTCCGTCCTCCATGTAAGCTTAACAAACGACCTTTTAAGCCCAAACGTTCGCCCTCTTTTAAGACCGCGGCTAGTGTTAATTACGCGGTCACATTTGTTGGTTCTGGCTTACTGTCCAACGCCCAATACAAACAGCTTGGTTCGTAAATTAGATTAACAGGGATTGTCTTTTCATATACGTCACTGCCAATGCCCAACTTTAGTTGCATATAAGGCCTCTGTTTGAAGAGATAATCATCAATGTGACTTCACACCTCGGACGAGCTACAGGTAAGAAGAAGGCTCGTAAAAAGATCAAGAAACCGAAAAACGAAGGAAAGGAATTTGCTTTCAATAAAGGTGAGCATCTGCTGTTCTCTTTGACTGGATATTTTGTCTTGTGCTTTCGTTTAGTAACTCATGAGGCCTTTGGAATTTTTGCTTTGAGTTTTAAGTACAGCTCTACGGCACGACCTGTACACACACACTTTAGTCATCATTGACCAACGTGACCTAAAGTTTCCTTCTCAGCGGATAAAATCACAAGTAAAAATTGAATATATAAGATCCTTTCAACACTTTAAACACGACAACGCTATAGTTGCGTGTATACTACACGATAACACGATTAACCCACTGCATGTATTGTAAAGGTATGTACTGTTTATTGCTGAAAATAGAGCACAATTTTAGAAATATAAAACTAATGTTGACACCCACAGTCATATCATCAATTTGCTTAGAGTTAGAAGTGTATCGACGAAATTATTTCCTTGTGAAAGACAGATATAGATTCCGTGAAAACACAATAGAAATACACATTACGCCTTCGTGAAGGTTTCCGATTTTCGAAAAGCGAACTTCCGTTGGGGTTGAATTATTCAACATTTAAATAAATCACTGTAGTATTGGTTTGCCCAAACTTTTATCAGTTGATAAGCTGAGTTTAAGTGCATTCTTCCTCCGGTAATAGTCCAGTTGTTTAGATGTCCAGGAAACTCTGGGTGGATTAAGTGATTCCTAACTTTGTCTTATTCTATTTTAGTTTTATCGTCGTCATTGTAAAAGATTAAAAAGACAAAGAAAGAACGAAAAGTAAAGATGATGTCCTCAACAAAGGCTACTTTCTTGGCTTTAGCAGTTATCATAAACGTGCAATTTCTCCTAGCCGCACCATTGGATGAACCATCAGGTATGGTTAGATAACCGGGCTATCAAAACCTTGGTTGTCAAAAAGAATAAGGATATCGCTGTTATACGAGTGGCTTGTTATGTTTACGTTTTTGCATTGCGGCCCTGCTTCGTATCACAAAGCGTTTATTATTTTATTGAACCGGATTTTCATTTCCCCTAGAGCTCTTCCGTGCACATTAACTTTTACCAAGCAAAAAATCATAATGTTGTTTGAGCAACATCACAGGTCCATGCTATAAGGAACTGAAAGAGATGTTAAGAGACCTAGAAAAACAATTAAAAATCTCTATTCACATATTATGATAATGTTTCTATGATGTATTTGAGGATTAAGAGAAACTTTTTGGCGCTTAGTGATAGGTGTGCGCAAATTTGGCGTTCATGATCCTTGTGTATTTTAGAAATGGTCCCCGCCGCCCGAGTTACTTTGTGTTTTACTTTAGTAAATAATTCGTGTGTCGGATGTTGTACTAGTTCAGTGTTGACATCGCTGTTATCATTTGTTTCTTCGCCGTTTCGCAACATTTAAAATTCGTCTTCCCTTTTAGTGGTGTGTGTTCAGCAGCCAAGGGATCTGTTCCTTGTCGTCGATGGTTCATCCAGCATCGGTCGCTCTAACTTCGAAAAAGTTCGCAGTTTTCTTAGCAATCTCGTGTCATCCATTCATATTGGTCCAGAAATGACCCACGTTGGTTTGCTGCAATTCAGCAACAAGAAGAACATCAAAATCGAGTTTGGCCTGGACAGCTCCTACCATACTGACACTGTCTTGGACAAAATCAAAAATTTAAAGTATCAAATAGGGGACGCCACCAGGACAGATTTAGGCTTGAAAAAAGTGGCTGAAGAGGTAAGAAATATTGCACGGTAACAAGGAATAAAGAATTGTCAAAATTTAATACGCTTGACCACGTTTTAGCTGGGGTTTTTTTTATAAAGTCTAATGCCGAGTTTATTTTTTGTTCTGACGAGATGCTTTTTTATTTCAATAGAATATCATGCCGAGTTTATTTTTTGTTTTGACGAGATGCTTTTTTACTTCAATAGAATATCAATGATGTGCATAAAAACTTTCCTGCTTCACGAATTCCTTTTCAGGTGTTCACTGAAGCCGGCGGAGACCGCTCAGATGTGCCAGATATTGTGATCGTCTTTACCGATGGCAAGTCTCACAAAAAAGATCTCACTATACAGAACGCCGAAGGGCTAAAACGTCGTGGGGTAAGAATCCTCGCGATTGGAGCTGGCGACGAACGTGCTAAATTTAAGGAAGAGTTGGAAAAGATTGCTTCGAGTCCACAGGATGTGCAGATGGTGGAGTTTGACCAACTTGATAGCATTGTGACTGATCTTGTTAATCAAGTGTGCCGAGTTGTTACAACAGCTCCTCCTGGTAAGGATATCTTTAGTTCAAAGAAATTTAAATTGCATGTTATAGCGAGTTAGCTATGGGGTAGGTATATGTCATTAAGGTTAAACCGTCATGATTACACACGCCCAAAAAGTCGATGGTCACATTGACGTAAACAAACCAATATTTCACATTCTAATACAACAATGCTTAAAGTATTGAATTGCCCTGAAAAAGCGGAAGAAACACTCACTCCAATTTTGGAAACGAACTTCGGCGGTTGCAACAAATTAACATGCAGCTAGTAATACAAAATTCAATTTTCGAAGATCATTATCATGACAGTGAAACAGTGTTACCTGCTTAACTGTAAATGTCATTAAGCGAACAAAAGACTTAGTAGGTTTATGCTGAGATGAACGTTGATTGTTTAGAAAAGTACTTCAGCACCGTTATATCACTTTACACCGGCAAGTATGTTTTTATGATATGAGTGTCAAATGACGTGAGACTTGGGTCCACACGGGGCCCCAACGTGGTAGTTTACGTAATACACAAGCCGTAGGAGTATCTCGTTTCATATCCAAAGTCAGAAAAGTTTTTTTCAAAAACAAGCTGAAACCCAAGTTCTCCCCACCAATTTTGAACTGTTTGGACAATGGATTGGATACTTAACCGAGTGTTTGTCGTGATTTCTAAAACATTGCAGATTTAAGTGGAAAAATGGTCCCGAAAGTTGGCTTAATAATAAATTCACACGAGTTTCTTGCCCTATATCCAAGGTCACACGCAGCTCCGTTTTCCTTTTTAAACAACCGTGGTCGAAACGTTAGTTTAGAAATCTCCACAAAATGTTTTCCATTTCTTTAAACTGTTCTAATTTATTCCTCATAGATACCACCACAGCTGAGCCGACTACTACACTCGCTTCCACCACCCAAGAGCCTGCCACCACAACACCAGAGCCCACCACTACACCAGAGCCCACCACTACACCTGCACCTACCACAACTCAGGAGCCTACCACCACACGAGCACCAACTACCACACCTAAACCAAGCCCAACCACTCCTCAAGTTTGCGCGGGCACCAAACCAAAAGATATCCTATTTGTGGTCGACGGCACTGCTAATTACTATACGTCTTTCTATCAGTCGAAGAAACATTTTAGAAAGGTCAAACGATTCCTCAAGAAAGTCATCTCCGGGCTGAAGGAAGATAAATTCAGAGTGGGTGTGATGCAGTTCAGTGGCAAACGAAGTGCCAATATGGACATCGAATTTTCGGATGATACAAGTACGGCCGAGCTGATGGTTAGGGTGGACCTCATGAGGCAACAAAGAGGCTCAGAAAGACGGACTGGAGAAGCCTTAGTGAAAGCCAACAACAAGGTTTGTATGTAGAATTGAACTCTAAGAAGGCTGGAACGATATCTCGTACCAGGCCTTACGATTGAATGAAGCCGACATGGGGGCATCCATGTAGGTCAAAAACACGCGTGGGAAAAAGTTGTATTGAACCTTTACTTTTTATTTACAGTTAATTCTGACAAATATGCAGTCCTATCGACATTGTCGTCTGCTTACTAAGGATAAAAAAGAAAACTGTCAAAATATCCGAAATCTAAGCTAAGTGTTTCGCAATGGGTTGCATGTTTTATCGCGCAGGGGACTGGGATGACCTGCAAATTGACCTACATGTCAGCCTCTATGATGGCTTCAAAATACAGTTTGCAGGTGTCGTTCCAGTCTTTTTAAAGTTCAACGGTATGTAGTCAAAATGATGACATACGCAATTGACAGACGTGCGCGCAAAAAACACGAATATTTTACGAAACGTGTTTGAAACTCACCCACAACGTGTACAGTTACATGGTAAGGCCGGTCTACACGAGACGATTCACGCATGCGGTTTTTCCGAATAGTAAGCCGGAACCGTGATCTTAAGAGATAATTGCACGCACCAGCTGGACAATCCAACCGCGAGGTTGGTCCTTTACAAGTCACTATGTCATGGATGATGGATCGACATCCAAATTTAACCCTTTTTGATTCGTATCCGACTTTTAAATCTTATTCTGGCCAATGTCAGATTATTTTACTCGTCAAAAGGAGACGTCTCGGACAGGAAAGGGTTAAGTTTGCCTTCTTGCATTGTATTTGCATCTCTACGTAACTTAATAGTTCACCTACTTTTTCAATGATTTCCTAGTTCTATGAATTGGACGCTGTCTTAAACCGTCGGCAAGATCCAAATGTGATTGTTCTTATAACTCGAGGAAAGCCACAAAACATTGAATACACGATGAATGAAGTCGACATGCTTAAATCTAGAAATATTCGAATCATCGCGGTTGGCGTGGGGTTGCATCCTCGACACATGGAAACATATTTGAAAGAAGTGGCTGCTCCCGAAGACGTATTTTTTTCCAAATATGGGCAACTGAAGAAGCATGTTGAAGATGTTCTGGGCAGGATTTGTTTAGAATTGCCCGTTGTTTCCAAACCTGGACGTAAGTATTGTCATAATTTGAAAACTTGTGTCACAAACAGTCTTGTGTCATATCCATACTATCCAACAAATATGGTTATTTTGATGCTTTTATATTATGAGTAATAACTTGGTCAATTCTGGAAGGAAGGAACTGTTTGTAAGCCTCGTTATTTAGGGCTGTTTTGAGGCTTTAGTCTCAAAAATTTAAGTTGCAACTCAATTTTTGTGAATAAAACCTTGAAAAAAGTCTGCGGTCATTTCAGCTTCGTATACACAGAACCTTGTAAATTATATTATACAGTTTGACCGCCCCTGATGTTGCAACCGTAACATAAAAAGTAAGCAGAAAATTAGTTCTACTCTCCACCATAAGAAGATGAACAAACCAAAGCAATTATCTCATTAATCCAATCAATTGTTTTACAGAGTCCGGATTGAGCCCTGAATGCCAAAGAAAACCTCACGACATATTCTTCGTTGTGGACGGTTCTGCGAGTATAAAAAGAAGAAACTTCCTTAAGGTGAAGAAGTTTTTGATGGATCTTATCACACTGTTGAAAACTCCGGGCTCGAATATAAACACAGGCCTCATGCAGTTTAGCGAAACGAGCCGCACTTCTGTTTTATGGGACCTTGGAGAACTTTCAATGGAAACAGAGCTGGAGGCCATACGAACAATGAAGTATCAAGCTGGAAAACAAACCATGACTGGAGATGCTTTGAGTCGCGTCAACAAAGAGGTAAGACTTAGACAAGGTTTCTTAATCCACCTTGTAAAAAGCTAAAGGATTAACGAACTGATGAAATTGAAATTAGAAAAAAAAAAAAAAAAAAAAAACATTTCAGGCGAAGGGTCTTCTTCAGGGAGTTTCGTCAGTTTATCAATCTTTTAGCTTTTTGAACGTCGTGTTACACGGCTTTCAAAGTATTCTTCTCTTATTAATTTTTTGATTTGATTTCTAATGTGGTCTTAAAACATATCAATTATTCATATCTAGCTTTGATACTTATCGGCATAGCTAGAATTATGAAAATATGATGAAAATTGTGAATGGAGGATGAGTAGGTTTTCATTAGAGAGAGGCGCGACTTCTGAGTTGGTAGCGTTCCAGGGAATGGTGAATTAGGCTCTCAATGTAGGACAGCATAAGTTTTATTCACCGAACGCGCAAAAGCCTATGTGCTTGGTTTGACGTCAGCGCTTGCTTTGTAAAGAAAATGCACTCACAAACATATTTACACATAAAATAAAATCTCTCTCATACATTTCACAACAGCCCATAAGGTCTAGTTTCAGATGCTCAAAAAAACTCTTACGTGAAGATAGTTTTATTAAATTATTCCAACGAATTCTGACGAATAATTCGACAAGGACTTGCTCCTGGGACTTTTGTATTTTAACTATGCGCGGAAGTACGGATTACAGTTGTAAAAAATAACAACCGGGAAAGACATTGAAACATTTCGCCTGGTGCTGGCAAACGTAAATTAGCGAATGATTGTAGAATTGTAAAAACTATTTGAAATTTGATTAATTCGAGCAAGAGGATTGACTTGTGAGACAAATTCCTTCCGCACTCAGTTTGTTGCTG